>VXAY01003733.1:348685-408231 GCA_013399855.1 Oxyruncus cristatus | reverse complement strand
CACACGGGCACACATGGGCAAACACCGGGCACACACTGGACACACTGGCACACACGGGCACACACGGGCAGTGCCTCCCGCTCGTGGTAAGGAATCACCGGCGTGGCCGAGGAACTGAGCCCCCAAACACAGCCCCGAGGGGAGGCACACGGATGCTGCTCTGCAGCTGAGGAGCGCTAATTACGGCTGGGTCTGAGCCCTCCCCTTCCCCCCCGGGGTCACCTGCCTGCCCCTGTCTGGTGCAGGGCCGCTCCTGGGGCCGTCCCGCAGCCCCTGCGAGAGCGGGGCAGAGTTAAAGCCCAAATATCCCCCTTCTCCGAGCGCGGGAGGGGAAGTGCAGCCCAGCCGAGGCCGCAGCGCAGGTAGTTTCTAATGAGCGAGGTGCTGGTTCCAGCCCGGGAATTCCTCTGAGGAAAAGGAACACTCCCGCGGCAGCTCCGCTCAGTTGCTGGAACAGACCAGAAGATGTAGCTCTCCGGCACCTTTTCTGACTCCAGATGTCTCCGGAGCCCTCCCTCCTATTGCTGCAGTGCTCCATGATCAGAGCGAAGGCAGCGCAGGCTGCAGAGACAAAAATAGGCTGGGATCGTGAACCTGGTGAAAGTTTCCAGGCGAGTTTTACTCGCCAGTTTGAGAGATATGGGGCTGAGCAGTAAGAGGTTCCTTTTCCTATCAGAGGGGATTTAAACTGATCACATCAAGTTCTCCCATTAGCCACTGACGTGATTAATGTCTCCTGTATTGTTATGAAGTGATTCTACATTGTAGATCTTTCTGAATGCCTCCTGAATTTATTATTTCCTTGTCGCAGTTGCTATTGGTGACGGCCTTGGTAAAATCCCTAGCAACATATAGAATGCAACATACATGGAAATTAGTTGAATACTTATCAGTATTATAGTCATAAAAGGACCTATTTATTAAATATATGGCTAAAGTGACACCTTAACAGCTAGGGGTACTAAATGACATGGGTAACACTCATTTGTATGTTGGTACATTGGTATGATAGTGCTCCAGCTACAGTGAACTTTATTACCAACATCAAATTAAGATATATTGTGGGTAACATCATTAGGGCTTGTTGGACTGAACTGAATTTAAATAATGTCTTTAAGATGCAGATTTTTTCCACGGCTTCAAAACGCTCTGTTGCTAATCTCCTGTGGCCCAGAAGTAGTGGCCAGTGAGCACAACCTTCACTTGGAGAAGTGCCCTGATTTAGTGATGTCCTTCTGCTGAGATGAGCTACGGTTCCTGAGCAAGACCTGGAAGATGACACTGTACTGAATAAAGATTCCTGGGGTACAAGATCAGTGTTTTTGCTGAGATGAATGAAGATCTCACTGCTTAACTCATCACAGGGAAGGCAACAAGACCACAGGAAGAACATTTTTGATTTGGTCAGCTCTTTCATACGACAGCCAGAGAGAAACCATTTGGACTGGAAATAGGGAAGACGCTTGTAGCAGGCGGCAGAGAGAAGTGCTGGAAACCATGAAGGATTTTCATCACTCAAGTAGCAATCAGGTGGCTTTTTCTACAAGAACCAGTGTAATTTGTCTGAGGCAGGAGTCCCAGGGTGAGATCCTTCACCTGAACATAAGGGCTTAATTTTAAACTTTTAGCTCATAACAGAGATGGTCTCCAGGAAAACATCAGCATCTTCTTATAGGGTCTGGTAGGGGAAAGAAGGGGAATGTCTTCAGGTAAACCTGGCATCCTGGCATCCCTGAAACTGCTCCAAAGTGGTCTTGATCCATGCACCATCTGGTGTAGAAGGGGCCTGTCTGGGTGCCATCACATGGAAAACAAGTTTTAGGATGGCCATGCAGGTGTTTCTGTCCACATAATGTACACAAACAATGACTGGAGGCTCAAGAAGATCAGCCAAGTCCCATGGCTGCTGCAGTTGATGAAAAGCAGCATAATAAATCATCCTGTTTGCAGGCAGTGGTTTAAAAACATGGCAGTTCAGTACAAATGGGACACATCATCTTCCAGTGAATACCCTGCTTGGGGGAACTTGTCACCATGGGAAGGCAGCCAAGCACTTGGCAGGAATCAGAGTGTGGCCATTTCTGTTGGACTCAGGCCCCGTTAGGAAGCCTGGGAGGAAGGATGTCAGGAGAGGACTGAGGAGGGATGAACTTCTACTCCAGAGCTCTTGGCCTCTTGGTACTCAGAGATGACACAGTTTGGGAAACAGATTGTTTTCACTTCTTCCTGCAGATCTGTACAAGTTGGAAGCCTCCAATGGATCCAGCCTCACCATTTAGTCCTCATGCCAGGCCACGGACTAAATCTCAAAGTACCAAGAACCTGAGAGCAAAACCATTCCTTCAACACAGAAGTGGGAAATACGGTGGATGCTGGTCCTTCCCTGCACAGCCTTCCAAAGTCCCACTGACTTAATTAAAACTTACAAGCTTTGGGAAAATCATAATTGTGTTCAAGCACATCCTTAAATCAGGGCCATGAGAAGATGCTGTGATCCTGCACTCAGAGGAAAGGGACCACAGAACCCCATTTCTCAGTCAGGAGACACTGGTGCAGGTGCACTTGGTGCACTGCTCTCCAGTGTGAAACACAGAACCAGATAACAATCTGCATTTCCACCTAGGTTTGCTTCCCCCATGCAAGTTCCCCCTGGGGAAGGTGGCTCTGCAGACCCAGTAAACATCATATACACACTGGAACTGCTCAATTCTTTTAGCTTTCTAGGAAAAAGGGAAAAAGGGACTGAAAAATTCAATTGGTTTGGGCTTGATCAGCTCAGGCACCACAGCATTCAGGCTGGGGCACACGTGGATGTGCAGGTGGCATTACAGTTCCCACAGAATTTTAGGGTTGGGAAAGACCTTTAAAATCATCAAGTCCAACCTTCAACCCACAACCACCACCATGTTCACCATTAAACCATGTCCTCAAGTGCCACATCCAAATGCCTTTCGAACACTTCAGGGGTGGTGACTCCATCAATGCCCTGGGCAGCTGTGCCAGTGCCTGACCACCCTTTCTGTGAAGAAAGTTTCCCTAATACCCAACCTGAACCTCATAATTCCCTAATAACCAATCTGACACAACTGGAGGCCATTTCCTTTACTCGTGTCACTTGTTCCCTGGGAGAGGAGACTGACACTCAGCTCACTCCAACCTCCTGAAGGGCTGAGAGCAGTAGGGTTGTAGAGAGCAATAATGGGTGGCTTTCTGCTGGCACTGGGCAATGGCACAGAAACAGGACAAGGTCAACAACCACATGGTCTCCACTTCCTAAGATATGTCTTCACTCTAAACTTAAAAACTCCTGGTAAAGCTGAATTTTCATCCCCTTAACACTCACTTCTTCCAATTGCTTTTCACAGACAGTTTTGGCCTGGTCTCATGAAGCCTGGCAGAAATACCTTGGAGAGCTGGAGGCTGAGGATGGGTTCAAGCCCTGACTATCCTGGAACACACAAAGCTCAGAGAGCCAGAAGTCAACAAATTAAATCAAACAGAGACCAGGTATTCAAGATTTTTATTTTCTTTTCTGGAAAAGCTGCCTTTGATGAAGTTTTATACACAACCCTTTTCCACTCAGACCTTCTACAGCAATACACGAGCCTGTTTAATGCAAGTTTACCATGAAATAATGGTTAAATGCCTGTCCCTTTCTATGTGTGCCTGACCATAAAGCGGCAAGACCAGGCAGGGTCCCCAGCTGGCCCCACATGTGGACGTGGTGCACGGTTAGTGATGCTCATTCTGCTCCAGGGTGATTATTTGTGTTCCTTATGCCAGATCTCATTGCATCCCTGAGCTGATCTGCCTCTGTTTATTAGATGGCTATTTGCATTTTCTGTTAATGTGCATTTATGATGCGAGAAACATCTCTGGCCAAATTTCAGGCTTCCGGTGTGCGGCAGGGATGAGGGACCTGAGGAATATGTGCATTGGCTGCTTTGCCAATCAATTTGCTCTAACTGCAAAGGCCTCCAAGCACAGTGAGCAGCACAGCCCTGCAAGGCTCGTCCACCAGAAGTAGGAGAGCAAAACATTGGGAGCATCTGGTGTGGAGATATTCAGATATTCACCTGTGGAAGCAAATCAGAGAATCTGTTGGGTCTCGTCCCGGGTAGTTGATGGAAAACCACATTGCTGTGTGTGTACAAGCCTGGGCAGTGAGTTAAAGCTTTGTTGTGCCTCAAACACTGATGGCCATTCAAGTGGGCAAGGTAGAACAAGAGATGCCTGCAAAGGGGCTGTACTGAGGTGGCACAGCTGAGGGCAGCACCTTTCTGGAGCCAGTTTTCCTGTTCAGGTCCATGGTGACCACACAACATAAAGTGCAAGCACAGAAGTGGGGTCAAGGAGTGGGCAAGACCAACAGAGGGGGATTGAGACCACCAAAAGACCCTTGAAGCCCCCTGTACCATTCCCAGAAAGTCCAGAAGAATGGGCTCACCCATTTACATGAAGAGAGAAAAACCCAATCCCAGGGCAGGGAAACCTCTCCTATAAAAGGTGCCCCGCAGAGCCTGGGGGGTGTCCCCTGGACACCCTGTCAACTGGCTCGATGCTGGACCCAGGACTGGTGATCTTCTCACCCCTCCTGTCTGGTCTCTCTTTCACTCCCTCCTTCTTCCCCCTTTTCTTTTATTCTTTCATTTCTCTTACTGTTAAAAGATAGGGGCCCAACATACCACTTTCCTTGGTGAGTGTATTCTTTGCTAATAAAACTTAGTGAGCTTTTTTTTTTTTTTCTTTTTTGACCCTTCTGTCTTTTTCTGTTCTTTTTTGACCATGGGCATCCCTGATTCTTGGGTGCTCCCTTCCTTGAAGGCGTGGGTGTGACACAGGAATGTCACAGAGTGACAGAGAGACACAGAGTGAGGGTTGTTCCTAAAGAGATAACAGCTTACACCCCCTGTTCTAATGCCATTTATTCTTCCTTACACGTCTCCCAATCCAAGCCTGTGCATTGCCTCCTTCCCCACAATTTTTCCCACGTGTGCATTTGAGTTCTCAGGAGTACTGCATAAATTAAACAAGCTTGCTTATCTCACAGGAGATGAGGCACACACTGGTGACTTGTTCCTGGTGACACACCTGTAAAGGTGGTGAGGTCTGTGTCCTCATCCCTGGCGATCCTCCACAACAGCTACAGCTCTGGCAATGGAATGTGGGAACATGGGAACACAGCTCTGGGAAGAATAGGTACTGGGATATTCACCTGTAGGGACAACCAAAGTTCTCCTACCCCACTGATGATGAGAGGCCGTGAGAAATGGAGCTGCTCTGCAATACCTGACAGGAGGGGGAAGCTGGTGGGAGCAGGGGGGGTCGGGCTCTGCTCCCACGGAACAAGTGACAGGACAAGGGGAAACAGCCTCACGTTGTGCCAGGGGAGGCTCAGGTTGGACATCAGGAAAAGTTTCGTCACTGAAAGAGTGGTGGAGCCCTGGCACAGGCAGCCCAGGGCAGAGGTGGAGGCCCATCCCTGGAAGTGTTAGAAAACTGAGCAGATGTGGCACTGTGCATTATGGTTTTGTGGGCCTGGGGGTGTTTGATCAAAGGTTGGACTTGATGATCTTGGAGGTCTTTTCTGACCTTAAGGTCAGATTAGGTCATAATTAATGATCTGTGATTCCATGATTCCACACAAGTCCACAGGCAGGAATGGGCAGAGGGAAGTGTAGAGTCACTGGAATCAGGCCCTTGCTGTTCCAGAGCCTTGTAATCGCTCAGCCGCAAACCTCCTGATGGCTTTCTGATTATATGAATATAAACAACATACATAAACTCGTGCTCATTAATGAACAAGATCTTAGAGAGGGGCCATTCAATGCACAGAGCAATTAACACAGCAGTTGATTAAGGAGGTTTGAGGATAATTTCCATGAAGAATTCGATATTGCTGCACTGCTTCATGCAGGGGCTTGGCAGAAGCAGGAGATGTGACAAATGTGACCTACTGGCACCAGGCATGTGGAGACCTGGGGAGGCAGGTGCTGCTCCATCCCTGTGGCTCCTCCAGTGACGTTCAGTCCTTGCTGTGCAGAAGGGCCAAATATCGGAGTGATGCCCTGCTTGCAGTGGGTGCCTGCAGATTCACAGCACCTCATGATTTGTCCCCCCAACCCACACATGTCAGGTATCCATGAGGTGTCACATGTGGGGAGGCAATTCCTGTTAGATATGAAGTAGCCCATGAAATTGGAGACATGTATGTCTTGTGTTCCCAGAAAACAGTGTAAAACCACTCATAGGCCAAGCCCTGGCCTGTAACTACTCAGATGTGCAGCCACCTACAAACCAGAAGGAAGGCTCTGCACACACCCCATGTACTGGGAAAGAGAAAGGGATTCAGCCCTAGCCAAGGAACAGAGGCAATGACTGCCCTCCATGAGGCTGAGCACAGAGGCACTGCCAGACCTCCCCACTCCCTCACACTCCAGGGTTTCACCCTGGATTGAAGCAGCCAAGCATGGGGGTAGCTGCCAGGAAAGGGGGGGATCATCACTGCCTGGGGGGGCAGGATGTACAAGAGGAATGTGGCTGTGACCAGAAACAGTCATTGAATCATGGAATTGGGTTGAAAGGGACCTTAGAAGCCCATCTTGTCCCACCCCCTGCCATGAACAGGGACACCTTCCACTGGACCAGGTTGCTCCAAGCCCTGTCCAACCTGGCCTTAACCCTTTATGCAAACTGCTGCAGACATCACAAAGGAACCTGAATCTGGAGGGCTTTGGAGCCCAGGGAATTCCTCCCAACCCCACCTACCTGAGCCAGGCTGCCCTGGTCTTGTGTCCCAGCCCAGCCAGCAGCAGGGCTGGGCAGGTATCTCACACTCTGGACACAGACAGTCAGCTCCTCCCTCAGACCTGCAGCCTCTCTCCATTCTGGGCACTCAGACCCCTCATCCCACTTGCCAGAGCTCTGGCCAGTGTTTGGTGGTGTGACCTGAAGTTTTGCACACACAGAGCAGAGATAACACTCACACACGTTCAGGGCTTGGGCAGGAAAACCTACTCACCAGCAGCTTATTTGCAAGCTCCCCTCCTCCACTCTATTTTTCCACACTTGTTCCTTCCAGATCTACTTTGTTCCCTTGCTCCAAGGATTGTAGGATAATAGAAAAACATTCTTCACTAAAAGAGTGGTCAGGCATTGGCACAGCTGCCCAGGGCAGTGGTGGCATCACCATCCCTGGAAGTGTTCAAAAAGGAGTGGATATGGCAGTTCACAATATGGTTTAGTGGGCCTGGTGGGATTTGGTCAAAGGTTGGACTTGATGATCTTGCAGGTATTTTCCAACCCTAATGATTCTATGATCCTTTCTCTAAGTTTGGGCTTTCCCCTAAACATCCCATAGTTTTGCACATTCCTGCAGGTCATTTCAACTACTTGATATTAATCTTTCTAATGAGATCCATGGTAATCTTGTTCACCCTTTCTTATCAGTTCCACAGTTCTGGTTGAACATGGGTAAGGTGATCTTTAAGTGGTTTTCTCAAAGGCCCATCAGCCTCAGCTCTGTGATCTTTGATGTTGCATTTATCTGCTGTTTGAGCTTGTGTGCTTAGTTTGTCACTCTTCCTATCTCTTGTCTTTGCTGATTAGCTTTGTGCTGATTTGGATCTTCCATTAGAACCTAGTTGGGACCTACAAGAAGAGGAGAGGGACTTAGGACTAGGGCATGGAGGGACAGGACAAGGGGGAATGGCCTTAAGCTGAAGGAGGGCAGATTTAGATAAGATATTGTGAAGAAATTCTCACCTGTGAGGGTGGGGAGGCCCTGGCACAGGTTGCCCAGAGAAGCTGTGGCTGCCCCATCCCTGGGAGTGTCCAAGGACAAGTTGGACAAGGCAGCCTGGTGTTGTGGAAGGTGTCCCTGCTCATGCCAAGGAGTTGGAACGAGATGGTCTTTAATGCCCTTTCCAACACAAATCATTCTGCAATTCTGTGATTCTACGTGTCTCCATGAGGGCCTGGCAATCTTCTGTCTCACACACCACCTGAGCACCAGTCACATCCTTGGGAATGTGAAAAGGATGCTCTACATGTGTGGCATGAACCTGCTGCAGTGACCACAGCCCCTACAGCCTTGTTGGGCAAGACAGACACAGCAGGTGTGTGTCTTCCCCAGCCTTCCCCAGGATGGAGGTGACTTTCAGCCCCTGCCCTTTGCTGAGTGCTCTGGGTCCTGCAGAGGGGATGTGCTCTCACAAGCCCTAAGCTTTGCTGCTCCTGTGATTCCTAGGAAGGAGAGGTGACTCATTGTCCCAGGAAAATACTTCTTTCATTCTGAGCCTGGAGCATTTCCCAAAAGTAATTAACTAGGAGAAGCTGCTAATTAAAAGATCTGGTGCCTACAGAAGAGTTTGGCAGGGCTGGGGGTCATCTAGCCAGTTTTGAGGTGCTAAGATACAATACTTGAGCTCTCATCTCCCACCAAAGCCCAGCCAGTGCTGCTGCCCAGTCCATCCCAGCAAGGTCTGAGCTTCATAGCCTGAGCCCCAGCAATGCAGGCAGTGAGCACTGGCAACAGCATCTGCGGGAGTTGTCCTACCATGCCCTGTCTGTGCAGAGGTTGATGTCTGGCTGTTGAGTCTTGCACATTCCGGGATTTTTCTTGGTGCAGATTTGCCACCTGATCTGAGGTTGCACCATGACAGCTCTTGGTCCTGATGGGCTGGTAACCCATCCCTCATCCCCAGCCTGTACCTGGGGCTTTGTTTCCAAACTTCTGAGCAGAGCCAGGAAGAATGCAGTTATCTGAAAAACAGATTCCTCGGAACAGACCTGTAGTGCCTGGACAGCGGCCACTCGGCTCAGGAGACAGGAAAGGTGCAGCCCTGAGTTGTCCCCTGGCCAAGGGGTGTGTGTCAGTGACGGCTTCTGCTCTGGTCCTTCTGAACCAGACTGTCTGCAGGACATGATGTGACAGCTGGGGCCTGGATCCGATGTGAAACTGCTCTGTTCACTGCAGCTGCTCCACACTGTGGCTGCCTGTTGCTTCCCAGACTTTCCACTCCACTTTTAGTTGTGCAGCAACATTTTTCAAAAGGTTTTTTTTTTAAAAAAGGGCTTCTATATCCACGAATGGGAAAGCCATAAGTAACTTCTGAATAGATCCATTTTTATGGCTACAGCAAGCTCTGTGTTCTGCCCTGGGTGGGTTTGGCACTGAGAGACTCGGCAGCCAACCCATCAGCTTCAAGCGCGCCTTGTCTTTGCACCACTTCGCTTTCCCCAGGTGCAAGTTGTTTGGCTCTGACCCAACAAACCTCAAGGGTTGTTTTCCCTTCTCTTTTCTGTCTACCGTTTTCTTGTTTTGTTGGCCTCCTCTTTGTAATAAGTATTGGTTTTTTGAGCTTTCAACGGTGTTTTGGTTTCAATTTTGGCATCCCTTTGAACCCTCTTTGGAACAAGTGCCCAACCAGCCTCTGGGGGAAGAACCTCTTCCTGAGATCCAACCTGACCCTGCCCTGACACAGCTCCAGCCATTCCCTGGCTCCTGTCCCTGGTCCCCCAGAGCAGAGATCAGAGCTGCCCCTCGGGAGGAGCTGCAGCCCCTGGTGAGCTCTGACCTCGATCTCCTCTTCTCCAGCTGAGCAAACCAAATGATCTCAGCTGCTCCTCATATGGCTTCCCCTCAAGACCCTGTAGCTGGGTAGCACTCTGCCTGTGTCAGTCTCGCTCCCCTTGGTGTGGCTCTATTACGCTATTCCTGTTTTTCCCTGGCTGTGCATGGATAACTGTCAGGTGTGATGAGCATTATTCCTCTGTACTGGGTTCAGCAGCACTGTGTTATGTCAGCCACCATCTCTGGGATGGTGTGAATGCCTTGGGGATGCAGAAAACATTGATTGGATAGAGGAGGGGCTGCTGGGGGGTGTGAAGGGAGCTTCTCACTTCTATTGTGCAGTGGCTGAAAGAATTTCCTGCCCTCCTTGGCTCCCACCCTTGTACTCTGCAGGCTGTTCCATGTGTGTGTGTGAAAGTCCAATCTCTGGAAGCTTGCATCCTCCCTCAGCTCTTCCCAAGGCTCTGCCAGGGCATGCTGGCCGTCCTGCCTGCTCGGGGAGGGGCTGGCAAAGCCACAGTGCCTCCTGTGGGCTCTGCCCAGGACTCCACTGGGGGAGTGTGTCCCATGGCAGGACTCCAAGCAAGAGGGCAGAGCTGGGAGGAGCACACATGGGACATGGCAGAACTCATTCCCTTTGCAGACATGGAATAATCTCATGACTGAAGTCCCAGATAAGTTTCTCCATTGATATTTTCTTTGCTTAATGTTTTTCCCGCCCGCGGTTGAGGAATTCTGTGTGTCTGTGGAAGCAGTGAATCCAAACAGGGAACCTGGGCTACATGAAAGGCTCTGGGGGTCCTGGGCAGGGAAGTATTTCCTGCCCGGCTCAGAAACCCTCATGGACCTGTTTAGGGCCAGGGCTGAGCTGCAGAAGGGCTCCCTGTGGCAGACCCAGCCTCAATGTCTTCTCTGTGAGCCAAAGAACTGTGAGGAGGGAAGACTCTGTGACATGGATGTGTACTATTCAGGGCCACACCTTCAGGAATCCTGACTCCCTAAAACAGTCCAGAAATAAAATGATGATAATTTGAATTGAACCTTGATAACTAAACTACTCTGAGCTGGTTTTTTTATGCTAGCACAGCTAACACACCACTCCACGTGAGCTGTATGCATATGTCTCTTTCCCATCCCTTATCTCTCCCCTGTCCTCCCTCCCTCTCACACACCCCATCGGGAGCACTGCTCCGTTCTTAGGAAGATCACCTGGATCCCTGGATCCAGCTTGAGCTTCATACACCATGGATAGGGGAGATAATCTCATTACCCCTGTAGAAGATCTCAGTGGATTTCTGCCTCCAGGAGCAGAAATCAGCCTCATCCTTCACTTGGCTCTTTCCTGAGTGATGTGGGGGTTCCTCACCTGCACAGCCATGAACACTCTGTGTGTGGCTTTCTGCCCAGAGTGACAGTGTGGGACAGGATCCTCCTCAGAGGCAAGCAAGACCTTATCCTCTCCAGGGCATTCCCCTGCTTTGGTGGTGGCAGAGCTGTGTTGCAGACATGGAGGCACCAGGAGATGCGAATTAGTTCCTTCCTTTGTGCTCTTATAGCCTTGGCATTAATGACTTCCAAATCTGGAGTCATGAAGGTGAGAGCTCTGTGATAACACTGTGGAAGCCAGAGGGTGGCAATGTCAGAGAAGCTTTTTAGGACTCAGTAATGTGGCTGGAGGATGCTGAACACTTCTGTTGTGCTGAAGGCTCTCTGTGGCTGCTGTTGGGTGGGTCTGTCTTCTGCCAGCAAAGCCACGTTTTGTTAAAGCCCAGTGAGATCCTGCTCTGCCAGGAGCAGCCACGTGCCAGTGGTGTGAGTCCCATCCCAGCACTGCCCAGGTGAGTCTGCTCTGTCCTTGGAGAGCCTGAGATGCTGACACAGACTGCTGGGCACATGCTCTGGGAGGTAGCTGTGCACCTTTCGATGAAGACGTTGGTGAATCAAGTGTCATAAGGGATTATTTGGGCTAATTCTCTCTGTGTATCACTGTAGGTCTCACTTAAGTGACCCCAGTTTACACCTCATCAGAGATGGAAGAGTCAGCTCTTACATTTTTAGCTGTAGTAAATTACTTTTAACAACCACAGCATTCATCATGGAAGTCTCCTCCTGCAAGAAGTAAGGACTGAACAATGAACGAACACAGAGCTGGGCTAATACCTGCAGCTCAGCCATGAGAGCAGGCTGGGCAGGCTGTTGGGGACACTGCATCCTGGGAGCTCCAGCACATCCAGGAGCCCTGTCTGCCCCTTCCAGCTCAGCCCAGCACAACTACAGCCTTTAATTGCTCTGACCTACCTCCTTTGGAGCTTGGATCATCAGGCGTACTAAGCTCAAAGGTGAGTCTTTGAGCTGGGTTTTAAGTTGCTTCGCCTGCCCTGTACTTGCTGACTTGCCTCTGGATATCCCTTATCACCATGGACGTGCTTTGGTACTGTGGGACTGCCACATTGTCACCCTTGGTTTGCCTGTCCCTGAAAAACAGCCCCACTTGACCCCACATCCCTGACAGCTCAGGATTCCTGATCCTGGCTCTGAACTTGTGCCCCCACAGCTACCTGTAGCCCAAGGCTGACCTCCAAATCCTGCAAGACCTTGGGAGAAGTCACAGCTCTGCAGGACTCAGTGACATTCCCTGCAACCATAATGACCCCTGAACCCTTCAGTGCGGTTTTGGAAAGACTTTTGGGAGTTTATTTATCAGATGTGGCTGATTTTTGCTGCCTACGTGGAACAACTGTGCAGAGCCAGGAGTTGGACTAAATGATCCCTGTGGGTTCCTTTCAACTCAAGATGTTCTATGATTTTATGATTCTATGACTATGTTTCAAATATCAGTTGCTCAATGAAAATAATGGATCGATGCCCCAAGTGCAACTAGACCCTCTTAAAGTACTTGGAGGCTGAGCAATCTGCCCTCCTTAAGGACTGCAAGAAGTTGCTTTGTGGAGAAGGCTTTGAAAAGCACTTCCCCGTGCCCTGACTCCTTGTTGTGGCCGAGCTCCAGGTACTTGGAACACAGACCTTGCAAAAGTGCTGCCTGTCAACTTTGGTTGTGCCTGGTGTGTAGGACTGGTGACACAAACTCTGGTGTATCCTCACAGCTGGTGCCCTTCAGCCAGGTGGGGTTGTTTAGTTCTCCATAACTATTTCAGGTCATGTACTAATGGGCTTGGAATCAGCTGCTGTGCAGGGAATGATAAATGACCGTACACTGCGGCTAACGAAGGGATAGATTATAGGGTTATAAATCAATTAAATGGTTCTGAGGAAGTTGCAAAACACAAGAAGAAACCACAAAGAGGGAGAACAACATCCAACGTGTGGGGAAGAGTGGGAGCCACCAGGTGCCATCAGCCATTCCGTTATCCCTGGAGGAGCAGGACACCCCTGGTGTGACAGTGGTTGCTGGGGCGTGACCCCGGGGTGCTCTGTGGTTTTCAGGGGGTTACTGGCACTAGGCTGCCTCCAGGAATCTGGACTGGTTTTAGAGTGTGGCCAGAACTGGCTGTGGTGACTTCCCAGGGACTGGCACTGCAGACACACATCTGCCAGATGTGTCCAGAAAGAGAGTAGACCTCACCAGGTTCTGCAGCTTCCTCCTGAGGGACAACACCAATCTCTGCCCTCTGTGACCAGGGACAGCACCCAGGGAAGGGCTGGAGCTGTGTCAGGGCAGGCTCAGGTTGGATCTCAGCAAAAGGTTCTTCCCCTAGAGGCTGGTTGGGCACTGACCAGGCTCCCCAGGGCAGTGGGCACAGCCCCAAGGCTGCCAGAGCTCCAGGAGGGTTTGACAATTCTCTCAGGAACAGGGTGGGATTGTTGGGGTGCTCTATGCAGGGCCAGGAGTTGGACTCGATGATCCTTGTGGGGACCTTGCCACTCAGGGGATTCTTTGATTCTGTGATTCTATGATTATGTCACACTTCTAATTCCCAGCAGATCAACCAGCACCAAGGTTTTCGCTGTCTGGCAAACTGCTCTCCTGTGGGAGAATATTAAAGGTTAATGGGCACCCTGCAGGCCCTTGGCACAGCAAGGTCCGGGGCAGGTGTGCTGGTGCTGGCTCAGAGGGTCGGGATGGTTGGGGCACCTGTGACCAGGTCCCCTCTGAGTCCTGTCAGAAGGACGGGCCTCGCCTGAAGGACACTCAGCCTGTGCTACAGGGCCCAGCTGCCAAAACGTCCCTGGAGTGTTGGATGAGGTCCATTAGTGTCCCACCACACAGTGGTCTCAGGAGAAACCTCAGGGACCTGTGTTAGTCCTACCCACCCACCCCTGCAACAAACAGCCTGACAAAACCTCAGTTTATGGGAGTTTTGCTGTGTCCAAACTCAATCTTTTACTGGAGAAGGGCAATCTCATGTATGAAAGTTTGGTTCCTATTTTCTTTGCAATAGGCTCAAACTGCCTCTTGTGCACAGCAGGACATGGGTAGGATGTTGAGAACAGAGGAAAATGGGCACAAACACACCTCTTGGCCAGTATGGGCAGAGTGATGGGGCTCAGCCTTGGCTGTGGTCACTGTGGGGACCAAAGGCAACCACAACACGAGCATTACTCAGGTTCCAGCAGATGCAGGATTATTAATGCCAGAGCATGAGGGCATGGGCAGGTTGATTAATCCATATCGCCTCAATTGGCTGGTCCATGCAGCTTGTATCCATTGTAGGAAAGATTCTCCCTGTGGCACCTGTAGAGCCCAAGGCTCTCAAGCAGACATGCAGAACATGAAATGTGCAATGCTTTCTTTCTGAGATGGTTTTCAATCAAATGCTCTTTAGGACAGGGCTGGAAAAGTTTCCGGTTTCGGACTAGTGGATGATGACAAGAAACCACTGTTATCTGGGAGTCACATGACTCCTCATTGCCCTCTAACTTCTTGCTTTGCTCTGTATGAACAAACCTTCAAAAAAACAGCAATGCAGCGTTTTCTAAATTCTAATGAGCTGTTTTCTAATAGTTATCTAATGAGCTGTGGCAAACAGGAAAGAAGCCTGTGTTTGCTTTAATCTCTTTAACTACAGCCTATCCTAGAGGCAAAGCATCTCAGGGGAGAAGTGGACTTGAGGTTGAACAGACACCTCGGAGTGCAGGGCTCGTCTGTGTGTGTGGGAGGTGCCAGCACATGCTTTAAACCATGTGTGTGCCTGAGCTGTGGGTCAGGAGGAATTAACCTGCAGAGCCCTGATCTTGCCCATAGAGGAGACAGTGTTTCAACTGCGGTTTGGCTGGTCTTGAACAGTTAAATTTTTCTGAAAACAGAACATCTTCAGCAAACAGAGGTTAAAAGAGGAGCAGGGAAGAACACAGACATCAGGGAAGTCTCAGGGAGACCCTGTTGCAGCCTTAGAGTACCTAAAGGAGCCTTATAAAAAGGAAGGAGAAGGATTTTTCATACAGGCAGATAGTGACAGGACAAGGGACAATGGTTTTAAACTTAGAGAGGGCAGGGTTAGATGGGATAGTAGGAAGGAATTCTTCCCTGTGAGGGTGGGGAGACCCTGGCCCAGGTTGCCCAGAGAAGCTGTGGCTGCCCCTGGATCCCTGCAAGTGTCCAAGGCCAGGTTGGACGGGGCTTGGAGCAACCTGGGCCAGTGGAAGGTGTCCCTGCCCATGGCAGGGGGTGGGATGAGATGATCCTTAAGGTCCCTCCCAACCCAGCCTAGCCCATCCTGTGATTCTGTCATCTGTATTGGTTGTACTTATCCAGGCTGGGTGCGTGGACCTGTTTCTGCAATGCCCCTGACCCAGATCATCACACCCAGACAGCTTTAACCCTCAGGCTCTTGGTCAAACAGAGCTACTCATGGCTTTCCAGCAGACACCTTTTGGCTTCAGAGCAGCCTGGAAGGTCCCTCTAGCAGGAGAGGGTGACAGTGAGCACTGGAATGCATTTTGTCATGGTGGGCTATTGTAGGACAGTTATTATAGGATCAATCTCTTTAATACTTTGGGATAATAAAGAAGCCTCCAGAAGGGATGAGCTGACCCTCTCTTTGCCAATGTTTATCTGCTTTATGAACAGTAGGAGTTCCACCTAATCAGCCTACAATTCCTCCAGGAGGCAATTTTTCTTCTCATGATGAGGGTACACCCAGTCAGGCTGCAAGAAATAAAGGGCCTCAGCTTTCCTCATCTGTACAGAGAGACCCAGAAGAGGAGGTTCCACCTGCAAAATCCTCCAGGAAAGCCTTGAAGAAATGCCTGCATCTTCAGTATTCAGGAGCTGAACTTCCCACCAGGGTGAGTGCTCAGGTGATAACTCTTTGCTTTTGATCTATTGGATTTTGCAGTGACTTTGGTATGGTGATGAGACTGCAATATCCCATAATAGATGGCTGTTTCTAGCAAGAGCTCTGCTATAATTGTATTTATGAGCAGAATACTTATAGAGGCCTTCAGGGAGCTTCAAGTGTAAAAACATTCCTATAACAACATATAGACAGCCAACAGCCAAGCAATTAATTTCTTGCCTGCAAGTGGCGTTGGGGGCTCTGTCCTGGCATAGAACATCCATTAATGCTGCAGAGGCTCAGCTGAAGGGAACGAGGGAGCTGCTGGCTGGACTCTTGGTCTTTCCTCTGTGCTTTGTGGATTTAAAATTGCTTTTAAATAAAGTTCACCAAAGCCAAAGGAGACCACTAAAGTTCTGGTGTGTTCTGGGGGAAACACAGATTTTGTCACAGAATATCCCAAGTTGGAAGGGACTCGCCAGGATCGTCGAGTCCAACCACTGGCCCTTGCACGGGACCATCCCCGACAATCCCACCCTGTTCCTGAGAGCATTGTCCAAACATTTCCTGAGCTCTGGCAGGCTGTCTGTGCAGTTTATGTAGTAACAACCCTCCCTCCCAACTTGTCCTCCCTAAGGAAGAGGCAGGTACAGACCCCTGAGGTCCAGATACCAACATGGAAGGTGAGATCAGTTTTCTAAACCTGATCCTGACTTGCTGGGCATCCTCACCTCTATATTTCTCTCTGCTCCTCCCCTTTTCCCTCCCCAGTTACGAAGGCCCAGATGATACCATCGTTAATTAGCTCTGGTGAAGTCTAAAAAAAAAAAAAATCCATCCCTTGACAGGAATCTCAGTGCCTGTGTTTGTCACTGCTTTGGCTGAAAGTAACTTACTAATGGGATATCTCACACCACTGAAATCTCCTAGAGAGTGGCATTAATCAGCCTTGGTCTGCAAGGAAAGAAATTATATTGCTGTTAAAGATCACTTATTTACAGTTTATGATTAGTAGGGTGAGAGGGAAGGAGATTATTTTCATCATTTTATGAAAAAAACCCCACCCAGTGGGCTCTTCAAATAATTATAAAGTTTTAAATTAAAATTGTTGAGAAAAGTTTCCTTTCAGTGGACAACCTCTGTCATGGAAAATTGCAAGGACGTGGCAAGTGTGAAAGGGCTTCAAAACGTTCATAGTAGGATTACAAATAATATCTGTTCTTACAATATGGACAGTTCCAGTATTATAAAAAAATTGTACTAAGAATTGAGTTGTATCCTTCCAACACCTTGGAAGGTGTTCAAGCTTGCAAGGAGAGACTCCAGACATACCAAAGCTGTGCAGCCCTTCTCAGAGCACATGTGGAGAGAGCTGAGCCTGTGCTGCTCAATTCAGGGATTAAACTCGGGGATTAGGATTTTGTTGTACCCTTCTGGTTCCTCACATAGCTCTAACTGAGGCAAAGCAGGCACTGCAGCAGCTGGTGGAGGAAGGCAGAGAAGTAGAAAGTGCTGCCTTAGGGCTGAGCTGCTCATCCAGAGAGGAAGAGAATTAAAGGTCCCTGGCTCCCAGGTACAAACCTGGGTGACACACGAGGCTTTTCTCAGAAGGACCAGCTCGACTTTGAGAACATGTCTATTTAATAATCACAGGTTTCTGGGCTTCAGCTGGCCTCCTGCAGCTGTCAGGATGAATTTTCCTGCAGAAACCCTGTTTTCCTCTTTTAGGGAGAAGGTATTTCTCCTCATCCCCTCTAGCGATCAAGGATAACTCCAGTTGGAGATGCAGTGCTGGATGAGACTTTACCTGGAGCAGCACTACCTGGAAGCTCTTCAAGCCCTAATAGAGAATATGTTTGTGTTTATAACTGAGCTTGGCTTGATGTGTGCCCCCACCAAAGTTGTTATATTTACACAGAATATAGTTTGCAAACCCATATTGTGTTTTTATTGTGTAATAAGGAGACATGAAACATTCTTAGGGATGGTGGGAGAAATAGCAAATGAAACTGGAAGAGAGAACAGTTAGTTCCTTTAGACTCCTGGTTCTGCTTTGACAGGGTGGGATGAGCCCAGGCTCTTCCTCAGCAGATGACATCCCATGGCACAGGATCTCCAGCTCCCATCTGTACCTACAGACCACTGGGACCTGTGAGTGCTGACACAGCAAACGTGGAACTGCTGCATGACTAAGTTCAAAGGAAGTTTTACAGAAGGCCAAAAAGGTTGGAAAAGGTTTATTTGAAAGCCAAAAAGGTTGAAAGCTGCTCTCTAAACCATCAGGCCATGCTCCCTGCCCAGGGAGGCCAAGGAACTGCATGAGGGAGGGCTGGTGGGTGGAGGGAGGAGCCCGTGCAGGGCACTGAGGGGCAGGATTTGTTCTGCTGACAGGTGGAGGAAGGAGGCAGCAGTGCCTGGAAGGGACCAGTGGGCAGTCCTGAAATGCCAGCTGGCCTTTGACATTTCCCTGAGTTTTGAGGCATTTTGAGTGTAGGGGTGGCAGAATGGTGTGGATTGATGTTCATAACAGCAATGATGTCTTCTCCACTGGCAATGTCTCCCAGACCTTTGGGCTTAGAGAAAAGATTCAAGGAGAACAACTACCAGTAGTGGAGGAGGGCTGAGACTGGGATCTCTTGGGAAAACTCACCCTATGAGTCCATGGGAGAGAAGAGGATTCATCTGAGGGGGTATCTTCCAGGACAAGAAGCTGGTGCTTGTTTGACAGACAAGGAGAGTCTGAGGGAACTTGCTTATTCTTCCTGGGGAAGGGGAGAGTGAACCTAAAAACCAGCGCTCCAGTATTTAGAAGTAGGCTTTGAGAAGAAAGAAACAGCATCTGTACTGAGGCATTTGTGGGGAAAATAAGAGACTGTGGTTAAAGTCTGAAATCAGGGAGGATTTAACTGAATATAAGAAAAGAAATACGTGTCAAGACAGTGAAATGTTGGAATTGAGCCACAAGCAGATCAGGAGATCTCCTCCTCTGGAGGATTTCAATACCCAGCTGGACAAACACCTGGCCTGATATAGGACCTGAGCTGGAAATGGTCTAGAGGACTCCTGTTGTCCCGTCCTGACTGAGACACTCCGTGATGCAGCTCTCGTTAAACACTGCAGTCTTTAGCCAAAGCTCTCTAATGAAAGCTTTAAGTGTGAGTCCTGCCATGGGGTTCCTCTGTGCCCCTCCTCTGGGGCAGCTGGCATTAGCCTGGGTCAGGGACACCTGCAGCTCTGCCCTGGCATCCCCATGCTGGGGGCGAAGTCCTGACAAGGCTTTGATTTTGCTGTGCTTGCTGACATAGCTGAAGAAAGTGCAGGTTGTAGAGGTCACTGGATCTGCAGTCTCACTTCCCTTGCCAAAACAACCTTCCCAGCATGAGCAGAGCATTGCAAATACTTCGGAAAAACTTTGCCTACTTGTGCCTCCTTGAGATGGCCCCTTGGAAATGGAGCAGATGTCCTTATTGTCCTTCTCTCCTCTTGGGTGTTGGCCCAGCAGTTGACTTGAAATATGACTTTGTCCACAGTAAAATGACCATCATTCCTTCTCCAGGCTGGAGGTTCTTGGCACACCTGTGTCTGTGTTTCCGTGCCAGGCTCTCTGCAGACACTGGAAAAAGCCCACACCCGTCCGGCTCCTTGGCAGGGGGGATTTCTGCCTCCCCAGCCCTCTGTGCGCAGTGTGTGTGTGCTGGAGGGTCCCAGCACAGGCTGTGAAGTCACTGCACCAAGTTCAGGGGAGTCTGGGCAGACACTGCTTGATCAGGGTCCCTGTGTGTTTGCACGGCTGTCTCCTCTCCCCAGCCTCCCAGCTGCCTGTGAGGAAGGTTGGACACTCCTGAGGTTTGACACATCTCCAGGGCGCTGCAGGGGCCCTTCCTCACCAGAGAGACCCTGCAGGGACGTGTGAGCCTGGGGGTCTTGATGAAGGGGCTACTGAGCTGCTCCTGCCTCCTCCTCGGGGGGCTTCTGGGAAGGTGCAGAGCTGCCTTCCACTGGAAACTGCCACTAATTGGACCTTATTAAAAATTTACTACTGTTTCACAATAAAGCTGGAGTATTTATCTTCCCCCAGCCAAGCCATTAATTAACTACACAAAGGGGCTGCGCTGCCAGGAGCGCGGCGGAGCTCCGGCTGCCGATGCAGTGACCTCACTGCAGCCCTGCCCGCCTGCTCTGCGGGGAGAGGCAGCCGCCCACGCAGCCCAGGGCAGCTCCACATGCAGATGAGGAGCTGCTGTCGATCGTCTCTCGTAGGGTGCAAACTGTCGGATATCCTATTTCCTCCAGGAAGGAGGTGGAACGCAAGGATATGACCTGGAAAACAATTTTTTTTATTATTGTTTTTTTAACTGAGAGTTTAGTGACCAGATGGTTTTGCTGGGTGGGGTTTGGTACTCTCTGTTCCTGCATCCTGAAAACCATGTTCTATTTCCATGCAAGATTCAGAGCTGAATGTGCAGAAGATGCTGGGGCTCAGCCTCCCCCTTCCCGTGCAGCCTGGCTGGGTGTGTCCATGTGCTGGTGGGAGCACGGTAAGGGAGCTGTGGTTTTCTCTTTTGCTGGAGCAAGCTTCTGGATCCCAAATTTTCCATTACCCTGGTAGATGGTTCAGTGACTGGAAGTGGCATAACTTCACAGTCATGGAATATCCTGAGTTGGAAGGGACCCACGAGGATCATTGAGTCCAGCTCCAGGCCCTGCCCAGGACACCCCAACAATCCCACCCTGTTCCTGAGAGAATTGTCAACCCCTCCTGAAGCTCTGGCAGCCTTGGGGCTGTGCCCACTGCCCTGGGGAGCCTGGTCAGTGCCAACCAGCCTCTGGGGGAAGAACCTTTTGCTGAGATCCAACCTGACCCTGCCCTGACACACCTTCATGCTGTTCCCTCACAGATGCAATGGCCCTTTCCCAAGACATAACATCCCCCTGCACAGACACTCAGAAGCTGCTGTTTGCCCTCCCCCAGGAGCCTGTTAGCCATAGAGACCTGTAACACACCAGCAAGCAAAGATGAAGGAGAGAGGTGAGTGCAAACTCCCCTTGAACTCCCCAGGACAGGTTAAGTGGCAGAACATGAGCCCTGGGCAGCGGGTGGTGACATGGGCTGCTCTCCTTCGTTCCCCATCCCCTTTCCCGACTTGGATTGCTCTTAGAGCTGCCTCCTGCTCTGCAGCCAAGAATGAAACCATCTGGTGCTCCACTGCCGCCACAAACTGCAGTGTCTTTTCAGCCTGGAGTAGGAAGGGAGGAAAATTCCTCCAGTTACACTTGTGCAGAAGCAGTTGTGGGAGAGATGCTCCAAACCAGGTTTCCAATTAGGAGCAGCTCTGTGGCACCTGTCTGGATGTGACACGATAATGCACCTGCTAAACATTACAAGAGGCTTCAGAGATTCAATGTGACACATGCGAAGCAGTAGCTGGAGTTTAGTCAACACTCCGTCAGTTAAAAGTCTATATTTCCAATTATCTGTGGACAGTTTGCCTTCAAGGATAATTGGCTTCCCACAGCTCTCTGGAACAGATGTCAGGCAGCTCCTTCTTTTCCATGGAGGAAAACCTGGAATGGTTTATAGCATGCAACACATGGAGTTGTCAGTGTCAAGGATTTGGGGAAGTGTCCTGGTGCAGAGCTTTGCAGAGGCACCAGCCTCTAAAACCTGAGGGCTGTAAGTTACCCCAACTTGCTCCTGAACTGTTGGGCTTGGGAGCCTTCCCAGTGACACAGACCTGTGACAATGTCCCCATCCCATGAGGACACTGCTAGGTGGTTTTGGTCCTGGGTCACTTGGTCAATTGTCCCCTTGGCCAAGGTGGGCTAAGTGACATCCTGACAGGATGACTTTCCTGCCTCCCTTCTTGATGCTACCCATGGAGGGCTGGGAGAAGAGAGGATATTTTATTTGAAAATGGGTATTTGGGGAACTGCACATAACAGGCCTCCTGTG
Source organism: Oxyruncus cristatus (assembly GCA_013399855.1). Lineage (NCBI taxonomy): Eukaryota > Metazoa > Chordata > Aves > Passeriformes > Cotingidae > Oxyruncus > Oxyruncus cristatus. Next base: position 386,468 of record VXAY01003733.1, on the reverse strand, counting down.
CCCATGCCTGAGGCAGTGTTCAAGCCTGACAGGCTCTGCTGGCTCTTCCCCAGCTTCAGGATGCTCACACGGACATCCAGCATGTTGTCACACCTGCATGGACAGGCTGCACAGGCCAGGCAGGAGAACCTGTAGAGGAAGCAGGAAAGCACAGCAGGAAATTACAGCAGGACTGTAGAAAATGCCCAAACTCCAATAAGGAACTGAAGCTTAAGAATTTTCCTTGCAAAATTTATATATCTGCGTGGAAAATTGGGGTTTTATTACAACTTACTACAGCTGTGTCTTATGGGAAGTGTAATTCACCACTCCAGGCTCTTGGTCTTCTCTGTTGATAAGACTTGTTGACTAATCTCCTGTCTTCTTTCCAGGAGCCACTGGATCTCTTCTCCAGACTGTGTAGAGGCAGCCAATGTCTGATGCAGTGGCCCCTGTGGGTGCTGAGAGATGTAAACCTGCTCCAATGTGAGTGTCCAAAAAAGCCTAGAGGGGAGGTAGGGGTGAGGGCCCCCCAGGAAGACTTGTGCAGTGCTTCAGCTCTGTTTTTGAATTAAAAATTTTGATATTCAGTCCTTGGACTTTGTTTTTAAAATGAGAAGTGTGAGGCTTCCAAGGGAAAAGGGTACTTCCCTGGTGGAAAAATTTACAGTCCTTTCTTTTCCCCTTTGGGAGTAAACTCTGGTTTGTTTGGGGTTTTTTGCTGGTTTTGGTTTTTTTGTGGTAGTGGTTTGGGGTTTTTGGTTTTTTGTTTGTTTTGTTGTTTTTTTTTTTCCAAACAAACAGCCATTTGCACAGTGACATCTGAGTCTGTTCCTCCACAACATCTAGAGAAAGATCATTTATGGGTGGGAAGCCTTTCCCAAAAATGTTGGGAAGCCTGTGGTGCCACTGGGAAGGAGGACACCCCAACATGGGCTTGGAGTGCTGCTGGAATTTTGGGTGACAGGGGAGACTCCTGAGCTGCCACAGAGGGATCTGGCTGCTGTGGCCATGGGGAAGGGTGACAAGAAGGGCACAGGGTACAAGAAGGAGCCCCAGGCTGTGCACAACCACAGGCTGCTGGAGCAGCTCTGCCTAAACACGGGCCCTTCTTCCAAGGAGTTCCCAACTCATTTGTGAACCAGCCCTTTGTACAGCGGGTTTGGACACAGTACAGTCGGTGTTTGACTGTCATCTGTGAGGAGCTCTGGGCTGCTGCTCATCTGCAGTTCCCTGGAGAGCCAGGGAAGGGTGAGGTGCCGCAGGGCACTGAACGCACCAGTTCTTAGTGGTGCTTCCCATAAAGGGGGTGTGGGATTGTGACCTGAGCCACAGTGACATCACACCTAAGCAAGCAGAAGAGAGGCAAGGACATGTGTCCTTGTGTTTTGTGGGGCTCTCCTTCCCACCTGGCCCAAGCTGGCCCCAGCTGGCTCTTGACCTGCTGTTACATCTGAGGTTCGGCACCTGGCGTCGGGAGAGGTTCATCTGTGCAGCAGCTTCATGGTCTCCTTTGCAGTCTGAGCAAGATCCTGCATCCCCTGACTTCATCAGCTCTGCTCCGTGTTCTGGTGACTGCTGGACTGCTAATGAGCCAGTAGTTGGATCCATGCAGCAAGGCAGTGACAACCAGGGACCACAGGCTGCATGTTCCCAAGAGGAGGAGCCTTGAGAGGGCAGCTCTCTGGTGTCTGGCCATGGCCTGCAGCAAACCAGAGACCAGGATTATTTGCTGTGTGTGACTTCCCCGTTATGACGCTTCACAGCGGGGGGAACAGGCCTTTGGTGGCAACAGCACAAGGGCTTCATCCAAGCAGCTGCAGGGTTCCCTCTGGGCAAATCCTTCTCCAGCACACAGTGGTGCTGGGCTGTGTCATCTCTGCCCTGAATTTTCATGTAACTTATGGAAGGGACCTGTTTCATCTGGCTCATCATGTTCCACCCCCTGCCATGGGCAGGGACACCTTCCACTAGCCCAGGTTGCTCCAAGCCCCGTCCAAACTGGCCTTGGACACTTGCAGGGATGGGGCAGCCACAGCTTCTCCCAGGTAACCTGTGCCAGGGCCTCCCCATCCTCACAGCCAACAATTCCTTCTCAATAATAAGAAGAATTCCTTCCCAATAATAGCCCCGCCCTCTGTAAGTTTAAAACCATTTAGCAATGTGTCCTTTGCTGTGTAATCCAACTGTCTCTCGTATGTACCCAGGTGTTTCTATAGGAAATGTATAAAATATTCCTGAGGTGTAACCCAGTGCAGCACAGCTTGAGAAATCGAAAACCACCATGAAAAACCAGGGGGAAGCACTTTGAGGCTGAATTTCCCTGTTTGGGCATGAGAGACTCAGCTGAGCTTTCTCTGTCAAATATGGGAAATCTTTATTTGTGATGAACAAAGCTGAGCAGGCTTAGCTTGCTTGGGAATTAAAAGTTTTCTGCAGGAGGAGTTATGCACATAACTGATAATTACCAGAGCCATGACTTCTATTCAAGGAAAATGGGAACTGAGGTGGAATAAAGCACTTCAATATGTGGGCCCTTTAATAACCATTTCCTTGCTTCGCCCATTCCCCAGGGCCTGCCCCCTCAGTTCTGGGGGTGGGAAGCACAGGCAGTGCTGTTCCTCTGGCTCTGACCCCCAAAGGCTGAGTAAGGGCCAAGCACAAGAGTCCCCCAACACCGTTTTGCAGAGGGGCTTCAGGGTTTAGAAATCGGGGCCCTCTTGAGCTGTGGGTGTCACAGGGACACTTTGGGACTCCTCGTGCAGCTGAGTCTTCAAGGGATTCATCCCCCTGGGCTCTTTGGTGAATGTCCAGGTGAGCTGGTCACCTCCACTTGCCCAGGGGCACCTTCTGTCAGCCACACTCCCAAGGATGAGAAGACATTCGACTCCAGTGCAGATGGGGTGCATCAGCAGAGGGCAGGGATAGATGGGATATTGGGAAGGAATTGTTCCCTGTGAGGGTGGGGAGGCCCTGGCACAGGTTGCCCAGAGAAGCTGTGGCTGCCCCTGGATCCCTGGAAGTGTCTAAAGCCAGGTTGGACGGGGCTTGGAGCAACCTGGGCTGGTGGAAGGTGTCCCTGCCCATGGCAGGGGGTGGAATTGGATGGGTTTAAGGTCCCTTTCAACCCGAACTCTTCATGATTCCATGATGCTGATGTGGACATTGCAGTTGTTTCCATGAACTTCAGGACTCCAGGGGAGAAATGTTGGTCCTTGGGAACAACACAACCCAACAAAGCCTCCTGCTTTATGCAAATATATTTAGGCTTCATGAGTGGTACTCTAATTCTTCAAGTCCTTGCACCCTGGACTTCACAGGTTTGTGCTTATGTCAGTAGGACATTGTTTCTGGAATATGGAGCTGAAAAGAATTTTTTTCCAAAATGAAAATAGAAGACTGAGCCAAATTGCTAATATTTGTACTGACCTCCAGATGAAAGCAACACCATTCTCCAAGTCTAATTATGCTTGGAAAAGGCCAGGTTTTATTCATTTTTCACAAATCTGATGGATATTGACTTAAATGTTTCTACTGGCATCATATAAAATAAAAACAACTCTGATGCTAATTGCTGTTTAGTCAATCAAAATGCTGTGATTTTGGGAAATAAAATTCAGAAATTAACGCTGATTGCTTCATAGTATTTTGGAGTGTTAAAGAGAGCCTCTGGCAAATGAGGAGAAAAATAATCTCCAAGCTGAGCATAGGCTGGACTTGGAAACACCACTGCACCAGAGAGCCCTGAGAGTGGCCTCTTCCATGGCTGGGCTGGCAGAGGGAGGAGAAGGGGTTCATTAGACATTTGCAGATTAACTGCCACCATCACCATTGCTGGATGTCAATGCCAGCACCTGGGGGCTGTTAGGTCTCCTTTGGAAAAGATGTGGATATTTCTATTTTGCCTGTTCAGTGAGTAGTGCACCTGACCTCAGATTGCCTTTGGTTCCTTGTGCTGAGTCTCCAGTGCCCAAACACCCACAGTTAAAAATCCTCTTCAGAGCAAGGATCCATTCCCAGAGAATCCCTGCCCTAAGCTGGGCAAGCAGTTAAGATTTTACATTTCTTGGGCCAATAAAGCCATAATTTTGGGTTGAACAGAATATTTCACTAGAAAATCTGTGTGGTATCAGGGCATTTTTTAACACCTTTTTTTTTTTTTTCTTCAAAGCATTTAAAAAGGAAAGAGTGGAACTGGAAGAAAAAATCTGCTGTACAGAAAACTGCAAAATTTTGGATCTTGGGGGCATTTTAAAAACTTCATCTTTTGACTGGAGCAGTTTGACAGCTTTGCAAACTGTTTACATAGATGGTTACATATAAATTTTCTGAGGGGAAAAATTGTCTGCAGCCAAAATAAGTAAGCAATCTGTAGCTGTGCCACGGATGGATTTGGCACTGCTAATGCTCTGTGGTTCTCCTGTTTTTAGTGGCCTGTGCTTTTGTCATATGGTGACAGATTAGGCTGATGCCTCCCATATCAACCATCTTAGTCCAGATGAGTGTTTGTGTGTTTGTATTGAAAGTCTCATTAAAAAAAAGCAGTTCAGCTGTTCCTGAAAATGGGGCCAGAGGATGGACAGAGCGAGAGCAGCTCTGGGAGCAGGTTTCAGGGGTGCTGGTGGCTGAGAAGCTGGAGGTGGCCCAGTACCCCAAACCCCTCATGCTGGGCTGATCCCCCAGCGTGGGCAGCAGGGCAGGGGGGATTCTGCCCCTCTGGCCCTTCAGGTGAGACCCCCCTGCAGAGCTGCTCCAGCCCTGGGGAACAGCACAGGGAGGATGTGGAGCTGCTGGAGAGAGTCCAGAGGAGGCCACAGAGAGGATTGGAGGGCTGGAGCAGCTCTGCTGTGAGGAGAGGCTGAGAGAATTGGGATTGTTCAGCCTGGAGAAGAGAAGGCTTTGAGGTGACCTAATTGTGGCCTTCCAGAACCTGAAGGGACCTGACAAGAAAGATGGAGAGAGACTATTTACAAGTGCCTGGAGTGACAGGACAAGGGGGAATGGCTTCAAACTGACAAAGAGTAGGTTTAGATTAGATATTGGGAAGAAATTCTTCCCTGTGAGAGTGGGGAGGCCCTGGCACAGGTTGCCCAGAGAAGCTGTGGCTGCCCCTGGATCCCTGGAAGTGTCCAAGGCCAGGTTGGACGGGGCTTGGAGTAACCTGGGTTAGTGGAAGGTGTCCCTGCCAATGGCAGGGGGTCGGAGGAGATGACCTTTAAGGTCCTTTCCAACTCAAACCATCCTCTGGTTCTATTATTCTATGAAAAAATAATTCCTTTGCATGCTCCTGTTTTTAAGAGCACCCCATGGTACCTGGGCATTGCGGATACCAGGTAACCCAGTAACTTTTGATGACCCTGTTTGATTTAGTCTCTTGGAAAATTCTCATAAAGTCTCATTCTGAACAAACTGAGGTAAAAATTTCCTGGTATTCACAAGCAAAACTCCCTGAAAATCCCATTTTCACAAAGCACAGTCTGTGCCTTCACACTTTTGTCACGTAATGCTGCGGGGTCAGTGTGTGTCCTTGACTCATCCCTGTCAGCAACAAGTGCTGCAGGGATCTGCATGTGGAGCCTGATGCTGCTGCCTGACCTGGCCTGGCCCTGGATGTTCTCTCAGCCACATGTGTGCAATGCCAGAGCCAAAACCTTGCTCGGGTGAACTGGTGCTGAACCTCTCTCTCTTTCCTGTCCCTTGTTGCAATTGCAGTCGTCCCTTCCTGATCCATCTCCCTGCTCTCTGCCCGGGCTACTGCTGAGCAAGGGAGGCTCAGTTTGGTAGGCCTGACTGACCTCCCCAGTGTGTGGTTTTTAACATTCCTCAGAATCAGGGAACTTTCTGGGACAACCTTGTGGTTGTCCCGTCTCCCCGGGGCAGTGATGGAGCCACGGTCCCTGGAAGTGTTCAAATAACAAGTAGATGTGGCACTTCCTGATATGGTTCAGTGGGCATGGGGGTATTCAGTTGAAGGTTGGACTTGATGATCTTGGAGGTCTTTTCCAACCATAACGATTCTGTGGGAATTTCCTTATGAGACCTATGGGATGGACCCAGGACAGTCCTCCTCTCTGCACTGCAGTCTGCAGAGGGTCCTGGAGCAGGTGAGTTATCCTGGTTTCTCTTGTGATACCCCAGCACTGAGGGCAAGAGGGTGCAGCCAGGCAAGTTTGGGTCCTGGCCAGCTGGGAATGAGAGTATGGCACTTCTGGTCCTCCCTGGAGTGGACTCAGGGCTCCAGCACCTCCATGGCTCCAGCACCAGCACCCTGGGGCACTGCCTTGCGAGTTTGGTTTGTACCTGCACAGCTTAAAAGCGAAGGGAGGGAAGGCAGCACCATGGGCACCACCAGAGACCAGACCTCAGCTGGGACTTGTGCCCTTGCTCATCCCAGCTCAGCCCTGCTAGGGAAGTCAAGAGCTGACAGATTGCTCCCATGTGGCATTGACTGGGAATCCCAGATGTCTCCATGCTCTTCTGGGCTCTGGAGGAGTCTTGGTCCTGACAGTGAAGTGAAGCACAAGGCTGGTCCTGCTCTCTGCATCCCCTGGTCTCAGTGAAAGTCCAGTCAGCACGTCTGTGCACAGCCCAGTGACTGCGGCCACCCTGCTGGGACACGAGGGAGCCCCGATGGGGCAAGGAGCAGGCACGGAGCTGCAGGAGCTGCTGGACCGCAACATCCCTTGCGAGAGAGCTCCAGAACCTGGTGAGAGTCATCAGACACTGACACAAAGGGAACCCTGGGACCGGGACAAAGTCCAGGAGTAGCAACAGGAATCCTAAAGAGTGATTCTGCAAATGGAGCCAAAGAACCAACTTTCTTATGGTTTTAACCCAGAGGCAAGTCTGGAGAATCTGCCGTAATCTACACATTCAAGAGAACAAAATGGCCTTAAACATAGTGCTACACTTTTTAAAATACTTGTCTTAAAATTACCACAATTAATTAGTCATTAGAGTTATGTATTGCTTGAAAATCCTTTCTTTGAAGCCTCCTTCCTATGTAAGGAGCTGTTCGAATTATAGATTTAGGCCCAAAACTCAGCCTTGGCTTTTAGCTGTGCAAGGGCAGTGGCACATCCATAATATACTATAATATAACGTAATGTAACGTAATGCAATGTAATATAATTTTTCTATATGTTCATTAGTATAAAAATTTAGTGCATCAATCTTTAAAAGACAGGCAACATGTGAAACCGCTTTCTCTGGGACTATGGAGTGTTTGAGCTTCACAGGAGAAAAAGATGTGATCAATTTATTTACCTTAGACAACAACAGCTTGGCAATTTGAAGTCCTTGTCATGTCAGGAGCTCTGACAGGGTTTGTTTCCTCACCACCTGCCCCAAACCATGATCTTTCCCAGGCTCTGGAGTGACAAGGAGGAGCATATGCAGATTTGTCCCTTACCAGGGACATACCAGGAAAAAGTTCATTTAATGCAGAGGAGCTTAAAGTTGCCTTATCCATCCATCACTGCTGTCCAGAGCAAAACAAAGGTGCCCATTGATTTTGTGTTTGAGGGTAATTAATTGTTGTGCAAAGCCTGATGTAGAGTTTAAAGGCCACATTACTACAGCCAGGACCTCTGGCTGTGTTGGCAGCATCTGGCAGCTGAGAAATGTTCAGGAAGGAGCGGAGTTCGCCCTGAGCTGTTCCTCTGTGCTCTCCCCAAATAGGCAGAATTCCCAGTGAGATGATGAAGGATGGAGTGGGAAGTGAAGAGCACGTAAAAACAGGGCCTCAGGACTAATTGTGTGCTTGTGCCAGTGCTCGGGGCCAGGCTGCTCCTGCTTTACACCTGCCCCCTGAGAGCAGAATCATGAGCAGTGTCCGTGTGAGGACACTGAGGGCACTTGGTGTGTTCAGCTGGAGCAGAGGAGACTGAGGGGAGACCTCAGTGCAGTTCCAACTGCCTGGGCAGGGGCAGAGGAGGGGCAGGGACTGAGCTCTGCTCTGGGGGGACCAGGGACAGCACCCAGGGAATGGCTGGAGCTGTGTCAGGGCAGGGTCAGGTTGGATCTCAGCAAAAGGTTCTTCCCCCAGAGGCTGGTTGGCACTGACCAGGCTCCCCAGGGCAGTGGGCACAGCCCCAAGGCTGCCAGAGCTCCAGGAGGGTTTGGCTGATCCTCTGGGGCACAGGGGGGGGCTCTTGGGGATGGGCCTGTGCAGGGCCCGGGGTTGGACTGGATGATCCTTGTGGGTCCCTTCCAGCTCAGCATGTCCTGGGATTCTGTGATTCTGTGATTCCAGCAGGACCTAGAGCCAGGTTTTCTGTGGACAGCATTGGCTGGTCCTTGGTGACCCAGGGCTGTGATGCTTGACTGGCACCCATGGTTTGAATGGCACAAGTCCTGCAGCACTGACTGGAGCATGGATTTTCCAAGCATCAGAGATGCATGTTTCCCTTCCTGGGATGCTCACTTTCCTGCAGGAACCTCTCTGAGCCATAACTTGGCCAAGAGTACGTTTGAACTGCTGAGGAGATGAAAAGGAAAAGAAACAGCCCAGGCAGAAAGGTATGAAAATTAGTGAGCAGCCACCTGATGTACAAAGAGACATAGGGAAGCTGGGGCTGAGCATATAATCATGGAGTCATAGAATCACAGAATGGTTTGGGTTTGGAGGGACCTTAAGGCCCAGCCAGTCCCACCCCCTGCCACGGGCAGGGACACCTTCCACCAGCCCAGGTGGCTCCAAGCCCCGTCCAACCTGGCCTTGGACACTCCCAGGGATCCAGGGGCAGCCACAGCTTCTCTGGGCAACCCGAGCCAGGGCCTCCCCACTCTCATAGGGAAGAATTTTTTCTTAATATCTAGTCTAAACTTGTTCTCTGTCAGTTTGAAGCCATTCCCCCCTTGTCCTGTCACTACATGCCCTTGTAAATAGTAATGAATCAAAGGATACTCCATGTCATGGACCTCTTGTGAGAAACACCTTATGGTCAAAAGTCAGACACTTCACAGGCAATTAAACTGTCTGTCTGACAGCTTGTTTGACTTGTACGCTGAAATTCATGGAATTTCTAAACACTGCAATTGACCAGTTCAAGTTATCACAGAATTCCAGGATATGCTGAGTTGGAGGGTCCCCACAAGGATCATCCAGTCCAACCCCTGGCCCTGCACAGGCCCATCCCCAAGAGTCACCCCCTGTGCCCCAGAGGATCAGCCAAACCCTCCTGGAGCTCTGGCAGCCTTGGGGCTGTGCCCCCTGCCCTGGGGAGCCTGGTCAGTGCCAACCAGCCTCTGGGGGAAGAACCTTTTGCTGAGATCCAACCTGAGCCTGCCCTGGCACAGCTCCAGCCATTCCCTGGGTGCTGTCCCTGGTCCCCCCAGAGCAGAGCTCAGTCCCTGCCCCTCCTCTGCCCCTGCCCAGGTAGTAGAAAATGAAAGAGCAAACAACAGATGAGACAAACTTTAGATGAAATCTCCTTTCTCCTACCCTAGAAGAATTAGTGTCATTTAAATTAGTCCAGATTTTGGCCTCCAAGTATAAATAAGATTGTGTCTAGGTCTGGTGTCCTTAACTCAAGAAAGACATGGACCTGTGTCAGAGCAGCTCCAGAGGAGGCCATGGAGATGCTCCCAGGGCTGGAGCCCCTCTGCTCTGGAGCCAGGCTGGGAGAGCTGGGGGGGTTCACCTGGAGAAGAGAAGGCTCCAGGGAGACCTGAGAGCCCCTTCCAGGGCCTAAAGGGAGCTTCTATAAAGAAGATAGAGCAACCTTTTATATTGGCAGAGAGTGATAGGAAAAGGGGCAATGGTTTTAAACTGCCAGAGGGCAGGGTTAGGTGGGATATTGGGAAGAAATCTTTACTCAGAGGGTGGGGGAGGCCCTGGCACAAGTTGCCCAGAGCTGTGGCTGCCTCATCACTGGAAGTGTCCAAGGCCAGGTTGGACAGGGCTTGGAGCAACCTGGGCTAGTGGAAGGTGGTCCCTGCCCATGGCAGGGGGTTGGAATGAGATGATCTTTAAGGTCATTCCAATCCAAACCATTTTGGGATTCTGAGTTCTCTCTTTCCCATCTCTACCTCATGTCTCATCACCTTCCCAGCCATCCAAAGTGCTGTCACTTTCTGCTGCACCTGTAAAGGTTGGTCTGACAGGCACAAGTCCTGATCCTATTGATGCTCATTGGGAGATTTTCCTTGCACAGTTAATGCAGATGGAATTCTGACTTTAGCACACTTTAGAAAAAGGAAGATTTCAAAAAACCCTTTTCTGTAGTTCTGGGCTTTAATGAGAAGCTTCTCATGGCCACGTGTTGTCTGGAGGTTTCTGACTACCCCAGTGAGTTACTGCAAGAGCTGCAGCACTGCAGGAGGGGCTGGCACAGTTCAGGGGAGGTATAAAACTGACCATCTGTGAAGCTTTGCTCTAAATACCGGAATCTGCCATAAAACATTCTGCCTGATTAAAGGCCCACGGAACCTCAACTGGAGGAGCCCTCCCCCACCTTCTCTTCATTTTATAAGGTGTTTTTAAAGTTATATGGCACCTGATTCCACCCCAGAGCATTTGCATCTTGGTAGAACATGGGGTCTGGTACTTGCAGAGCTCAAGTATTTAAGCAAACCTTTAAAATCGGAGCTGTGGAGTGTAAGTGGGTCCTTCAGCCCTGTTTCCCTGAGCAGGGGCAGTTCTGTAAGAAAAGAGGTATGACCATCACTGAAGTTGTTGACTCAGTCATTCAGCAAATTAGATCCCCTGTTGGCTGGTTCTGAGCTGGGATTTTGGCTGATAAATGCAGCCCCAAGGAGAAGAGCAAGGGCAGGGACGTGAAGGTTCCCCATGCAAAAGGCACAATGAGCTGCATTCTCTTTTCCTGTGAAGACTGTATTTTGGACTAGGAATGTTCAAAGCAACAACATGTCATGGACAATTTACCCTACATGAGCCCTGGGGTCTGGTTTGGAAAGCTATCTCAGCAAACCCCCCTGGTGTGCTAATGGCCCTACTACTGGTAGCAATGTGATGTCCTATTGATTATTTATCCATTGTTAATAGACTTCTGTACTCCCAGAGGATTATTCTGGTGTAACTGCAAGTGAGAGTGTTTGATGTTTCACTGCAGGCATAGGATCCAGAGCCTCAAGGGTGATAAAGACCCTTTCCCAGCAGCTCTGTAAAGGGGGAGAATTCATTTAGCAGGGTTAGACTTAGAAGGGGTATCCTTAAAAAAGGTTGTGGCCTTTTCAATGACACCAACAAGGGTCTGTAGGCTCTGGGATCCTGTTACAGCAGCATCTGCTTTCAGACACACAGCCTTTGTGCTGTGAACACACAGGAGGATTTACATGGGCAATGCTGTCTGGGAAAGGGAAGGGTGTTCAGCCCAGTATTTGTACCTGCTCAAGGTCTGCATAGTTCATAAAAGAAAAGCATTTTTTTTCATTCCTTGCTCTCTGACCCAAACTCACCTTTTCCAGCCTTTCTTTGCAATTCTGAATTAGGAAATGTGCTCTGATCCTGCAGGATGACATCCTTGAGCAGCCAGTTGCCTCTGAGCACACTCAGAAGGGCACACAACAAGTCTCCTGTCACAGCAGGACTGTGGCAGTGCTGGCAGAGACAGGAGCAGCCTGAGGCATGAAGGGAGCCTCTGCAAGCAGGTTGGGGCACAGAGAGCCTGGGGCTTGCCTGTGTTCCACTGGCTTCCAAAGAGACACCTGGCTCTCCAGCCTCCTGTGCTGACCTGGTATTTCAGCACAGGAATAGTTCCCACCACTCTTTGATGATCCAGTTGCCTGCCCTGGTCTGTGCACACCCAAGTGCTATGGCAACTAACTCTTTTGGTCAAAGGCCGTGAGAGTTGTCCATCACATCAGACTAGCAGGGCTGGAAATCTCCCCCTGCACCCAGCCCAGACAGCCCTACAGAAGAGGGATGTGTTGGCTGTGGACAGAGTGGGGGTCTGGACACGGACGTGGTTTCTTCTCCAGCATGGAAGACCCCCAGATCCATCCACCAGAGACTCAGGCTCAGCCATAACCCTTTCCCTGTCATTTGGAAGCAACAATTCCTGGGCAGCTGTTGCTGATGAAGCTGCCTGAGTCTGAGGAGCACATCAAAATGCAGCAGTTGGCTGTGCTGTGAGAGCACATCGCCCAGCTTGGGTACGTGAGGAGTTTGTTCTATGCTGTAAACACAGAACTACATTTGCTCAGAGGCAACAGGCTCTGTATTTCATCACTCTGTCACTGCAGCGCTGCCACAGGTTTAGTGCAGGATGGATGGATGGATGGATGGGCCACCAGGGCAGTGGGGAATGCTCAGTGTGTATAGTAAGTTAGTTGAGGAGGATTACAATTGGTGGCAATCAAGGCACTGTCCAAAAAGAAGGGAGACAGAAGGGTGACCTTGTTATTTCCTCCTTGATTTTCTTGCCAATCACTTTATTCAGCCCACTGTGTTGCAAGGGCTGCTCAATCTTCTGAGTGTCACTTACCCAGTATTGGGATGTCCCCTCCATCCTTTGGCTGTTTTTATAGACAGAGAAACCCTGGGTTCTCTGCCCTGCTGGCAGGGCACCCACTAGTCTGGAGTATCAGAGTAGTAAACGCCCCTTTGCTCTCCCCTAAGCTCTGTTGTCCATCCTCTCCTGTTGCGTGCTGCTCCACTAAGACTCCCTGGCAATTCCCCTGGCTCTTCCTGGAGGCTGAAGAAGCTCCACTTTGGGTCAGATCTGGGGCCTCTGCATTGTTTGGTTTTTTTCTGCTGTGCCCTAGTGACTCTGTGTGCGCTGGTGTTGTGCCTTTCACAGGAACCTATGGAGCAAAGGAGCTGGGCCACAGCAGTACCCCAGGGGGTATTTAGGGCAGCTGCCTGGACAAGTGCTGCTGCTCTCATGAGACAAAACAGGACACAACCCCCTGTCTGCTCTGCTGAGTCCCAGGGACAGCTCCCGGCCAGACCCCAGCTGAGGGCAGAGTCTGATTCCAGTGGGAATGGCTTTAAACTGAAAGAGAGTAGGTTTAGATTGGATATTGGGAAGTAATTCTTCCCTGAGAGGGTGGTGAGGCCCTGGCACAGGTTGCCCAGAGAAGCTGTGGCTGCCCCTGGATCCCTGGAAGTGTCCAAGGCCAGGTTGGACAGGGCTTGGAGCAACCTGGGATAATGAAAGGTGTCCCTGCCCATGGCAGGGGGTTGGAACAAGATCTTTAAGGTCCCTTCCAACACATGATTTTATTATTTTATGAAATGGGGGCTATGATCAGGAAGGTGTTGAGGACAAGCTCTTGAAAGGCCACCGGTGGGCTGTGCTAGAAGGAGGGATTGTCTGGTGGGATCAGCAGGATTCTGCCTTTGGAAACAGAGGCTGAATTGAGGCTGAAAGAGGAGAGAATGGCCTTTGGTTTAGGGAGTGTTCGAGCTGGTGTGTTCCACCACGTGACTCTGCAGTGCAGAAAGGGATGGTGCAAAATACTCAGAAAATCTGGGTGGTGGCTGCAGTGGGTCTGTAGGCTGCTGCTCCAGCTGAAAAGGGAGAATGCCTACCAGATATGATTTAAAGGAGTGAAAACAGTTGGGAAATACCAGGCTTAGGGTGACCTATGTGTTAATAATCCCAGCTCCCTTATCTGTATGTATTGTTCCCTACTCTTAAATGTCACAGGCACAGACCATTTGTCCCACAAACTTCTGCCTCAGTGTTTTGCTTGGAAGGTGCTAAAGAGGCCGCTCTGTAATAATTTACCTCTTGGTTGCCTCAGGCCCTTCTCTGCTGCATACACTCGTGCTTCCCTGCTCCCAGCGTCCCTGCAGGGTTTGCTGCAATGCATGTGCCATTGCTGGAGGTTTGTCCCATGGACACAGTGACACTCTCTAGGCACCCAGATCACCACCTCTCCTTGCTTTTCTGTAAGAATCACAGAATATCCCGACCTGGAAGGGACCCAAAAGGATCATCCAGTCCAACCCCTGTCCCTGCACAGACATCCCAACAATCCCACCCTATCCCTGAGAGTGTTGTCCAAACCCTCCTGGAGCTCTGGCAGCCTTGGGGCTGTGCCCACTGCCCTGGGGAGCCTGGTCAGTGCCAACCAGCCTCTGGGGGAAGAACCTTTTGCTGAGATCCAACCTGAGCCTGCCCTGACACAGTTTCACATAAGAGACATGGAGGATCTAATTCTTCACAAGTATGTCTTTCAAAACATTTTGCTTATTCAGTGTGCAAGTCTGTCTGACACTTGTGCAGATGTGAGCACTTGGCTCTTCTGCAAACCTGGGTATGAAGCTGATCAGCCATAAAGTGAAGGGTACATGTTTTGAGCACACTTGTCTTACTTTAAGTCAGTATCTTCTTACCTTAAGTCACTTATGAAGAAGCAGATGTGATCCTGTGGGAGGAGCAGGGACAGATTGTTTTTTCCAAACCTTTGTTCAACATCACAGTCACAAGAATCTTCAGATCCTTTTATGACACAGCCCAGACTAATTCCCAGGAAAGTTCATCCTGCTGCTGAATAGGAAAGTTGTTTTGTGTAGAAAGTGGTGAATAATCATATGATTAAAGTCAATCTCCTAAGAAGGACTCAAAAGAGGCCTCACTGGTGATTCTGCAGGCAATCTTAGGTTTAGCTGCTGATTGGCTTTGCCCTCCTGTAATGACTGAGGGGCTGTGTGTGCCTGGAGGTGTGTGCCGGGATGAGCAAGAGCATCCACGTGTGTCTCTGGGCACGTGTCCACCTCCACGTCCATGTGCAAATCTGTGAAGTGAAGTACCCAGTCAGCAGGGCATGACATGAAGGTACATCCAGTTCTGTGTGTCTGAGCACATGGGTTCACTTTGGAGACTTTTTTATCAGAAAACAGTGCAAATCTAGAAGCTTTCTGTTTACCTTCCCATTTAATTGCCATTTCTCAGTTCTTTGATCTTTGATATGTATTTCACCCTTTGCAGCAGGTCTCCAAGGAGGAAGCTGGTATTTGTGATGGCACATTTGGGAGTGTGGACCCTGCTGTTACAAGAGCTGAATTAAAAAGAATTTATTAATTATATCAAGAAAAATTGATCAGGGTCATCTGGGGGAAGTTTTCTTGGGCTGATACAGAATAAATAGATACAAAATGAGGGTCACCAACTGAAATCCAGCAAGGGCCCAGATACAAAAAGACCTTTAAAAGATGAAAAGGACAGCAAGGACAATATACAGCTGTGTCCGTGCTGTCCCCTTTGGATGAGGATGCACATCCTACCAAACAGCTGGCAGGAACTTCTTGGACTTTGCTCTTCTTTGGGAAGACAATGTGGCTTTGGCCCCCAACGCCTCTAGAAACCACAGGGTTGCTCACACTTGGCAGGGTTCCATATTGCCATGAGTTTATGGAGACTGTTTGGGGGTTGTTTGCCCATGTATCTGCATTTCCCACTGCACTGCTCCTGTGGGGTCCCAAACATCTAGAGGCAGCATCTTACAAAATATCTCATCCTCCTTAGTCAGAGGGCTTTGATATCTTATTCCTTCCATTGATTGCATCACTTTTTGCTTGTCCCGGCCATTAATTGCAGGTCTTTGTTTCCAGCAGTGTCTAAAGGCAGGTCAGGATTGGATGCCTGGACCTTCCAACACTGTTTTTTCCTTTAGGCCATGCAATTTTTGTCATTTCCAGAGTGCAAATACCATTTGGAAAACAAACTCAAACCAATTAAACCACACCTTTATAATTCCTGTAAATGTAATGGCCACAGTTCCCCATGTTTGTATTTTGTCTTTTGGAACTGTCAGGGCTCACAGCAGAGACAGAGGCATTATTCACCCAGGGCTTATCTCACTCACAGGGCAGAGAAATGTTTGACTTTTGGTTTCAGGTGAAGGACAAAACTTATCACAATGGTTGAGCAGAATCACTGAAATTTGGCTCAATTAACATCCTAATTATTATTACTGCAGCAGCATTGTCTCCTATCCCTTGGTCTTGATTCACCCCACTGTTGAAGGCAGAACCCTTTCAGGAAAGTGGTCACTACTCTTCCTCCCCAGGTCAGAAGTAAGAGGGATTTTGCAGGTATAACACATCCCCACCCATCATGGTCTGCAGTGTATTGTGGCAGGAGGGGCTGGAAGGGATTTACCCCAGGCTGAGGCAGGAGGGTGCTGCTTTGTGAGCTGGTCACACACAGAGCCAGGCCCCAGAGTCTGACCACAGCAGATTTCTGCTCTGCAAGTGGTGGAGGTGACTGTGATACTGGTATTTGCCCACTGGGACCTGCAGGACTGGCAGAGGAAGCCCACTTTCATATAACAGGCTCTTAGACCTTTAAATCACATTATGGGACAGTATATTTTATGCAAATGAGCTGCAAGAGACACCCCCAAAATCCACAGGTGTCCTTATTGCCAGGGAAACTGCTGCTGCTGCTGCGTGTTCCTGAAAACACACGGCTTTGACATCTGAAGGCCTGAGAGGCTCAGGATTCACACGGGAGTGTGAAGGGGAAGGGCTTTGTCCTGTCTTTGTTTTACAGCTTGGAAAATCCAAGGCTTCAGCTCTTCTTTCTGCTGTTTTTGTTACAGTAACTGCAAAAGGGGAAGCTTCTGCCCACACAGCTGGGGCAGGGTTTGTCCCACACAGGGTTGTTCTCAGGTACCAGGGAGATTTTGCAGCTCAAAGGTGTTCAAAAGTGACCATACCCAAAGCCCAGAGGATTTTCCACAGTGGAAAGTCTGGCTTAGGAATCCTTTGCTCCACGTGGTATTTGCTTTGTCCCAGATTCAGGGTGCTGTGAGCTGGAGTTTGCCATAGCAAAACCCTCCTCAGGAGTCAGGCTTTGCACAGCTTGTTTTCTGTGTGGCTCTGTCCCCCACCTCAGCTATTAATGCTAATAGATTAGGGAGAGATTGAGCTGGATCAGATAAGTATGTTAACACATCATCTGCATACAGCATTAATGCAAAGCTCTCTGAGCCCATGTAATGCCGGGGATGTTTTCATTTTTGGCGTGTATTAGATACCAAACATCCGGTTGGAAAATCAAATGACAAGAAAACGAGATGTTCTCTTAGCACTTTTTTTGTCCAGGGAAGTAGCTGGATATGATGCTTTTTGGGAGAAAGCATTTAAAATAAAGCCAGTACCAGAGCATGGATCTATCTACCCAGCAGCTGTGAATCCAGGACAAAGCTTTCCTCAGCAGCAACAGCACTCTGGTACATTGTGGAGCATCAAGGGATCTGACAGGGTGAAGGTACAGGTGGTGGTGGCTGAAGTGCCCTAACTAGGTGAGCTCTACTGTCTTAATGACCAGTGCCATTAATCTTAATTAATCTTAACAGCACTGGTGTAAAAATTTGAGCTGGGCAGGTAAAATAACACCTGAATTACTTCATCATTGCAACAATTAGGTAGAAAGGTCACACCTCTGAATGTGTCTCCAGAATGAGAATGATAGAATGTCCTGATTTGGAAAGGATCAATTTCTGGCCCTGCACAGGACACCCCAACAACCCCACTCTGCCCCTGAGAGTGTTGTCCAAACCCTCCTGGAGCTCTGGCAGCCTTGGGGCTGTGCCCACTGCCCTGGGGAGCCTGGTCAGTGCCAACCAGCCTCTGGGGGAAGAACCTTTTGCTGAGATCCAACCTGAGCCGGCCCTGACACAGCTCCAGCCATTCCCTGGGGTCCAATGGGAGGCACATGAGCCTCCCCTCACATCTGACAGCACCACCTGGGGACACTCTGAGAGGAGACGAGGGATGTGCAGTGGTGAGTTATAACTTTTTTAATGACAAAATGAAAAGCAAAAAATTCAAATTTGGGGGTTCTATCAATACCTTCCCCTACCACCCCATATGTGCTCCCAGTAAATATTCACACTGCCTTAGAGATGCCCATTGAGACAAAAAGAACAATGATTCTGCAGTGAAGGTAAGTTTTGGAAGAAGGGGAAAGAGTCACAATACCTGGCTCCAGGTACTGTTTGACCACCAGGTTAGAAGGGTCTTCTACTACTGAGGGCAGCCAGGTAAGCTGGGGTGGAGCTGGTGGCAGTGGAGAGTGATGAGTCCCACTGAGTATTGACCCATCATGTGTAAGGCTGGTGGCACTGGGTACCTGGGGCTGTGCCCTGGGGACAAGCAGCACCTGCACAAGGTACTGACCCTTCTGCAGCTACATCTCCATGAACATCCCTGGGCACCTTTCACTGGCTCACCTTGATCAAGGTTTTGCCTTCAGTTAGGAAATAACTAGAAATAGCAAATGTTCAGAAAACTCCACTTTATCCCAACACAGCTAAAAGAGGGGCAGCTGGATGAGTGACACAGGTGTAATACATGAGGTGTTGAAATGTGGGAAGCCAACCTGGTGAGGCAGGGCCTGAGACCTGCAAACAGGGGCAGGTGCTGAAGGTCCTGGTGGCCAGACTGTGTCCCAGTTCCACTCATTGTCATCCTGCTGTCCCTGACAAGGCAGAAGGTGGTGTAGTCCAAGTGCCACAGGAACTGTTCAAGCCGGTCAGATCTGCTCTGGGCAGATGCAAAAGACTCAATGGCAAGAGGGAGTTAATGATTTCTAGTCCTTTACAGCTTGGAGTAACTGACTTGCTCTGGCTGGAGATGCAAATGAAGGTGTCCTTCTAAACCAGGATAATTTGTGTTGGACTCAGTTGTCTCAGGTCAGTTCTTTGTCATGCTGTGGAAACGGGTCAGTTTGTGATGAAGGACAGAGGGAATTGGTGTGTCAGCTCTGCAGCTCAACCCCTGCCCCCCCCAGCAGGAGGAGCCTGTCCTTGGGTGAGGAATTCCTGGGAGAGCACTGCACCATCCTGAGGAGCTTTTGGGGGCTGTACCTACTGGTGCCCTCCCTGTGCTGCCCACCCTGCCAGGCACAGCAGAGCCAGCTGAACCTCCTTCCTGAGGAATGTGGTTAAACCGTGACGGACACTAAAGCCTGGGGCTTGGAAAAGGTGAGGTGGGAATCTGCAGGGGAGACTCCAGCACTACCCTCACAGTCTTCCCAGGAGCCAGCTGCCAGCCAAGCTGCGACAGCCAGCTCAGCTTTGTTCACCAGCTCTGCTGCATCTCTGCTGCATCTCTGCATAGAGAAGGGATGGCGATGTCCTGCCCTGAGGAGCTTCCAAGCCTGCTCCCACTGGAGAAGGTTCCCCAGGCTGCAGCAGGTGAGGGATAAAAGGGTCGGAGCTCCCTACAACTCACACAGGGAGGCAAAAACCTGCCTAAAAGTCTACAACCACCAAGAGGCTGTTTATAAGCCTTTTTCATCTCTTCTCTGCCTTTCTTAATTGCTTTGAGGTTATTCTTTTAGATGAGTTAATTATTCTCTGTTTATTCTGATGAAACAGGAAATATTTATTTATGTTTTTACCTTGAAAGACTTCTAGTCTTTTCAGAGACCAGATGCCACAGCAGATGCGCTGCAGAGCCCTGGTTCCTGTGCTGTCCAAGTTGCAGTGTTGGGTCCTTGCTTCAGCTGCAGCTTTGGAGAAGTGAAATCCATGGTTGGGAATGGTGTTAAGGAAGAGCCTCCTCTGTTCACAAACAGTAGTAGGAGAGGCTCAAGAGATCTGTGCATCCCTTCAACAAACACACAGGCCACTGGGGCATTGCTGTGCTCAGCACCACACCTGAACTCTGGCAGCCCCTGGACCTGCTCCAGGGCACAATCGATGGGGGGAATCTGGTGAAAGCTTCCTGTCCATGGGTCCATTCAGCCTCCCATCTGCAGTCCCGGTGATTGCCTCCCACCAGGGTAACGCCATGTCCAGGTCAAAGCTGGATGTGAAATCCTCTGCTTGCTGTTTGCTAATGGCAGCACTGACCTGCCACACTGTGAGGTCCCCATGCTGCTACCACACAGCTTGGCTCTTCTGCCGCAGAAGATGTCACTTAGGAAGTTTGATGTCACACTTTTCTTGGCATTAACCTGACCCTGGTGAGATCTGGAGAGCTGCTGCTGCAAAGCAAGCATGAAGGTTTATATTTGTGATCGATGTACACTTGGCTTCACCAAAAATTGGATGGTTGTTCAGTGGCCTTTTTTACCTGCTCTGCTGTTCAAACCTAAAGTCAGACACATCCTCCCTCTTTCAAACACCAGTCACATCTGCTCTGGTCTCTCTCCAGTGGTAGCTGCCTGGCATTCCATTTTATTGCTAGTTTAAAAAGGAAACCTCTCTGAGGGCTGTGACAGCTGGAAAAGCATCTGGAGGAGTGATTTGCAGTTTCTGTTGGTAGCCTGGAAGCCAGACAGATTTTTGCTGTCTCATACCCTGAGTTTGGAGATTGTTCAGGTGATGCTGCTTCCACAAAACCTGGATCTCTGAGGAGCAGCTGTGGCCAGGGGGAACACAGTGCAGGAGCCCGAACTGGGAATGCAGAGCACACCTCAGCGGTGCTGGGTTGTCTTAGTTTAATGAGACAGAAGTGTTTTGCTAAGGAGGATGAGTTATGAGGAAGACCAAACTCCTCCCTCTAAGCAATTGTAAATCCAAAATTAAGAGGCTGCCCGTAAGCTTCAGAGGTTGTTATATGATAAGGACTCAGTGATGATTTCTGGCTCTGGACCAGCTGCCTGTGAGGGTCCTGCCTCCCCATCATCATCTGCTGGGCAAACTGATTTGGTCTTATATTTCCTCTTTTGGATAGGGGCAACTTCCACTGGCTTGGTCTGACCCTTGGATTTGGCCTTATCCTGAGTCATCCTGGTATCAGGCATCTTGTTTTCCTCTTTTCCCTTTCCCTGGAAGTGCTGCACCATACCGAGCAGCTTCCGGTAGGCAACAGCCAAAACCCCACATGCAGCTGCCAGCTGCTTCTCCATGGGCCCATCACGACCTCTCTCCCTTACGGCTTTCATGATTTTTGCAGGGTTTAGGAGTTGTTCTAGAGAGAGCCTCCATGTTGTAGGAGCTGAACAACTGTCTAGGAATCTACCCATATCCTCCCATAACCCGTGCCACTCGAGGTTTTCCACCCCTGGGGCGGGATTCTGGACACGTTCTCGATAATTCCTGGCCCTAGCTTTGTATATTAGGTATATCATAATAGCACAACCTTGCATGAAAAGCCCAAAAAGTAAAACGTGTCTGACATCTGAGGAGAATTTAAACTTCCCAGAGGCCAT
This sequence comes from Oxyruncus cristatus, assembly GCA_013399855.1. NCBI lineage: Eukaryota > Metazoa > Chordata > Aves > Passeriformes > Cotingidae > Oxyruncus > Oxyruncus cristatus. Next base: position 365,406 of record VXAY01003733.1, on the reverse strand, counting down.
TCTATTGGATCCAAAGGGAAAATGGATGAAGGGTTGGGCAAATACAGCCCCCTGCATTTCTCCATAGGGATGGGTGCCATTATCCTTAAACCCCCAGAGGAAGCAGCTTAGGCTAGAGCAATAGTGTATCCTTGAGAACATATCTCGGATGAAAATCACAGGTGCTGAGTTTGCCGTGTCATAAACCCAATGAACAAACTCGAAGGTACTTATTGCAATGAGGGTCTTAATATCTGAGCTGAAATACATGGACAGGTGGGACAGATATCTTGGCATGGTTATATGCCAGAGGAAAGCAACAACCCCAAAGCATCACGGTGCCTACAGGTTCAAAACACGTGTAAATCACACAAGGGCAATTATTCCTTTTGCACCTTTCCTCTCATTGAGCCCCACAATGGGTGCCAATTATGTCTCAGTTTAATGAGACTAAAGTGTGTTGCTAAAAAAGATGAGTTATGAGGAAGAACAAGCTCCTCCCTCTAAGCGATTGTAAAATCCGAAATTAAGAGGCTCCAATTGAAGAAGTGTGGAGAAAGGAAAAATAACACCCTTTATTAAAGGATATATGTGTGTCGGCAGAACAACGAAAGAACACAAACCCAACCAAACAATAACCCTGCACCCAAAATCCCCTTCAGAAAGGAAACAGTTCAGCACTTTCTGCCTTTTGGCGCAATTCCAACCAGGCCGGCAGGGGGCGCTGTTGGACCCCGGGGGGCAGAGCCCGCCGTGTCTCGGTGCTGCTGGCAGGGGGCGCTGTTGGGCTCGGGGGTCTCTGCGTGAGGGCCCCGGTGAGCGGGAGGAGACGAAAATGGGGATCTTCCCCCTCCCACCGAGAAGGGAAAAGGGGAAAAAGGGGCTCTTCCCACAGACTCACGCTGTCGGCGGCTGGCTCTGGCCGGGACTCCCCCAGAGGTTCCTCCACAAGTGGGTCAACCCAGCCCGATGAAGGCCCAGCAGGTCTGGGCTGAGGGCAGAAAAGGGCGCAGGAGAATGGAGGCGAACTGGGGCCAGAAGCAGCCAGATGACCCAGCTGAAAACCAAAGTAAACTCGGAGCCTTTCCACACACACTCCCTCCCTGAGTCAGGGCAAAAGTGAAGTGCCTGGTGTTTCCCGAGGAGAGGGAAAAAAACCCAACTTTCCTCCCCTCCACAGTCTTCTGAGGGCCATCAGTCCGGAATGCAGAGTGCAGCCAGTTCTTTTGTGTGTGTCGATCACCCCAGCCAAAAGAACCACCCTCCCCTTCTCTCATTCAACATCCCTCTTTCATAATGATGCAGGGGAAAGAAAAAAAAATTCCCACTTGGTTTTTTAGACCAAATAAACCTATGACATGGGTGCACCCTGGGTGCATCCCATCAAGAGATAAGCACAGTAATTTCAAAAGTCAGGGCCTCAAAAAGAGGTGTCAAAAGAGGATGAGGAAGCCAAAGAGCTGCCTTCCCTGGGATGGATTCTTGGGTGAGCAATAGCTTTGGAAGGAGTCTGGACCTTGTGAATGTTGCACGGAGTGGTCACCCAAGTGCAGCAGGATCTGGGGCTGCTCAAGGGACAGAGCCTGGCACTGCCTGGTGGGGCTGTCCTTGCCGGGGGCAGACATTTAATCTGCACGTCAGCTCCCTGTAAGCCCTTGCTCCATCTGCTCTTCAGAGAAGGCTGTAAGCCAAAGCCGCATGGGGAAACCATCCTTCTCCTCCTCCTGGCTGCAACTGCAGGCTGAGAACACTTGAGAAAATGGAGTGAGGGCTCATGGAGTGATTTGGCAGAGAAAAGAAGGCTCAGGGGGGACCTTCTGGCTCTGCAAACCCCTGACAGGAGGGGGGAGCCAGGGGTGGTTGGGCTCTGCTCCCAGGGAACAAGGGACAGCACAAGAGGAAATGGCCTCAAGCTGTGCCAGGGGAGGTTCAGGCTGGGGAAACTGGGGAAAATTTCTTCACTGAAAAAGTGGTCAGGCACTGGCACAGGCTAGCCGGGGCCATGGTGGAGTTACTATACCCGGAAGATTCAAAAAACATGTAGAAGTTTGGGGTTAGCAGTGGCTTTGCCAGTTCATGGTGATCTTAGAGGGCTTTTCTACCCTCAAAGATTCTGTGACTCTTTGCAGGACTGATTAGCTCAGCACTGCCAGAGCTGTGTCCTGAGGAGGAGCATGACCAGCCTTTTCTCTGCATCAGAATGCAGAGACTCTCAGCAGTGCCTTGAGCAGAGGTTTTCTCACCCTGAAGGGCAGGACGGTTCTGTGGGGGACCAATGGTGTAGCTGAGCAATTCCTAGAATGAACCTAAAATTTGCCTAAAATGGCAAAAAAATTATTCCTTGTTCTTGCCTGGAATATGGAAACCTTTGCAGACAGACAAGGCCATACCCTGCCACCTGCAGCCACAGCCCAGCCAGCAAGGCACACCTGATGCCAGTCCCCCTCTGATGCTCAAAGACTCTCTTTGACAGAGCGTGTGGGGAGAACAGGTCCTGCCACCACCACCAGGTCCTGCCCCCACGGTGTGGGCGCAGCCTGGAAGGAGTTTCTGTGCCCGTGCAGATGGAGCAGAACATGTACATAATGGAGAGAGGGATCTGAGGTGACTCTGGATCTCTGAGGATGGGTTAGAAGATACTCCTCCTCAGGAAAGCCTCTGAAGCACTGGTGCTGCTGAGCAGGAGGAGAGCAGATGGGAAATGCTGTCCTGGGTGCACCCAGACTGGGCTCTGGTGGTTTCATAGTCCCACTGTAGGTGTCTGGCTGGCAGAGGTACAGCAGTGCAGTGTGCACAGGGGCTCTGGGCTGCCCTAAAAAGAGGATGAACCGCCCACCCTTCTCCCACTGTGTTCCACCCACAGGCAGGTGGTTCTGTTCAGCTCAATTGCTTGGTGACAATAAAGGTAACTCTGTATTTCTCTTCAAACTTTTGTTCTTTGGTAAAAACTGCAAGATGCTAAATGTTTGTGGCAGTCCAGTTTCCAACACCTGTTGGGGGCTGCTCTAGTTTTCCATCCCCCCATATCACACTGACCCCACCCACCCCATTCCCTCCTGCTCTGGGACCCCCTGCACATGCACCCCTGGGGCCATGGAGGTGAGAAGGCCTGGCAGCCCCACAACTCCCTGTCACCCCAGGGGAGGTGCTGCTCTTTGGATAATGAAATATGTCATGAAAGGGAGGCTGGAGAAGAAAGAATCACAGAATCACAGAACATGCTGAGCTGGAAGGGACCCACAAGGATCACCCAGTCCAACCCCTGGCCCTGCACAGGCCCATCCCCAAGAGTTACGCCCTGTGCCCCAGAGGATCAGCCAAACGATTAACCCAGCACCATCATAATCACCCCCAAACCATGTCCCAAGGTGCCCCAATTCTTCCAGTTTCTCATCTGTGTGTGGTTCAAATCCCGAGTGAGACTGCAAGGACAAGCTCCTTGACAGCCCTGTCCCACCACAGTGCCAGCAGCACCTTTGGCCCTGCTAGTTCTGCCACTTCCCATGGAGGGGAATGAGCTGGGTTGGGATCTGACACGACACAGCAGATCTCACAGAGTGAGACTGGACAACAAAAATGTGGCTGCACTGGGAGACTGGAGAAACTGCTTCTGCTGCTCTTACCCAAGAGCTTCTCAAACTCCTGTGGTCTGGACAATGCCTTATTCTGCTCTAACAATTGCATGTGTTTAGGAACAGGAGCCTGATGACTCAGAAACATCCTCTCACATGGATCACGAGACAATCAAAGCGGTGGGAGCGATCTGGGAGATGGTGCTGAGGAGCAGCCTGGGAGGAGGGCTTGGCTTTCCCAGCCCTGTTCCTCTGAGGGTGGGCTGCCATCAGCCCTGTTGTGAGGCAGATCTGCAGTGTTGCCTGGAGCGCACAGGGAAACTCCAGGGAATATGTTGATATATGTGGGAGCTCATGGTTAGGATGATTTGAGAGGGGGTCATGAGGAAAACAGCTCTCCCATGCCTACAGGAGCAATTAGAGCAGAGCCTGCACTCACTTCACTGAACACCAGTTAGTGCTCCTCAAATCCAGCCCAGCAGCTCTCTGGGGTCATTGCCCGTGGGAATTCAGAGCACGTCCGAGCTCTCGGCCCATTCTATGTGCTGGCACCAGCCAGGCTCAGAGCATCTGCCGTGGCAGAGACTCCCCATGCCCAGCCAGGCTTCTCCTTTAGGGATGTCCACAACACCGAGATCCTGGAGTCTGCCCCAAAAGCCCCTTTTCAATAGACAGGAGAAAGGTCGCCCTTGACGTGGATTTTAGTGGGATCACAGGCAGACGTGGAGGGAGCACGTGGCTCTGTGTGCCTGGATTGAGGTCACCATGTGACGGTGAGATCACACTGGTCACAGATGTGTGGCTGGTCCAGATCAGCAGTGATCACATTGATTGGTGTGAAACCTGGCAAGGAGAGGGGCAGTTAAGCAGCTGATTGCCAGATTTGGCTGTGAAACTGGGCAATGGGGATGCTGAACTTAGTGAGACTAATTGACTGGATTGATTAGAAACAGGGAATAGTCCAGCTAAGAGATTTGTAGCTCTGCACCACAGTGTCCAGTCAGCACGGGAACAGCTGTGCCAGTGGCAGGGTTTGGTGCCTGTGAAGTGTGTGAGTGCTGAGGAGTCCCATTGTACACAGGGTGCGGAGCAGGGGAAGGGAAGCTATTGTGCAACAGGTCAGAGCTCGCAGGTTTTGTCCTCCTAACCACAGGTCACCTGGTCTCTCTGGGTTGTACCTGGAGCTGGCAACTCTGTGACTGGGCTGAGTTTGCAGGGGATGAGGCTCTGGCTGATAAGAGAGGCAGAGCCTGGAGGACCACAAAACCTGTCCCTGGTATTTCAGGAGCAGAAATCAATACTGCTTTTCTTCTTCCTCTGTCTGGATTCAGATGATTATCAGTGACATGTTCTGCACAGATTGTTTTTTAAGTAAGGATTGTGGTATCTAAAACAGGCCCCAGAGTAAAAAACTGTCCCTGGAGAGCAACTCAGCCTCCTGATCCAGATCTGTGCTTTACCAAATGAATCCCCACTTGCTTTTGGCAGGCTCCAGCCCAGCTGCCCTTCTTCTTCTGCAGCTGTTTGCTCCTGGGGGGCACCTCCATAAGGTTCAGAAGCAGCTCAGGCACTGAGTGCTAATAACCCCCCATTTGGTGTGTTGGTTTTTGACTTCACTGGCAACTGGTAAATTTGCAGGGCTCTAAACTCCTGCTTGGCTTCACATCCTTCTGTAATAATGAGTCCCAAACTGCACTTGCACCAAGCAGGTTAACCCAGGCTCAGTGAGAACACCTTCACTAACGGGAGGTGAACTGCTGCTGCTGGAGGGCACCTCTCCTCCAGATGGGAATTGCCTTGGAGCAAGTGGGGGTTCTTTGGGCTGTGTTATCCTCTTGGATGGAAATGCTGGCTAAAGGATGGTGCTCCAGATGGTGAGGGCACTGGCCAAAAGCAGGATGTCTGGGTTAGCCACTGAGAGACTTAGGATCCCATAAAACCCTCCAGTTCTCTATGTTGACCCATCCCTTCTGGCTCTGTGCTCCCTGGGAGTGAGTCTTTTTCCTCAAGTCCGTATTTATAATCCCACACATCAGTCACAGTGCTGATGTGCACAGGGTCAGATTGCCCATGGGCTCACAGACTGTGGAAATGAGTCCACAGTCCCAAAAAGCTTTACTGGGAGACCAACAAACCTGATCCCCCATTCCAGCTCCCCAGCATGGACTTGTCCTGGTTCCCCAAGTAGGAGAGACCTACCCCTCGGTGGGTGACCTCCCATGCCATGGCTGGAGAGAGGAATTGGGAAGACTTCTGGAAATCTCCAGAAGACCCCTGGCAGCCATGGTGTGGTGTCAAACCTGGATGTTGCTGACTGCTGCCACAGCCCTTTCTATGAGAAGTGATGTGTTGCTGGAAGCACACAGCACACATGCAAGGTGACTCACCTCCAAAAAAATCCCTCAGAGGAGGTGACTGGACAACCTCCTAGGGGATGTCATTTAGTTAGAGGCAAGACTTTGGTCTTTAGGCAGAGTGTCCTGATGGGATTAATCTGCCTTGTGCCACACAGGAGCTCAGGCCAGATGACTGACTGTTCCTTCTGCCTTTGCCATCCATGAATCAATCAAAGGTCCAGTGGAAGTATTTTTGCAGAGGATGTGTGACAGGGGTTCCGTAGCAAAAGAATAGCTCAAAACAACTTCGGAAGAATGCTGCATATTATCAAAAGCAAGAAAGGTTTGAAATAAAAGATTATTCAAACCCTGGGCAGTGTGTCAGTGCTCAACATCCTCACCCATTTGCAGCAAGCACCGTGGTGCAGGTGATACGTGAAAGGCAGTTTCTCCAGAGCACCATGTCAGGCTCCTTTGTCTTGCTCATCCAACTTGCGTGTCAGTCCCTGAATCACACAATGGCTCCGAGCTTCATCCGCTGGCTGGAAGTGACTCACAGGCCTTTGGAAGCACCAGCATGTGCTGCTACCTGTGACATCAACTGCACCATCCCAACGAGACCCCTCTCCTGCTCCTCCAGGGGATTGTTATAATTAGTCCCAGTGAAACAGCCCCAGCAGAGCTGCTGGCGCAACACATGTTGCATGGAAAACGGTCAGGAGCCTTTGCTGCCATGTGCTATCCTAGCAGGAAGGCTCTGTGGAAAAAACACAGCTCGTAAAAAGCTTTAGAACTCTTTGCCTGTGGACTTCCCAGTTTCTCATGGGCTTTACTTCCCAGTAACAGCAGGGTTGGAAGAGCTGGTGAGTGCTTACGTATGTCAATGGGCTTTGCAAAAATGGGAAATTAAACCTTAAATTTGAAGGACTGTTTGCAAATGCTTTCTTTTAGTGGGAAACAGATCTCTTCCTTCATCACCCAGTCACGTTACACCCCATGCTCCCAGTGCCTCCTGCACAGCTTTTGGATGAATCAATCTGGGCAACGTGAAATGTAACTAAAATATACCCAGGATATATCCCAGGGGATGGAACTTTCCTCCAAGAGTGTTTCTGAAGGAGCTGCCTGTTTTCCTGCACTGGGGACCTGAGCATGAGCCCAGAGGTCCCCAGCAATGGGGTGATCACAGTGATGATATTTCCTCCTCACCCCATCTCTCCAAAATGCCACCACAGCCCCTCGGGATCCTAGTGCACCCTGGTGGGCTCCAAATCCCTGTTAGCACCAGAATGAGCTCCCTCCTCCCAGGCAGCTTTGCTTTCTGCTCTGCACTCTGTGAGTGTTCCCTAAGGATATATAACTGAGTTTTATAATGAAGCACCTCTCACCCAGCACATATTAAATAAATTTCAGTTGCCCTTTATTACACAATAATGATGGTAAGATTTAATTACCTCTGCACCCAACGGAGACATGAATTTTAACTGATATGACTAAATCTTCCCAATGGTGTAATTGGTGGTGTCTGCAATTGTGGGTCAATTCCAGTGCATCAGTGGGTGGTGACAGAAAAATCCTTCCTGAGGAGCGTGGATCCCAAACTGAGACTGTGGGTGGATTAAGAGACCGAGACAGGTAAGGAGCAGCTGATCCAAGGAAGCCAATTAAACAATGATGCTTAGTGCAGTTTCTGATCCATGACAGAGGCTAAAGATGCACAAAAATGTGAGAAAATCCAGGAGCTCATGGAGATCAACAGGGCCAGAGTCTCTGTGGGCTCTGCCCCAGGACTGTGCTGCTCTCCTCACACCTACCATCATTTTCTGCAAGTTCAAATAATGCTTTTATTCAGGGTAAAAAACCAGGAGAAAAGGCGTTCTGTGAGTGATTCTGTTTGCAGGGCTCTCTGACACGTCTGGTTTGATTCGTGCTGAAAACTGTGCCACCCAGATACACCCCAGGCACTGACAGTTCATGCTGTGCTTTTTACAGTGCAAAGAGAAATGAGATCTCCAGGAGCGGAGGAACTGGGGAGAGCTGGGGTCAGCAGGGCTGGGGTTAATAACCCTCATCCAAGCCCTTCTCCAGCAGCCATGGTCCTGCTCTGGGTGTTGCTGTAGCTAAAGGAGCGTTAAGGGCTGGGGCACTGTTTGGGACACTGCACTGGAGAGCAGAGGGTCACAGATCACCCCTCACCCTTTGCAGGGCCTCAGTTTAAGCATTTCCTGCCCCCCCACAGTTTTGCAGGTACTGGTGTAACAAAGAACCAGTCTAAGGTTCATTCCAAACACTTCAGACACCTCTGGGTTTGTCCTGCTCATCACAATACGATGCAAACCGGTCCAGTTCAGTTCCTTTATTGTTTCCATTTCTCCTGCCCCTTTTCTTTGCCTTCAGTTTTGCCAAGTGTCCTGGGCTGACAGGGATCTTTAGCTGAGCAGTTTTCTGCAAGGCTCCCAGGGACCTGAGGCCCTGCAGCCCCTCGGAGCTCCCGTCCCAGCCTTCATCGTTCCATATGTCTGTGTCAGTGCTCTCAGGTCATGCTTGGTTGCTGTTCCTCAGCAGACTCCCACTCCAGGTCCTGCGAGGATTTCCCAGAAAGTTAAAATCATCCTATTGTATCAGTAAACAAAAGGACAAGGCTGAGAGGAGGAGGTTGACAGGCTTGGGTCGTGTTTTCCCTTGCACGCTCCGTGTGATGGGAGTGCTGGGCTGGACCCTCACAGGCTGGTGGGTCTCTGGCCTGGAGACAAGCCTGACCTGTGGCTTTTTCTGCATATGAAACCTGTCATCTGAGCTACCCAAAAGGAGTCTCTGAGCCCATTTTAAACCCTATGCTGAGGTTCCCAATGTGTGATTCATGCCATTTCATGCCAAAATTCATGTCTTCATTTTCCAGTCACTGTTCCTGGAATGAATGAATTGTCCCTCCTGTTTTCCACCCCAGGTCTTTCACCACTTTTCAAAACTGAATGATAAAGAATTAGCCCGTCTGGCAACTGAGGGCTGAAAGTGCTGACAAAGACACCACGTGAATCATGTGTTGCCGTTTATCTCCTTCTCTATTTTAAGATGCAGAATATATTCTGATGCCAAATCATGGACATAAGGTCCTGCCAGTGATGCACTGACACCCATCACCCCTCTATGACATCCCTGGGGGACCTTTGTGGCAGGAACCACGGTGGAGGGCACTGGGCAGATGGAATTTCATCCTCGTCCATTTATGAGACATGGATTTATGCTGGGGTCCAAGCAGTGCAGTGCTGGGGTGTGCAGGGGATATCTGCACAATGATCTGGTGTTTCAGTACATGGCTTTCAAGACCTGGTTTTTGGGAAGCAGTGGGAAATGTCTGCATGTTGCAGGCAGAACTGACCAGCCAAGACCAGTTGCCACGTCAAATATTCCCAGTGCATGTCCAGCCCAGATCTATTCCTGTGGGTCAGCACAGCCCGGACACACTGACCACAGACCAGCTGCTGCTTCTGTTCCTGGAGACAATCAGCATTCTATGGTCACTACATCTGGCTCCACATGTTCTAATTCCTGAATCCCTCACTGCTCATTCCTCTTACCACTCCACAGAGCATGTGAGGCTCAAAACCCCTTATGTATTAAAACAAGGGCAATGCCCCATAATTTCTTCTCCCTGCAGTTGCTGGGATAATTTCACCTGAACTTCTGAAGCAATTCCAAAATTAACGAGATAGCAGCCACCCCACAGATTATAATAACAACTCTTTAGGCTGAGGAAGAGCTTGTTCCTGGCTAATTACTGTAGGACTGATTAGATGGGAACTGGTCATCTGGCTAATGGTGGGGTCAGCTCTGCTGCACAATGAGCTGTCTCCAGCCAGCATTTCTCCACAGGTTCCCCATGATCTGCTTATTCCCTGCCTGACACACCCTGCTCAGTTCTTGCTGGGAGCAAGGACAAGTAGAAATCTGACTGTGGGAGTACAAAGCAGACATGTCTAACAGCACCCACAGGCTCTTGGGGTCCAAATTTTCTTCAAAGCAAGCATGGCCCAGTCACTGAAGTCGCTGCAACACAGCCAACCCCATGGAGAGGACTCCCCTGTGGCAGCAGGATCCAGTGCACTGGGGACAGCCATGGCCCTGCCCTCTCTCCTGCAGCAGTGACACTTGTGACTGTTGGTCTGCAGTGTTACAGGGGTTAAGTTTGCCAGATGTTCTTGGAATGATTTTCTGATTCATGAATGGGGATTTACACCCTTCACGCTCAAGCTGCACCACTGGAGAGCTCCAGCTGGTCCTTTATCTCCCCATGTGAGGCAGGCACAGGGAGTGGATGTTCTGGAAGAATCACCAAGCAGGAGATTGGATGAGGAAAAGAAGGAAGGAAGGTAGGAAACCACAGATGAACAGAGCAGAATCTTCTGAGCCCTGCAGTGTGCAGGGGGCTGCAGAAGAAGGCTGTGGAGAACAAGCCTGCAAGCCAGGGAGATGTTTATTTAAGGGGATGCAGCATCACAGGGCATATGCCTGCATTTCACCTCACATCAGGAGGAGCTGCTCCTTCCAGGCTCCTATGCAAAGGTCCTGACTGTCCTTTAAAGAGCCAAGATCCCAAGTGCAGCAACATGAAGATCAGACCAGGAGTTCATAGGGAGTTCAGGAACCCACTGCCATCAGTGCCAGCAAAAAGTAGAGAGAATTTGGGGGCTAAAAAGCTCTTTCTAGATCTAGTAAGGATATTTTACAGTTTTTTAATGTTCAAGGCTGTCCTTGGTGAAATAATTTCTAGCTGAAAATGACACTGACTCCTCTGGCAGCTGCATTTCCTCCATCAAGGAGGCAAGGTGAGCAACAGGAGTTTTTCCAGGGCTCTGTAGAGTTTCCTCCAGCCATTGCTCCTCTAAGGCAGCCACTCCAACTGTGATCCCTGGTGTCTGCTTTGGGCTGGGAACAGGCATTTTGATGTCTGGCTGCAGTAGGAGAATACAGACCCTTTTATTTACCAGTAGGAAATTTGTCTTCTGTTTATCTTGTAGGAAATGACAGGCCTGGCTCTCTCAGGGCTGAGGAGGATCTGTGCTTGCCGTGGCTCTGCACCTGACACCCAGATGACTTGTTTGCTCCTTGTGCCCAGACATGCTGTGAAAAGATGATATCTTGGTTCATTTCTGGTATCAGCTTAGACCGGAGCCTCTTCAGGACAAGGGTTTCTGCAAGTCACTGAGACAAAGAGAGAATCAAGACTGAGGTGGACAGAAGAAGGAAATAAAGCAAAAAATTAATCCCCAGAGACTCCTTGGTTAGAGGCTTCTTAATCAGAAAGACTAAAACTGGTACAGATACTGAAGGAAGTAAAGGGTTAAGGAAGTAAAGAGCCAAGAAGTGGGATCTCTGCCTCTTCCCCAAGGTGGAGATTTTTGGCTTTTCTGGTGGGATACGGGGGTCTGTGGTTGTCCAAGGACTCCTATCCTGCTTCCCAGCTCCCATGTGGCCACAGTGATTTTAAAGCTTGGCCAACCTGCCAGGGATATTTATATAAGGGAACGTGGAGTCCTGACTCCCCGTGGTGTCCTACTTCACACTGGTTGCACTCTGTCACAACGAGGGCACAGGGTTTCTCTAAGCTCCCCCTTCTCACTCAATTCCTGTGCAGGCATTCCAAGGCTGGCTGCTCCCCTTCTAGGCAGGATTCCTGCAGCCCACTGGCACATTTGGCTGAGATTTGCTGATGAGGAGGAGGAGGATTCACAGAGCTGTGAAACTGTCATTTGTGGGAAATTGGGATGTGCCAGGTCCAAACAGAGCTGCAGCTGCTGGAAACTGTCTTCAGGGTCCCACATGTCTGGAACCAGCCCATTTCTCCAGTAAGAGGGTGGAACTGGCCTCAGCCTTCAGAATCCAGCTGTGCAAGGCTTTGTTCTCTTACCACCCTTGAGGGTGTATTGAGGTTACCAAGGTCTCCAAGGGTCCCGCTTTGGCGAGGCATTCTCAGAGGGGATTTAATGCCCAGTGGGAGTCTGCTCATCTCAAGAACCTCAGAGAAGCCCTTAAACCCCTCAGTGGACCAACTAGCCTTGTGTTCACAGGAACTCAGACAAGAAGCTTTACCAAACTGTAAACCATTTATGGTTTCAGGTTCAGTAAAACAGGACAAATGTTTAAAATGCTGTTATTTTCAGCTGAAAAATGACCCCTCAGCAGTCCCCCCATCAAAAGCTACTTCTGCTTTAAATTGGTTGTCATTGTTTTTTTGTGACTGTTCTTAAGGAAATGCAAATCACAGGGGTTTCTGAGTGAGCGGTATATGCAGTAAAGATTCTGAAATTCATGGCAAATTTACCGTAAATTATTCATTACAGATATCCTCAATTATCTTTGAGGACCAGTGGAGATTAAAAACCTACAGCAAAGTTAGTTTCCCAGTTTTCTCGTAATTTAAAGTTTTCTGCATTCATTAGTTAATGCCAGAGATGAAAGTCAAAGAGCAAGTGATGTTGGGAAGCTGGTTTGGGAGTTGTCTTGCACAACTGTCTTACTATTTCCACTTGCTCAGAAGTTTGTGCTGGCAGGACATGACCCAGAGGTGGTTCAGGGCCCTCAGTGCGCTGCCTCTGGCCTGAGCAGCCTGTAACCATCTCTCTATAATCTCTTCTGCTTCCCTCCCCTCTGTCCCAGGGGTTTAGCTGCCACCCCATCACCACACTCCTCTCTGCTCATGTCAGACTTGAAACACTTCCCAGGAGTCCTTGTACGGAAACCCACAGATTCCTGCAGACAACCTCAGCGGGACGCAGCTGAAGGCACCTCCTGAAACCTCAGCATGGGATAATGTGCCACGCTGGAGGGGTGGGCCCTGCACTGCCCTGTCAGTCCCTGCAGCCTCCACACACAGGGCACCTGCCTGGGGGGCTCCAGGACACTGGAGCTGTTGGGTCCTGGAGAAAAGGAGAGTTTAAAACAATGTAAGAAATGGAGTAGCTTCCCTGAGTGCCACTGGGCACATTTCAGTGTGGCTGGGGACTCCAGAAATCCTGTTGAAGGGCTTTCCCACTGCAATCGTGCTCAAGTTTGCAAAGCACAGGACCTTAAAGTGGCTGCAATCACCCCCTTCTGCAGGGGGGCTTTGGCAGACCCCAGCTTGCAGAAGGTCATGGTAGAGCAGCCAGACCCCTTGAGGGTCTCTATTGGATGCCACAGGCTGCCACCATCAAGTATTTCTGGATGCAAATACTTTCAATGGAAGATTCATTTTTGTTTTTTGCTGGAAGTGCCCACTGTGCATAGAAGAGGATCCCTGAGAAGATGTTTGTTTCCTTATCACCCCTATGGAATCATCTCTAAACGAGCTCCTTGAGGGACTCCAGTCCAGTGCACAGAGAAAGCCCTTTCTGGTGGGTCTACAAAGGCCACATCCCAGAAAAAAAGTAATTGCAGCAGAGAGCCTGAATTTCCTGTTTCCATGCAGCACATCTTTCTGAACTAGCTGATTCTGCACTGAGAAAAGCAAAAAACTCTCCCTTAGCACTTCCAGTGCCGTGAAGAATCAGTGAAGAGAGAAAAAGGTGACCTCTCTGAGGGGGTATTTCCCTGTGAATGCCTGTCCTGCGCTTCGGGGAAAGAGCCACTCTTGACTTGGGTCACTTGGTGTGTTCTGGCCCCTCTCTGGCTCCCTTGTAAAGGTTACACTGCTCGGACACACCCCATCACATTCCTGCAAGCCTGTTCTGCCCTGTCCCATGTGTGTCCCTTCCTATGGTCCCACCTGTGGAATCACCTTCTTGATCCTGGGGAAGTCTAATGCAATTTCCTGGGACTCCCACAGTCTCCTTTCCTTGGTTTCTGCTCTGCACCTTGCACAGCAGCAGGAGAAAGTCTGTGTGTGACCATTTATTCCCAGTGATCCGTAGCCTCTCTCAGCAGGAGAGCAACTTCGAGATGCTAATTAAATATCAAACCCGAGCTGCAGAGCGTGCTCTGTGCTAAGCTCTGCATCTTATTCACTTGGGTAGTGTTGTACTTGTGGTTTCCTTCATCCAGGCAAAAATCCATGTGGAATGAAACCTTCTTGAAGGGTGGCTGGTGTTGCTGCTTTGTCCTTGCATCCATCCAACACAGAGGAGGGAGAATTTACATATCTCTGTGGATCTGGTGCAAGTGGTGGGGTCTGCCCTATGAGAATGGGAGTAAAACCAGGTAGAAAGTGATTCAGACCCTGTTGTAGAGGAGCAAATATCCCTGGAAGTGTTTTATACCTGTTGTCCACTGGAGACTCAACAATCAAACCAACAAGGCTGCCCAGGGCAGTGGTTGAGTCTCCATCCCTGGAGGGGTGTAAAAGCTGTGTGGACGTGGCACCTGGGAATATGGTTAGTGGTGGACCTGGAAGTGCTGAGGGAATGGCTGGACTCTGATCTTAGAGGGCTTTTCCGACCTTAAGGATTCTGGCATTCTATGACAAGGCTCCTTTAGGCCCACAGGGCTCAGGATGGAGCTTTGGACATGAGTGCTCAAAGCATCCACCGAGTGGTTGGTCCTGTCAGTCCAAAAGTTTTCCAACTACAGGGCTCCTCCACTCTGCTGGACACAGTCACTTGAGCTTTTGAGCTGCCCATAAAGGACAAAGTTCTGCCAGTGACCTGGGCAGCTTGAGCAAATTCACTCCTGGCCCTATTCTGCTCTGAATGCAGCTGCCCAGCACCGGGTAAGCTTTGATGTTGCCTTGGAGCTCGTTAAACATTACAGATTGTTTTGTCTAGTGTAGATGAGGAATGAGCCCTCCATGCCCATTCATCCTCCATTCTGCACTTCGGGCATTGCAGCAGCACAATGCCCTCAGGTCTGAGCCCAGGGCATGCTGCTGTCCCTCACCTCAGCTCCCGCTCTGGTCCTGCTCATTGCCATGGTTACCTTGCTTCTCATGGAGTTTTCCCAGTTTCCCAGCACAAATCATGAGCTCCCAACTACCTATACACAGTGTTCATATTCCAGTTGTCACAGGAGATGAGCTTACAGAGCATTCCATTGGGTCACTGGGGTTGGAAAAGACCTCCCAGACCAAGTCCAACCTATGAACAAACACCACCTCGTCACCCAGCCCAGAGCACTGAGTGTCACATCCCATTGTTCCTTGAACACCTCCAGGGGTGAGGACTCCACCACCTCCATGGGCAGCCCCATTTGATGTTTAACAAGCCTTTCATTGAAGAAATTGCTCCTGATGTCCAACCCGAACCTCCCCTGGTGCAGCTTGAGGCCATTTCCTCTTGTCCTGTTGATTTGCAGGGTCCCATCCCACTGAGCCTTCTCCTGGAGATCAGCTGCTGCTGCTGCTGCTTCTCTGATTGCCTGGAGCCCTCTGGACTTGCCTGGTACAATGGGGAGCAGCGTTTGCCTTATTCTCACTGCATCAGCTTCGTAAAGGCAGAACTGGCTCTTTTATGTGAAGGGCTGAAATCTGATTGATCCTTCCCTGCCTGGCTCTTAGGGTAAGGCTGTGATTGTCTGGCTTTTAATTATGGTATCACTCTAGATTTTATTTCTCATTCTAGCAAGAATCTTTAAATTATACTCTTTGGACAATACTTACCAGCAAAAACGTGTCTTCTTTTCACAAATTTTAATGTTGCTCCTAAGCCTGGATGCAGCTCCTTTTGGAGCATTTTTTCAGGGGACTTTATCCCTGTTGTTTTGAGTTCCCTCTTTCCCCTGTGATTTTTGGGATGATTCCTACAAAGCAAACATGCAGCATTATTTAAAAAGCCTAATCTAAATCCTTGGCGTGGATATTTTCACCATTAGATTTCTCTCATAACTCCACAGTTGTCACTCCACCTTCAGCAACACCCTTGCCTTCCCCGGGACTCAGGGCAGAGGGTCTAGAGCCTGTGTCTTTCCAGGCAGCTCCAGTTTCCCTGCACTCACCACAGAGCAGTGAGACCTTCCTCTCCTTGCCAGGCTGGCAGCTGGAATCAGTGGGAGAGGCTGTGTGTGCAGTAGCAGAGGCAGCTGGCTCAGACAGCAGCACACCCAGGCAATGCCAGAGAGCCTGACCATGGACACGTGAGCCCAGCTGGCAGAATCCAACAGGAAAAGCCCACCACAGAAGTACAATCAGTCCTCAGGCAATGGGCCGGTGGGAGGTGGGGCTGGGATGGCATTTTCCTCCTTTTGTAACCACAGTTTATAAAAAAACAGGTGTCTGCAGGTGAGATCCCTTTCGGAGTGCCTGGGTGAAGCCCCAGAGCGCACAAGATTTCTGAGCTGCTCCCTGGCAGCATTTTGTTCCAGGAGTTGCACTGACATTTAAAAGCATTCCCTGCATCCAGGCTCTCCAGACAAAGATTTCTCTTTGGACCTTTTTTGTGACCCCCACACAAGATCCAGCAAATCCAGGCCTTTCTCCAGCTGTCAGTCCCTTGCTGTGCTCCCACTCCAGTCTCTCTCCCAAACTGTGGCTGTGCAGGATGATCCAGCCTCCCTGGCTTTACCATCGGAGCCTTGAAGTGGAGAGGATGGACCATCCCGTGTTGTGTTCTCCATAATACCATCATCATCATCATCATCATCATCATCATGGCCAGGCTTCGTGAAGGAAGATTAGAGAAGGACTCTACCCACGCTTGCTACAAGCACGTTGGTGGCTAAAAAGGCCAGTGCAAGATAGACAAGTCTGGTTGCAAAGGGCACAGTGGAAAGTCTCCTTTGGTGGTATTGGCAAGACTTGGTTCTTTCTGCATTGTCTTTTCTCCTCAGAAATGATTCTGCATGTGATCTCAAAAGAAGCAGCAGCATTATAGGTGGTGCATCTCCAGGCCTCCCAATTGGAGGCCAGAGTAGACCAATGATGGTGGTC
>VXAY01003733.1:315609-348207 GCA_013399855.1 Oxyruncus cristatus | reverse complement strand
AGCTCTGGCAGCCTTGGGGCTGTGCCCACTGCCCTGGGGAGCCTGGTCAGTGCCAACCAGCCTCTGGGGGAAGAACCTTTTGCTGAGATCCAACCTGAGCCTGCCCTGGCACAGCTCCAGCCATTCCCTGGGTGCTGTCCCTGGTTCCCCCAGAGCAGAGCTCAGTCCCTGCCCCTCCTCTGCCCCTGCCCAGGCAGTTGGAACTGCACTGAGGTCTCCCCTCAGTCTCCTCTGCTCCAGCTGAACACACCAAGTGCCCTCAGTGTCCTCACACGGCTTCAAATCAAGGCCCTTCCCCATCTCTGTGTCCCTCCTTTGGACACTCTCCAATGGCTCCATCTCTCCCTTCCATTGTGTCCCCCCAAACTGCCCCAATATTGAGGTGAGGCCGCCCCAGGGCAGAGCAGAGCAGGACAATCCCCTCCCTGCTGCCCCAGGACAGGGATGTCCCTCCTGGCTGCCAGGGCACTGCTGGCTCAGGGACAAGGGGCACCCACCAGGACTTGGCATCCTTGGCTAACTGGGATCCATGAGAAAACACAAGATACCTTTCTCCAACGCTCCCAAATCTT
The DNA here is from genome assembly GCA_013399855.1 of Oxyruncus cristatus. Lineage (NCBI taxonomy): Eukaryota > Metazoa > Chordata > Aves > Passeriformes > Cotingidae > Oxyruncus > Oxyruncus cristatus. Next base: position 347,635 of record VXAY01003733.1, on the reverse strand, counting down.
TTGGCAGGAGGTATATTTCCTGCCCTTCTATTGCTCTACAGCTTTAGTTTGTGGCTGTTTCATATCCTCTGATTCCAACCCCAAATGCTGTCATGTCCAGGTGGTGCCAGAGGGCACGTCAGATGTTTCCCAATTGCCCTCTGAAGAGCCTGGAGGGGTTCAAGGCTGTGGAAAGATTTAGCAGGCAGCTCCCCCAGCATCACCCTGGGCTCACCTGCCCTGCCACGTGTGTGAGGAGCAGGGAAGGAGCAACGAGGCTGTACTGTGCCACAGGGAAAAGCTGATATCCCACTGGGATGTGGCTGCAGGCTGAGCTCAGCTCTTTCTCTTTCCCTCTGGAAGAAAACTTCTGATTTATGAGCTGAACCATGGCTTTAATCCTAGGCTGCAGGCAGGGCCCTGCAGGATGTACCTGTGCTCTCTCCTGCTGCCACTCTGCCCAGGGGAGAGCTGCTCTGTCCTGAGGGAGCACATGCTGAGCCTGCTCCCTCCATCCAGACAGAGAAAGGCAGAAAAAATCCATGATTCTGGTCATTTGTTGAGAATCCTGCTTGCTTTCAGCAGAATTCCCATATCCTCTTCCCCAGAACTCAGTTTCTTGGGGTGGACAGAGGGTCCACGTCCCCTTCTTGGTGTAAACCACATTACACACTTTTCCAATGGTTTCTCTAGTTGGAAATAGGGTCTCCAGGTGGAATTGTTCCCATTCTTCCTGAGGTGACACCAGTGAGGGACTGGGAAAGCAAAGCACAGGACCCAGCCAGCACTACTCCTGACCAGGGGACTGGGGAGGGCTGGGAGAGAAGGCCAAAAATCTTTTGCCATTTCTTTTTTCTTTTTTTAAGAGAGGAGATTCACAAGCCCCAGGGGAGTCCACTGGAGGAGTGGGCTGAGATAGTCCAGCCAGACCCATTCCCAGCTCTGGTTGTTGTCCCAGCTCAGGTTTTCCCAGCCAAGCAAAGGTGTGCTGGAGGGAGGGTGAAGGGAGGATCAGGGCAGATACCCTCCTTTAGCTGTAGTATGTGCTTGCACCAGCCTGAAGTGCAGGTGGATCCAGGCCCAGGAACCACCAGTGACCTTTTGCAAGTAGAAGTGTGCCAGGTCTACTCACTAAACTTTTGGTGGACCCTCCATAAGAGGCACCAGATGGTATTTTATCTTGGAAGTTCCAAAGTCATTACATTTAATTAAGTAATAATGAATGTCTGAGACTTGAAAAGCCTTAGGAGGGGGCAGGCCACAGTGTCAGGAGAGTTGGCACCCCTAGTGTGTGTGTAGGAGTTTCTGTGCTGCTCATTTCTGAGGATCTGGACTTCGGGAGGGACCCAGCCTGGCCTCTTGTTGAGCACCCAGTGATGCTGCACCCACTCTCAGCTAAACTGAGGAGAAAGCAGACTTCCCTGAGATGGGCAGGGTTGATTTACAAATGGCAATTCATGGAAAATGTACTGAACCCTTTGGCAACCAACCCCAATGATCACCTCCCAGCACTGCTATAAATTTGCTCCTCATGTTCATCTTGTTCCTTCAAGCTCCATCTTACAGCTATTGCATCTTGTTCTGGCTATTCATCGTGATTTAAAGCAGAAATCTCTTCCTCAGGAACATACCTTTGATCATCTCTTCTTTTTTAACTTCTCTCAGAGTGGCACAGTTGAAAGACTGAACTGAACAAGGCCTTCCAATACCTACAGGAGCTCTAAAACGGCTGGGGAGGGACTCTGGAAAAGAGCCTAGAGCGACAGGACATGGAGGAATGGCTTCCCACGGCCAGAGGGCAGGGATACATGGGATATTGGGATGAAGTTCTTCCCTGTGAGGGTGGGGAGGCCCTGGCACAGGTTGCCCAGAGCAGCTGTGGCTGCCCCTGGATCCCTGGAAGTGTCCAAGGCCAGGTTGGACGGGGCTTGGAGCAACCTGGGCTAGTGGAAGGGGTCCCTGCCCATGGCAGTGGATGGGATGCAATGAGCTTTAAGGTCGTCTCCAACCTCAACCATTTTGTGATTCCATGATTCTGTGAGTCAGTGACTTTCCTGAGCCCAGCACTTTAAAACGAGTCCTTGCAGAATTGGTGACCGGGTTTGTACCATCACTGCCCTCCCTGTTCACTCGGCTGCTCCAGGGCCATGGGCCACAGTCCACACCTGCTGGATTCCCAGGGCAGCTCTGCTCTCTGGCCCCACAGTGGTGACACCCCAGGTCCCCAGACACAGGACTTGGCTCAGCTGTCACGATGCTCTGGGGTGTGCAGCAGTTCATTTCAGGCTCAGTGGATTTTACCAGAAATTACCTTTTTTGTTGTTATGATCCTCTTTCAGATCAATAAGAGATAATGGGCAGTACTGGGCTGGGAAAAGATCCCTTTTGAGAGGAGAGAGCACAATAAATACTACAAGGATTAATACCTGCATTTAGTAGTTAATTGTCCTGGAGGTCTCAGAGCTTTCACAGAATCCTAAAATAGTTTGGGGTGGAAAGGATCTTTAAAGGCCATCTAGTCCAACACCCTGCAATGAGCAGGGACATCTTCAACTAGATCATCAACCACATCTTCTACTAGATCTTGCCCAACATTTCTTACCCAAATTTGCAGCATCCCATAGATGACAAGTCCTGCAGAGCCCCAGCATGATCCAGATGCTGCTGAAAGGTCAAATTTGCAGATGTGGTTGTCGTGACTCTCAAACTCAGGATTCCCAACCTGCCTTGCAGTTCTGGATCCATCTGACACAGTCACAGCACAGCTCACACCAGAGCCTGGGCTGTTGGCCCTGTGGTTGTGTCCACCTTAGGTCCAAAAGGAATAATGATAGAGGAGAGACTCCTCAGGCAGGATGTGGAGTCCAGGCTTCCTCTTCCCAAGGGAAACACAGAACCCCCCTGTGGGACACAGCACCACACACTCAGGGATGCTCCTTCTCATCTAACACTCATGAAGAGGAACAAACCAGGCTGAAGTCCCAGGGGGAACAGCAGGAGAAATCCAGCAGAAAAATTATACCTAAACACAGGACTTCTCCAGTTGCCTGCTGCCAGTGGAGGGAGTTGTGTTGCCACCCCTGTGGGACAGACACAAGGCTCCTCCACTCCAACATGCAGAAAAACAGAGAATCTCTGGTGGAAATTCCACCTTATCCCAGGAGTTCAATACTGCAACACCCAAAGGCTTTACAGCCAGGAGATGTGCCTGGCTGTGTCAACCTTCCTGCACTCTGCCCCTGTGGAATTAAGTTTCATTGCTGGGGAACAAGCAGCCCTGAGACATACTCCTGGATTCCTCAGCTTTGGGAACAAATGATGATGGTCCATCCATAGCTAATCAATACCTGCCACTCTGTGAGGCTGGTGCTGCTCTGCAGAGCTGCAGCTCCTTGCTGAGCAGAGCAAAACACTTGCTCAGGTGCTCAAGGAGTCTCAGTTGCTTCTTTCTCAGTGCAAGGAGCATTTCCAGGGGCTCAACCATTTGACTATTTGCTTCCATGTTTCTTCTTGGATGTTCAGACCTGAATTTGCATTTTCAAGTCCCACACCTCTGCCTCTTCAGTGCAAAGTGCAAACCCAAGGATGAAAGCACGTGGAATGACAAGTGCGTGTGTATCATGCTGGGAGAAAAGCAGCTTGCTCATCATCTTAAGTGCTGCTTAGTGTTTGTAATACTCTCTGACATGCCAAGAACCCCTCCAGCCAGGATGGGGAGAAATCCCCATGATCTGTGCATCATGTCTGGATAACAGGTCATGTTATCCAGCAGACCTAGAAAATACAAGAAGCAAGTCAGGGGCAGGGCATCCTGGTGTGTTCCCAGGTGTATTCCCACAAAATGGCTTTTGTCCTTCCTTCAAGGGAGGGAGGGAGGAAGGAAAAGCAAAGGAGACCCTGATGTGGGCTGTCATTTGTATCAGCATCAGAGCAGCCATGGTGGATGTTGTTCTTTCCAAGCATCTTCTTGATCCTGCAGAGGGAGGTTTTCCATGCAGTGAGATGGTGTTTTCCTAGCTGGGAGAAGGGTTTTGGTGAGGTGACAGAATGGAAGAGATGTGCCAGGGACCAGAAGGGACTCAGTAAAGTTCTGCTACAACTCGGAAAGCCACTGAACCAGATAAAACCAAACCAGAGGTAAAGACTCCTCTGCAGGGACACAGTGGGAAGGGAAAGAGTTGTTTATAAGCTTTTTTATTTCTATTCCATCTGGCCTAGTCACTGAGTTCCTCCTCTTTCAGAAATGTAGTTATTCAAGTTTATACTCTAATAAAACTGGATTTAGAGTTTAAAAGCCCCTTTGGTCTTTGGAGAGAGCTTCCTGCAAGGGAAGGTGTGGGCAGATGTACTCCCTACTCCAGGTGGCTCAGGTCCCTGTTCCAGAAGCCCCCGTGCCCTGCAGGAGCAGCTGAGCACCCCCTGCCCCAGAGCAGGCAGGTGTGGGGGCTCTGACAGGCTGCACCAGGATGCAGGAGGAGCTGCCTGACGGTCTGAGGAGGAGAGGGAGGCCGGGAGTGGGATGCTCTGGGTGCTGTGGGGCTGGGAGGGTGCTCAGGCTCAGATTAGCTGCTTGATTACTGCGCTGTGTTCTCATCAGAGGAGAAGAGGCTTTGATCAAGAGAAGATTACCTCCAAACGGGAAGAGGAGGTTTCATTAGAGAGGCTTAGATGATGTGAAGTAACTGAACTCATCTTCTGAACAGCTCAGCTTAACCCTTCTCCAGTCCTGCCTGTCGCAGCAGGCAGCTCCCAGCACTCCCTGCCCTGAAGGAGGCCTGGTAGCTCAGAGGTGCTCCAGGACTGACACTCGGCCCCAGATGTCTGTCCTCACCATATTTACAACACCCACAGACTCTGTGTCTTCCTGCCATGATTAACTTGGGCAGGAGCCTCTTCTGAACCCACCTCCAAAGGAAGAAGTAGAATGGGAAACCTCCAGCAATCCTGTGCACTTGCCAGCCCCAAAGCTGATTATGAGCGTCTTTAGGACTGTGTGGACTGTGTGTGCAGCACCCATATTACAGCTGAGCTGGAGCACCATCATCATCCTGCTGCTCCTCGTCCCTTTGGCACACAACCCTGAGATTTGCCTGCACACTCTGTAGCTTTGGAGCCATCATCTTCAAGGACATCCAACACCTCCTTTTGCTCAGCCTTACCCAAATTTTCTCCAGAGCCTGGCACATTTAAGAGTGGAAATAATTGGTTGCCTTTCATCTGTCCAAACATAGCTGTGTGTGAAGTAGATGCATCCCAATCTACTTCTGCTCCCCAGAGCTTGTTGTCTCGGTTGCCTTTACAGCTGACGGAGAGAAACTGGCACTTCTAGGGCATGGGGAATCTCCTGCTATCAGAGATGTCTGAAGAAATGCAGCTGAGCTGCTCCCAGGAACATCACTGCTCCCCACTGACGATGGGATTCCAGACAAGTTGCTCTGAAGAAGCAGAAAAGAGGATACCCTTGTGTTTACCCTGGACATCAGGTCAGGTTCATAAAAGCAAAATGTAGAAGGAAGTTCTGAAACAACAGGAAAGCGTAAAACAATCCTGGAGCAGAGCTGACAGCAGAACTCCTCTCTTTCCTGTGGGATTCCTCCCCGAGGGTCTCTGTGATGTGTATGAGCTGGGCAGTCACCCCCCTAAGCTGGACTGTGCTTCCCTGAGCACTCAGCCTCTCCACTTCCCCACCCTGTCTCCTCGTCCCTGCTTTCTTCTCTCTATTAATCTGGTCCTGTGTGCTGCACAGACACAACATGCCCATAGCCCCTCCTGTGGGAGCCATCCCTGTGTATTCCAAGGTCTCCCAGCCAAATTCCTTACGCTGCCAACAATACAAGTGTCCACTGTGCACGTGTTCTGACAAGCAAACAGACTTTAATTGGACTGTAGAGAGTGTCCTTCACAGAATGATCAGCTTTGTCCAGGTGGCTTTAGGTGTGCTGGACCCTTACACCCTCTACCTTCGAAGAGACCTCAGATCCTCATGCAAATATTCACAAGTCAGGAGAAGAAAGGGCTCAGGACATATTAAATTATGATATTTCTTAATATTCAAAGGCTTCACCCTGCAGTGTGCTCTGTTTAGGCTTGGCCAACTTCAAGCTCTCTCTGCAGACTGACAGTAGCTGCTCAAAGGGGGGCTGTGTGAAGATCTGAGCTGTCCAGTCTAACAGAGTGCTCCTGCTAAAAAGAAACCAATCTGGAAAAAAAAATGGACAGTCCTTGACATTTGGGGAGGGCTGAATTGTTGGAGAAAACATCTGTTGGGTGGTCCTTAGGTTGGGTATCAGGAAAAGGTTCTTCCCCCAGAAGAACAGGCAATTCAGGGACACTGAACATTCTCCCCAGGGCAGCGCTCACAGCCCCAAGGCTGACAGAGCTCAAGGAGCACTTGGACAATGCTCTTGGGGACAGGCTGGGGTGTCCTGTGCAGGGCCAGGAGTTGGACTTTGATGATCATTGTGGGTCCCTTCTAACTCAGGACATTCTATGACTTTACAATTCTAAAAAGAGATGTAAAGAAATGATCCACTGCATAATGATGGACTGTAGGACATTTTCTCTGCCACTTTGACCTTCCAGTGCTAGGATGAAAGAATCCATACTTCCATCACCCAGCTCCTGAGAAACCTTGCCAGAAGTGATGAATTCAATGCTCACCCAGCATACCTGAACCAAGCCTTGAAAAAGTTGGGAACACAGCCTTGTACAGCTCCTCTTGCTTCTTTGGCTTTTCTTTCCCTGCCCTGATTCCTTCATGTCACTCTTTTCCCTATTTCCCTCCTTGCAGCAGGATGCTGAATTATCTGGCTGTAATTCCATCCTTTGTGGTATCGATGAGGCCCTTGGAGGGGTTAGGCAGCTTTATGGGTGATGTACCTTTGGCAGGTCTCCAAAGAACAGCTGTTTGAATGTACTGAACCCCTGTTCCTCCAACAGTGACTTGCAATTTGATCTCTCACCAGAGACAAATTTTCTGTTTTGCTGTTCTTTTTGGCCATGTTAATGTATTTGGAGCCTTGTTGTGCCTCATAGAAAGCAGAATTGAATTCCAGCAGTGGCAGCACCTTGGCCGAGTATCATTCCATTGATTTATTCCCCCACCCCCGAAAGCACAGTTATTACTTTCTTTAATAACATCAAGAGTCTCTCAGACAAGGGACCTTTCTCTATTAAGGTTTTCTAGTGCTAAAGCAAAGTGAGTAAGAGATGCTGTTACAAGGGCAGACTTAATACATTCCAAAAGCTTTAAATACTCTTCCTTCCCCCCTTCCCAAACTCCTCATTAAAGTTTATGTTGGTTCTTGGTGTTCTTGTCTTGGTTCTTGTCTTATGGTGTTCATGGCCTCGGGAATGCCACAAGTCCCACTCTGGGATGTGACACGGTCCCCTTTGTACTCAGTGGTGCTCAGATCCCAAGTAATCCATCAGGAGAATTGTGCAGGGAGCAGACTCCAGAGAGGGCATGGGAAGGATTTCAGCAGCCAAGGGAATTCAGCAAGTGTGGCAGGGCTGTGGCAGAGAGGCAGGACAGAGAAGAGAAGGTGGGACAGAATAGGACAGAAAAGACAAGGTGGGACAGAACAGCTGAAAAAGGACCAGGAGCCATAGGAAATGTTGTAATGTTCATACTGACCAGATAGTTATCTGGGACTGGGAACTCCTGGGAATTGCCAGCCCTGAGCTCCCAGACAACTTCATTCAGTGGCTTTTGAACCAAGTCTTCCAATTTTCTCCTAAAGCAGCCCTAGAACAGACTAGAAAACTCACCCTGTGTCCCTCAGCTTCTGGGCATTGCCACCTCCCCCCTGGCCTGGCTGGCAGGACTGGAGGAGTGTCTTCACTCCTGATGTTCATCAGCCCTACACACACATCCTCTGGAAACCAGACTGTCTGAGCACCCCCATGTTCCCTTGGGAATCTCACAGGCTGAGCTCAGGGCTGGTGTCTTGTGTGTGAATCTCCTCAGAAGATGAAAAACCAGAGGAGGGGATTTATTAAATGGGCAGCAGAAAAGAGTTTCAGATTGTTCTGCCAGAGGCAGGAGTGAAGCTGATAGAACTGGCCATGCTGTACCAAGGAGCAGATTGTGGTGCCTCTGCTGCATCTCCCCATCCTGTCTACGGTCCCTGATTCAGGCACTCCACATTCCAGGTCTCCCTGCCCTTCCCTTGGACACAAATTATCCAGCAATTATTAACCTACATTGTCTCAGCCAAATTCTCCGTTCCTTTCCACCTGCCCCCAGACTCTGATTCCTGTGCCTGCCCTTCTAGATTGAATTAAATGTGTGGCCATGACATTTTCTTCCCCAGAGGTGGTGCTCATGGCCCTGAGAATAAGGACACCAAGACTTTTTGTGCTGAGAGCCCCACAACAAGTCCCACTCTGGGATGTGATGTGGTCTTTGTACCCGGTGATGTTCAGATTCCAATTACTCCATCAGGAGAATTGTGAGGGAAGCAGAAACTCTGGAGAGGGCATGGAAAAGATTTCAGAAGCCAAAGGAATTCTGATTTATCAAGCTGGACTGGTGGCTGCTCTTCACAGAATCACAGAATGGTTTGCATGGGACGGGACCTTAAAGACCATCTCGTTCCCACCCCCTGCCATGGGCAGGGACACCTTCCACTAGCCCAGGTTGCTCCAAGCCCCGTCCAACCTGGCCTTGGACACTTCCAGGAATGGGGCAGCCACAGCTTCTCTGGACAGCAAGTGCCAGGGCCTCTTAGAGCTCTCTGTTTTCCTCAGCTTGTCACTCTCTGCCAGCAGCTCTCTTACCCCTTTCCTCGGCAATTAAACCATTAGTCATTCGTCATTCCCTGGATGTCACCTCTGTCCTGGCCATCACTGTCAGGAAAATAGAGACCAGAGATTTAGGAAACCCAGCCAAGGCTCTGGGAAGAGTCAGCCAGCTCTGGGATCCCACCTTGGCATGCCTTGCATACTAAAGGTATAGGGGACCCCTCTGAAGTCCCCAGTGCCTGGAAAAGTCTTTTCCTTCTCCCCTTCTTTCTCCTAATGTCTCCCATAGTGGGAATGGCTTGGGATTTCTGGCAGGACTTCCAGGCAGTTGGAGCAGGAGGAAGAGCAGCTGCATCCCCCCCTTCCGTGAGGCACAGGAAGAGAAATGGCAGCCCTGGGTGTGCCGAGGGTAGGCCCTGCTGCAGCCAGGGCTCAAACCTCGTTAGCGTTATTGCACATTACAGATGGTAATTTCCTAACAGCAAAGGTACTGCACCCAACATGAGGTAATTTATTTTGGACCTCGTTATGATAGATAAAGATTAATTAATCACCAGGCTGGAAGTTAGTGGTTGCCTAGGGACCCATGATCATGACCTGATTATATTTAATACAGGCAAAGAGAGAGCAGTCCCAACCAATCCTGTACCTATGGACACACACTCACATGGTGCTTCAAAAAGACTCATTTCCCAAAGCTGGGGAAAATGATGAGTGGAATTAATTTGGAGAGAAATAGTAATTTAAAAAAAAAAAAAGAAAAGTGAATTAAGACGTGAAGTTCTTTCCTGAGAGCTTATTAGGTCAGAATTTCACCCCAAACAAAGATGATATTGCCTAAAAGTCCACACTGGTTTAGTGGCAAAATGAAGGAGCTGTCAGAAATAAAAACCCTACATGGACCAAACGGAAAAAGGGAAAGAAGTCATGTTACTGGAATGGAGTGCAGCAAGGAAAGGCAGGGAACTGACAAGGAAAACTGAAGACAATAATAATGAAAAATAATCCATAGCTGGCAGGTTCGTGAACAATGTGGAGTTTCTAACGTGGTGTATTGAGTTTGCATGGCAAGGTTTTGGTAGCAGGGAGGCTCAAGGGGTGGCTGCCTTGAGAAACTGCTGGAAGCTTCCGCCACGTCCATGGAGCCAGTTCCAGCTGGCTCTGAGATGGAGCTGCCCACTGGCAAAGGCTGAGCCCATCAACAACAGTGGCAACAGCTCTGGAATAATGTGATTAGGATGGGGAAAAAAAAATGCACAAATGCAGCCAGAGAGGAGTGAGGATGTGTGAGAGGAACAGCCCTGCAGACCCCCAGGGCAGTGCAGAGGGACGGGCAGGAGGTGCTCCAGGTGCCAGAGCTGAGATTCCCTGTCAGCCTGAGGTGCAGCCCATGGGGAGGCAGCTGTGCCCCTGCAGCCCCTGAAGGAGTGGGGGAATGCCCAAGGGAGGCTCGGTTCCAGTGGGAAGCCAACCCTGGAGCACGATCCTGACAGGACCTGTGGCCCCATGGAGAAAGGAGCCCACTCTGGAGTGATCTGTTCCTGAAGGAGTGCACCCCATGGGAGGGACCCACACTGGAAAAGTTCCTGGAAGACTGTCTCCTGTGGGAGGGGCCCCATGCTGGAGCAGAGTAAGAGTGTGAGGAGTCCTGCCCCTGAGGAGGATGGAGCGCCAGAGACACATGTGATGAACTGACCTGAGTCCCCATTCCCCATCCCCCTGCACTGCTGGGGGGAGAAGGGAGGGAAAAGCAGCAGAAAAGTAGGGCAGAAAGGAGGGGTGGGAGGAAGGTGTTTAAAGGTTTGTTTTTATTTCTCTTTATGCTACTTTGATTTGATTGGCAAACAATTGAACTAATTTCCCGAGAACAAATCTGCTTTCCTGTGACAGTGGCTGGTGAGTGATCTCCCTGCCCTTTGGGACCATGGGAAGCCACAAGTACAAGTAGGGCCTTGCCTGCCTGCCTTCCTTCCTTACTTACTTACTTCATTCCTTCCTTCTTTCCTTCCCAGTTCTGAGCTCTGAGTTCCATCCTTCCGAGTTCCTTCCGAGTTCCAAGTTCCTTCCTTCTGAGTTCCTTCCAAGTTCCTTCTGAATTCCTTCCGAGTTCCTTCCTTCCGAGTTCCTTCCTTTCTTTCTGAGTTCCTTCTGAGTTCCTTCCTTCTTTCCAAGTTCCTTCCTTCCTTCTGAGTTCCTTCCTTCCTTCCAAGTTCCTTCTGAGTTCCGAGTTCCTTCCGAGTTCCTTCCTTCCTAGTTCCTTCTGAGTTGCTTCCTTCTTTCTGAGTTTCTTCCTTCCTTCCACGTTCCTTCCAAGTTCCTTCCAAGTTCCTTCCAAGTTCCTTCCTCCCTCCCTCCCTCACATTTCCCCGTGTATGTGCAGTGTGGTTATCTCAGAAGGAAGCCTTTCTTTCTCAGCAGAGTTCCTTTGGGTTTGGTTCCTCTCCTCTGGACACCCACATTCACGATGTGAGAACACGGGGTCTCTGAGAGCTCTGCCTTTCAGCTGAGCGGGATGAAAGGTGGCAGCAGCAAGACTGCCAGGGAGTGATATCACACAATTCCTGCTTCCTTAGGAAACCTTAGGAATTTAACACCAAACTGCCTCAGTCAAGGGCTTGATCAATGGACTGAGAAGGGGCTAACAGATCTCACAAAAAGAATTCCTGGAAAATCAGACTTTCTGCAGATCAGGATATGGATCAGTGCTTATTCAACAGTTTACCTCAATATCTGGGGGCAAACAACAACTGTTTCCAGGTAGGTGGATGCCAAATCTGTCCAAGCAGTAGGGCCCCATAGGATCAAACAGAGAAAAGGAAACCCCTTATTGTTCGTGCCATATAAAGGAAAACCATGTTTTACAGTGGCTGATTTCCCTCTGGGCAGGAGCTCAGATCAGCTCATGCACCTGGGAAGAGGGTGTCATGCCAGAAGAGCTCACAAGCCAAGTGATGGAGGATGTTCAGGAGGAGCAGGGACAAGGTGCCCTCTCAGTCTATGCCACTGTGGAGAGTGGCACTGAAAAGCACCCCTGCTGTGGTACCCTGCTCTGACAACCAGGTGCCCTTTGGTGAGGAACAGGATGCACAACCCTGCCTCGAACACTCAAGGAGTTATGGTTTCATGGACATTTCTCCTTCCTGCTCTCTGTGTTTGGTTGGCTGTAATGACATTCTTGGCCGTCATCTACATTTCCATGTGTGCCAAACTGGCAGCACCATTTGTACTGGGGGCACCCCCCATCAGGGGCACCACAGCAGTGTCAGGCTACAGTCCTGTAAACCAAGGACCCTCACCCAGCACTTCTGCCAATTCCTTCTCCTCCCCCCCTGCACATGGTCCTGTTCAACCAACCAACACATCACAAAGACTCTCATCCATATTACTTATATCTCCTCTGTGCTAAAAGCAAACTTTTCCTGCTCCCATTCTTCCAGTCTTCAAGTTCCTGACTATTCAAGAGAGCCCACGTTCTCTCCTTTGTGTCCTCCTGAAATGGCTCAGCTCCCTCCTCCGGTGAAACCACCCCGGTCCACAGGACATGAGAGCAGCCTCTATCTTGAACTGTTCGTGTTGTAGAATAATCCCCAACCCTTATGTGCTGGGGACAACGTGGTTTATCATGCTTCTGCCAGGGACATGTGCAGCAGGTAATTCCTGACGGGTCCAAGTGCTGCCTCTCCCTCCAAGAGCCCATGAAATGGTGCAATGTGGCTCTCAGATCGTGGCCAGCTCTGACATCAGCCACGGGGAGCCCGTGACAGCCAGGACTGAATCCTCACTGCTGGACCATTGCTGGTGAGGAGAGAGCAGGATCTGGGCAGGTGAGTGCTGGCAGGACCAACAGGGCACGACAGAGGAGCTGTGCTGGAGAACAGCAAGGCAAGGTCCAAACTCGCCTCCAGCAAGGGCGTGGGTCCACTGAACTGAGGGTGTGTGCTGTGATCAGGGGGTATGGGCAAGCAGAGCCGAGAGATACCAAGGCTTGGTGTCCTGCATGCCAGGGATGAAGGTTCGGTGCCTGGGATGGGAAGGTCATGCAATAATGGCTCAGGAATTATGCTTTTTCTTGGTGGGTTTATTCTTGTGGGTCACTCTGGTGCTAGGAGATGAAGGTCAGACACCCAGCAAGACCACAGCATGAGTTAACCCTCTGGGCCACTGTCCCACTAAATCCAGCTTGGCCTCAGAGGAGGGGAAACAATCTTGGGGGGGTGGATTTCCTGGCTGCTGCAGCAGAAACCTCCTTCTCTGCCAGTTGTCTCTCTGGGCGTTTGGGGGGCCTGAACAGCTCAGTGCATCCCCACTAGTTCTGGTCCCACAGCAGGGATGCTCTGCCTCCTTCCCCTGTCAGTGCTGACAAGGGGAAGCGGTGTTGGGAGTGCTGCCCAGCTCTGGGAAGGGCATTTGAGATGTAGAGTGAAAATTAAACCAGTGGAAGCAAGATGGGAACCCATAGCAAATATTCACAGCCTGTTTTGTACTCGACACACTAACCCACGGTTTTGCCACAGTCTCAGTGCATCAGCCAGGCCCCGCAAAGGTGTGCATCCTTCCCAAAGGACCAGGGGGATGTGGGACAGTGATCCTCAAAGAAGAGTGTTCTGATTCCCCCCGGATTGTCAGGAGAACCATGATTCCCGCTGAAGTGTTTGCAGGCACTTGCTGCAGGAAACCCTGGAGTTCACACACACACAACCAACTCTGGCCTGCCCTGAAAACCCCGGTGTTTCCCTGCTCCATAATCAGCAGCCTAGAAAGGTTTCAAGGAAAACAGAGCTTCATTCATGGCCTCGGTGGCTTGAGCCAACAACTTTCAGCCAGCAGCTGCAGCTGGGGCTGTGCTGCCATCCCCGGGCACCAGACCCAGATCAGTCCCTCCGAGCCAATTTATTCTAGAAATGGCAGAAAGGCACAGGGAGGAGGCAGGCTGGAGCAGGGAGAGCTGCAAAGTGCCTGGGCTGACCCTGTTGGCAGCTCCTGCTGCGGTTCCAGCAGGGAAGGGGCAGGGCTGTGCTGAGGGAGGAGTTTTCCCAAGCGTGCTGGCAAATTGTGCTGAGCAGAGGGGGAGAAAACAGCCCTTGCAGCCAAAGCTGCAGCCTGCTGCCATGTCCAGGGGGAGAATGGGAGTTCCTGGGAGAGATGAGAGCCCTGGGTGCAGCCTGTACCTTTACTGGGCCAGTCCCACTGATGGTGGCTGTGTGTTCCAGCACACGGCTGGATGCTCATGGCCTCAGGACAAAGGGCTTCCCTATTTGGTCCAGACCAGTTCACTTCCAGATGTGAAATGACCCAGAGAAGCTAAATCCCAAAACTGATTGAGACTAATCCTGAAGACTCTGAAACCACCTGCAAGCTGCCAGGCTGTTTCAGGAGATGGTGATCAGAGCAGTGGGGCTGCTCAGGCTGAGGCTGTTCCTGGCAGTTCTGCAATATTGTCTCAGTCAATCACTGACAGGAGGCTCTGGGCTGGGAATTGCCAGTACAACAGGAATGGCGATGGCCCAAATCACAGGGATCAATTATTCCCAGGGTGTAGCTGGAGAGGCAGCGCCCAAGACATGCAGATGCCCTCTGCAGCAGGACGGCCTGGGAGGTGTCAGCACTGGGTCCTGGCAGGTGCAGAACAGACCTCAGGGGACAAACTCCTCAATCTCCCCAGGGCTTAGGCTCTGCCTGCCTCCTCCAGGCTACTCTTATGCCTAAAATCCCATTATGGGCAAAAGGGAAGAGACCATATAGAGCCAAGTCCAGTAATGTTTTGGCAGTCACCTAAGTGATAGAGAAAGCCCTATTTAGGAATGCCATCAAAGCTGTTATACAAAAACTTCCAATGTCTGTCCTTTTCTCTGTGCTGTGCTTACCCTTTCAATGTCCCTCTGGATCTGTGTGTACTCAAACCTGGCCCAGAGTGCCTGTCTTTCTCAGAAAGAGAGATGGGGAGACCACAGGGAAGTGGTGGGGAGTCACAGAGAGGTGGTGGGGATCACTGGGAGGTAGTTGGGATCACAGAGAGTCACCAGCATCCTCAACCCTTTGCTGGGAGGAGTCTGGTGTTCAGGGTGGGGTCTCTTCTGTCTTGATTTGGGATACCCCAGTGACATTCTTTTATGCTCCCTCTTCATAAACTCACAGCTAAAGTTTGAAAGCTTCCCAGTACCTCCCACAGCCCCACTGAACACAAGGGGCTCTTTTCATTATACAGGACACCCTGGGTTTGTTATACCATTACCATACCCAGTGTGCACAGAGTTTAACCACAACAATAACAGCTCCTTAGTCACTGCTGGGCTGCTGTTAGAACATGCTAAAAGCAGCACAGGCCAAGGCACGACCAGACCAGTGCTGAGCCTCCACACTGCCAGGTCAATAAAGGGCCTTTGGCTTTCAACAGGGGGTGACAAAAAGGATGGTGACTGGGCTACACTGCCCTCATGGTCAAGGACACACACGCACACACACTTGTTGCCATGACCTGGCTGCTGATCTTCATGCCATAGAAATGCTTTTCCTGCTGGGTTATACACAGGCCCTATTTCACTGCATGTTGTGGGCTCCCTGTGTTACCCGACAGGCCCAGGATGGGGCCAGGACGAGCGTGATCAGCACCAGACTAGGACAGGGTGCCACTGAGCCCCTTTTCCTGACCACTACAGGAGTGGTGGGCAGGGATCTGCATTCTGGTTGCACCAGGTGCTGGCAGAGGGCTGGGCACAAAGGTGCATGTGGGAAGTGTGAACCTTTCCCTGTTTTCCTTCCCCACACTTTTCATTCAGAAATGACCTATAACACATAGAATCATGGAATTGTTTGGCTTGCAGGGGCCCTTAAAGCTCATCTTGTACCACACCACTGCCTTGGGCAGGGACACCTTCCACTAGACCAGATTGCTCAGGGCTCCATCCAGCCTAAATCAATCTTGGCCCCTGCTCAAATGGTCAATGCTCATTTCAAACCCCTTTTAAAAATGTACAGTTCTCCTTATCTATTATGGGATATTCTCCCCTCACTGAAGACCTTTCACCCCTCCCTTTTGACACATTTCAAAGACTGTGTGATAAAAGCCTGGGTATTGTATCCTGAAAAATCCTCTCCAGCAAAACACGCAGACCCGCGTGTGAGCTCCAGTATGACCCAGGGGAGCTCCAGCCTTGAGGGAATTCCTACTGAAAAGACCCCTTATGTTCCTGCTTGTTCACACCATGGCATGAGTTTCACACAGGAGATGGAGTTGCCGAGTAAGTTCATTTCACGTAAAGGTGACACTCCCTGAGTCATCCCAGTCACTGGGACATCCTCACATGAGGACATTTGCCCAAGGGCTCTGCCAGCTCCAGAAGTCCCAGGGATGCTCTGGGAGAGGTGAGTGAAGGGAGGCTCTCCCTTTTTAAAATCTGTGATTTTAAGAATCACAGATCACAGGATGTGTTGAATTGGAAGGGACCCACAAGGATCATCCAGNTCCTCACATGAGGACATTTGCCCAAGGGCTCTGCCAGCTCCAGAAGTCCCAGGGATGCTCTGGGAGAGGTGAGTGAAGGGAGGCTCTTCCTTTTTACAGAATCACAGATCACAGGATGTGTTGAGTTGGAAGGGACCCACAAGGATCATCCAGTCCAACCCCTGGCCCTGCACAGGCCCATCCCCAAGAGTCACCCCCTGTGCCCCAGAGGATCAGCCAAACCCTCCTGGAGCTCTGGCAGCCTTGGGGCTGTGCCCACTGCCCTGGGGAGCCTGGTCAGTGCCCACCACCCTCTGGGGGAAGAACCTTTTGCTGAGATCCAACCTGAGCCTGCCCTGACACAGCTCCAGCCCTTCCCTGGGTGCTGTCCCTGGTCCCCCCAGAGCAGAGCTCAGTCCCTGCCCCTCCTCTGGCCCTGCCCAGGCAGTTGGAACTGCACTGAGGTCTCCCCTCAGTCTCCTCTGCTCCAGCTGAACACACCAAGTCTCTCTGCTGCAGTGCCTGGTCTCCACAGCTGCCACTTGAGCTGCTCGTGGTCTTCTTCAGACTGATGCTGCCTGTCCACCACGAGGCTGTCAGGCAGAGCTATCGGGCAGCACTGGGGGCAGAGGAGGGGGCAGGAGGAGGAATCCCACCATGTGTCCTTGTGGACAAGTCTCAGATGGCAGAGCACCAGCTCCCTGCCTTGCTCTGCCCTGCATCTCACACCATGGCCGTGCCAGGCTGGGGCTGCCCAGCTGTGCCAGCTCCTGCTCACAAGGCTCAGGCAGAGGGGAGGTGGCAGACTGCTCCTCCAGCCAGTAAGTGAGCCAAGCTAAGAGCCAAAAATTCCATTTTTCCCAACACTTAATTTCAGCCTCTGGGATGCTGGGATGAGTGGATGTGCCATGCTTCTTGATCCAACTCCTTCTACAACCTCCTTGTGGAGATCAAGCTCACTATCACACTAACACAGTAATACCCACCAGCACCACTCCAGCCACCCTGGCAGGGAACAGAGACCAGGGGCTCATTATCTGATTGCAGTGGATGTGGGCAGCAGAGCAGTGAGACACTGCAGCTCCCTCATCAACTCCCGGTGCTTGAAACACTTGACTCAGGTCTCCGAAAACATTATGGTGTCCAAAAATAATGAGATTTTAAAAATTAATAAACTCTGGCTCTGTTTATTTGCCTTCTTCCCCCCCCCCTTTTTTTTTTTTTTTTTTTTTTTGAATGTTAGGAGTCATGTTTCCAGCTTTTCTCTGCAGTCACAAGTTTGGGTCTGATGTGATTTTCATTCAAGACCAAGTGTCTCATGTAATCCCCTGACTCTTGCAGCTGGCTCCTCTAGAAAAATAACAGCTCAACAGCTCTCTTAGGGCCGAATCATCAGAGCTGCCAACCCTGGTCAGCCTTCTCAGGCTGGGAAAGGAAGGATGGAGATGGGGATGCTCCTAAGGACACTGCTGACTTGGACTTGGAAAGTAGTGAATCACTTTACGTGCAAATGCTTCACCTCTGGGTTTCATGATCCTGCCTATGACACAGAGGGCTTTTTCAGCTCCCCAGCAAATCTCAGGGCATAACTGCCCGTGATGGGATGGTTCAGAGCATGAACTGTACCCACTGGCTGAGCAGCGTTTGAAGGTCCCACAGGGAGGTCAGGAGGTCCTGACTGGCCCTACCTGCCTGCGGGGGCCACAGATGTCCCTGCAGAAAGGGAACTGGCTTCTCTGCCTGTGAAGGCAAAGCCTGGCAAGCTGGGCTGGCTTCTTGGCTGTGATGTAGGGCTGGGTGGATGCTTGGGAGCAACCCAAACATATCACAGAATCACAGAATCATGGAATGGTTTGGGTCGGAAGAGACCTTAAAGCTCATCTTGTTCCAATCCCCTGCAAAGGGCAGGGACACCTTCCACTAGCCCAGGTTGCTCAGAGCTCCATCAACCCTGGGTTTGAACACTTACAGGGATGGGGACATACACAAAGCTTGATAAATTTTAGGAAGTTCAACCATTTGCTCAGTGAATAACATCAAATTCTCACTTGTCCTTTGCCCTTTGCCCTTTTTCCAGGGACAGTTCCTTTTCTCACCATGCCAGAAATGCTGCTGTGAACACTCTGTTTCCCCACAGAAGCAGAGCAGGATTCCACAGTTGTCCTGCTGGTTGCCTTTGTGTCACGTGTTGTGCCCAGGTCTGATGTCTTTCAGAGTGATCCCCAACCCAAAGGATGTAATTTAGTCACATGCTTCTCCTTCAGCCCCACATTGGACAGATTTGCAGAAAAGCTCAACCAGAGAATTGGTGTGTGTTTTTTTTTTTTTTTTTCCTGAAAGCTGAGGAAAATGAGATGAAAAGGTTGCCCAGAGAAGCTGTGGCTGCCCCTGGATCCCTGGAAGTGTCCAAGGCCAGGCTAGACGGGGCTTGGAGCAACCCGGGCTAGTGGAAGGTGTCCCTGCCCATGGCAGGGGGAAGATGAGATGAACCTCAAGGTCCCTTCCAACCCAACCCATTCTGTGATTCTTTTAAAGGCTCAATACCTAAATTTGTGTGTGCTGACACTCCTCAGTGTCCGCTGCTCTTTGTTTGTACTCAAGAAACAATCAGGCCTGGGGAAGGTGCTGCTGGGCCTGGGGAGCTCTGCTTTCCCAGGCATTACTGAGGTGTCCAGCAGGGTTTCAGGGCTCCTGGCCAGCACAGGGACCACTGCAAGATGTGCCCTCCCCGGGAGCAGGACTGACTCATCCTGCCCTGGATCAGCTCCATGATCTCTCTGCAGTCCCTCCAGGAGAGACCTTAAAGAAGAGGATCTTTGCTAAATGTCAACATTTGTGCACATATTTGTTTCCTGTTTTGTATCTCTGACAAACTGCACGGTCGAGGTTTGATGGGGCTTTGATGGATTAAAGTCAGTTTTATTCATCTTTTGCTTTGCCATGCTGTCAGAATGGATAATGCAGATTCTCACACGGTCCCTCTGGGGAAAGAAAACTCTGACATCAGACTGGCTGACTTCCACAATGCCTGCCAACCCACTGCGGGGCAGGCAGCTCTCCAGAGCTGAAGCACTTGGGCAAACAGGCCTGGAAAACCAGGAGTTTATAAACTCCCCAAAGTTTTCCCCTTTTCTCTGGGGCTGGTGGGGAGTGAGCAGTGCTCAGACCCTCTCAGGCTGACACACACCTTGCAGGAGGATGCATTTGCATAGGAAACATTCACTAAAAAGCAGGGGTATCTTCAGGGGGAACCTCTGGGCAGCAGCACGACAGGGAGCCTGCAGACACTTTCTCACTGTGAGATGCAGGGACAGGGAAAGGTTTTTCAAATCAAGGCTGAGCATGAAAAGCTTTGCAATTTATAGCACACCTGAATTCACAGTCTTAGAGGCCACACAGATACATATGTGTGCAATACATAAATATACAAAACATACAAACCAGAAATGTTATTATATATAAACATAAAATCAGAGAATAATTAAGGTCGCAAAAGCCCTCTGAGATCATCAAGTCCAACCATTAACCCAACACTGCCAGGTTCCACTAAACCCACTAAACCCTGTCCCAAAGGGCTACATCCACATGTTGTTTTGAACACCTCCAGGGATGGTGACTCCACCCCTGCCCTGGGCTGAGCCCCCCAGCTCCCTCAGCGGCTCCTCATCAGATTTGTGCTCCATCCTCCTAAACTTGTTATCCAAGTATGCATTAAATATCTAATAACTCTGTTTAAGAGATGTGTTTATTCACTGAAGGTAGAAAAAACTTTCCCTTCACCTCCTTATTTTGCTGCTGATTAAGAAAATGAGGAGGGATCTTGTCCAGCACAGCCCCTTTCCCTGCCTGATGAGCACAAAACGTGGGTCAAGCCCAGCCTCCACCACAGGCAGTGTCCTGGGTAGGTCTCAGTTGGCAGCTCGGGGATAAAAAAGCAGGATTCAGTGCCCTGGATTTTGACCTGACTGGGCTGATTTGTACCTTCATCCTGGCATTTCCCCCTGCACACCACAGACCGGTGCGAGGCTTTCCTGCTCCTGTCACTAACATTCCATGTTCCCTCCAACACCGGCTGTTCTTTCGGTGCAGAAGCTGAGGGGACACAAGAGGGATACGCTGGCACAGGGGAAGGGGAAACAATTTGTGCTTAGCTATTTAGATAGGCCATATTTTTGGGACTGTTTGAGGGCCAGCAACTTTTTTTCAATATTTTTTTGTTGTTGTTGTTCCCACCTGCAGTTTTTTTGTGGGGCATTTTCCATTGGTTTTTTTATTCATTTAGTTCAGGGGGTTTTGGTGTTTTTCTTCTCCCACACCTCCCATGCAGTCATTTTATGGGTGCACTGCTTGAGATTTATATGTCTCACTGTCCATCTACCTCTCTTTTTCTCTCTACTTTTCCATCTGTTGTTCCAGTTTTTTCTCAAATGTAATTTGTTGTTTCTGTTTCCTTCCGGTATCATCTGGAGGTTTCTCGGGCCAACTGCCTGTGTTGGTTGTTTCCCACTCGGTGGGTCCCTCATTAAAAAGGTTTGCACCAGTGGTCTGTGACTGCAGGGAGGGGCTGGTGCCTCTCCTGGGGCTGGGGTGATGGTGGGCCCGGGTGGGAGGCACTGGCTGAGAAGCTGATTTGGCAGCTGGAGGAGCTGGGGGTGAAGGAGCAGAGGCACTTGCAGGAAGGATAAACAAGAGAATGACACAGTCCTTGTAAAGATTTTAAACACACAAAAGAGACTGAGGTTTGTGAGGCAAAGGAGGTGGGACAGCAAGAGGTGGGGCTGGAAGGACTTCAGGGTGGAGGCTTCCATGAAGGCGTGTGAGGACACTGAGGGCACTTGGTGTGTTCAGCTGGAGCAGAGGAGGCTGAGGGGAGACCTCAGTGCAGTTCCAACTGCCTGGGCAGGGGCAGAGGAGGGGCAGGGACTGAGCTCTGCTCTGGGGGGACCAGGGACAGCACCCAGGGAAGGGCTGGAGCTGTGTCAGGGCAGGCTCAGGTTGGATCTCAGCAAAAGGTCCTTCCCCCAGAGGGTGGTTGGCACTGACCAGGCTCCCCAGGGCAGTGGGCACAGCCCCAAGGCTGCCAGAGCTCCAGGAGGGTTTGGCTGATCCTCTGGGGCACAGGGGGTGACTCTTGGGGATGGGCCTGTGCAGGGCCAGGGGTTGGGTTGGATGATCCTTGTGGGTCCCTTCCAACTCAGCATGTTCTGGGATTCTGTGATTATGGCTGAGACTGGACACCTCACACAGCTGGGAAATGACCTTTCTCTGCCTCCTGATCCGTGTTAGCAAATTGCTGCAGAACCTTTATATCCAAGAAAGGGACCAAACCCCTTGAAGGGAGGTTTCAGCCAGACCTCAATACAGCATGAGGAGCAAGAGGAAGCAGCTGGTGCTAGTCATCAGAGGTTCCCTCCTGGGCAGGATGGACACACATCTCACCTGAGCTATGACACAGGAGGTTTGTACACTGCCAGTGACCTCGATCTGGATGTTCTGGAGATGCTGCTGAGGCTTTTTTGGCCTTTAGACTTTTGCACCTTGTTATAAATCAGTATGGCCACAGTGCTGCTGCAAAGGGATACATCAAGATTGGCTGTACGACTGTGTTGAGCTCTGCATTAAGCTATAAACTGCCCAGAGTGGTTGCTTTTTTTATTTAAGACTTTTTAAAAGCCTTTCAGTTCGTTATAACCTCTAATTAGCATCTGGAGAGAGAGTCACACATTCTTCTCTAAGAGAGATTCTTTAAATTTAGTGAGAAAAATAAGATATTTTGGCAAAAGGTTTTTACAGAAGTAAAATACAACCAAGAAAAAAGCATTTCACTAAAATATTCAGCACAAAGACCCATTCCAAAGGAAACACCTACTAAAACAATTCATATACCAGCTTTAGTAAAACACAGTTCATTGGTTTTAAGTTACCCACAAGAGAAGGAAAAGAGTAAAAGAAAGCAACAGATTAAAAGGGGTAAAGAAAGACAGAAGAAAGAGAGGAGAGAGAAAAAAGGAAAAGAGAAATGGTGACTGACAAGAGTCGATGATTCACATGGAAGAAGAGAGAAGAGACAAGAAGTGGAGAGGAGGAAAAAAATAGTTACTGACTCACATGGTTTAGGCAGCGGGAGAGACCAGAGGGAAGGAGAGAGAGAGAGGGAGACCTCATGGAGTCTGGTGTATTTATAGAGTTCAGTTTTCCCTCCCAGGCAGGATGTCCGGGCAGGGCCTTCCAGGCCGTGGTGAGTTGTGCTGTAGCAGTCCCAGCTGCAGGGCTGTGCTGTGGGTGGGCTACCAGGCAGCTCTGCCCTGACTGACAGCCCAGCTACAGGCCTTCAGCTCTGCCCTGTGCTCTGCGTGGCTCTGCCCTGTGCCCTCAGCACAGGCCTTATTGTGCACACCTTCCCACATTCCCGCAGGTCCAGGCACAGCCCTTCCCCACATGCACACACACACCCCCATGGGAGTTGGTTCCGACCCATATCAGGAATTCAGTGAGAGTCAGATCCAGGATCACCCAGACTGCAAGGGTGAGAGAGAAGGATTTTGAAGGCCAGACACTGTTATATCCAATCCTGCCAATGGAATCAGAAAAACAAGGGTAGGAAAGGACTCACCCCATGAGTTAACACTTGGCTGGTGTCTGTGTCAGTTAAATGAGACAGAAGTGTTTTGCTAAGGAGGATGAGTTATGAGGAAGACCAAAACTCCTCCCTCTAAGGAATTCTACATCCGAAATTAAGAGGCTTCAATTGAGAAAGTGTGGAGAAAGGAAAAATAACAGCCCTTCATTAAAGGTTACATGTGCATTGGCAGAACAACAAAAGAACACAAAACAAACCCCCAACTGAACAATAGCCCTATACCCAAAAATCCCTTCCAATGAAAAGTGACCAGTTCAGTTTGTGCCTTTGGTGCAATTCTAACCACAGCCAGCAGGGGGCGCTGTTGGATCGCTGGAGGGGCAGAGCCTGCAGTGCTCGGGGGTGGCCGACAGGGGGCGCTGTTGGGCTCTGGGGTCACCACGTGGAGGCCCCGGGTGTGCTGGGGGAGCCCAAATGGAGCCCTTCCCTCCCCCTCACTGGGAAGGGGAAAAAGAAGCCAGAAGGGTTCCTCCCAAAGGGAACTCACCGTGTCTGCTGCTGGCCCTGGGACTTCCCCTGTCTTCGCTGAGGTGCACAAAAACCGCTGCCAAAAAACACGGGACCCGGGGGAGGGGAAACAAAGGTGGCTCTCTCTCTTCCCAAATAGTTCCTCTCTCATGAAGTCCAAGCAGGTCCACCCGGGCAGGGCGGGGGCAGAAAACAGGGTGCCAACCAGCCAGGCAGCCAGGCTGAGAACAGAACAGCCTCCCAGCTTTTGCAATGCACACCTTCCCTCCGTTCCTGCAACCACCAACTGAGCCTCGTTCCCCCCAACCCTCTGGGAGAGGGGGAAAAAAAAAAACAACAAGGAAAAAAGTCTCTTAGCCCCTCTGGAGGCTATTAGCCTGGAATGTCAAACTGTTGGCCAGTTCTTTTGTGATAAGTCAAATACCCAAGGCAGCCCAGCCTGCCCATTCAAAACATCCCCCCCAGTGGGACAGGGGGAAGGGGAAAATTCCGCGTTTAGTTTTGTTTAGGTTTTTAGAACAAATGAACCCATGACAGTGTCACAGGCAGTGCTTTGGCTCATGTGACATTTCTGTCTCTGTGGTGAGTAGGGACAGCTGGGCAATGATGACAAAGTGGGGCAGGAGCATTTTTACCAACAGGCTGGTCAGGAGAGGTGTGTTGTGGGACGGTGATCCCAGCTGGGAATTGAGGAAGAGAATGGAAGTTGAGGTGGTAAATAGCTGTGACAGGGCAGTTGAAGTCCTTGGAAGTGTGATGTAGTGTC
Organism: Oxyruncus cristatus; assembly: GCA_013399855.1. Classification (NCBI taxonomy): domain Eukaryota; kingdom Metazoa; phylum Chordata; class Aves; order Passeriformes; family Cotingidae; genus Oxyruncus; species Oxyruncus cristatus. Next base: position 323,596 of record VXAY01003733.1, on the reverse strand, counting down.
AAAGGAGAGAGAGCTGTGTGTATGGCCATCAAACCATGCCATTGCTGGGGTAAGTGATACGTTGTGGTGGGCTTGGCGTGGTGGGCAGCCAAGGGAAGAGAGGCTGAGGAGAAGGAAATGTCCTTTGTTGGAGAAGGTGCACAGAACTTCTGCTGATGAAGGACTGAGTCTGGGTGAGACTCAGAGAGGAGAACATGTGGTGGGAGATGTCCTACAGGCCACTGTAGCGGGAGGGAGTAGAGGACATCTCTTTAAAACAACTCAAGAAGGGCTCCAGATGATCCACACTCTTTTCAGAGAATTTAGTCTTTCTTATATCTGATGGAAGGACATTGGAGCCAGAGAGAAACACTCCAGGTCATGTTTGGACGATGTCTGGGACAACTTCTTTACAACTTCTTGGATGCAAACCCAGGGATAATTACAGAATCATGGGATGGGTTAGGTTGGAAGGAACCTTAAAGCTGATCCAGTCCCAAGCCCTGCCACGGGCAGGGACACCTTCCACTAGCCCAGGTTGCTCCAAGCCCTGTCCAGCCTGGCCTTGGACACTTCCAGTGATCCAGGGGCAGCCACAGCTTCTCTGGGCAACCTGTGCCAGGGCCTCCCCACCCTCACAGGGAAGGATTTCTCCCAGTTTCCCATCTAACCCTGCCCTCTGGCAGTGGAAAGCCATTCCCCATTGTCCTGTCCCTCATCCCTTGTCCCCAGTTCCTCTCCAGCTCTCCTGGGGCCTCTTTAGGCCCTGGAAGGGGCTCTCAGGTCTCCCCTCTTCTCTTCTCCAGGCTGAACACTCCCCATATCTTCCAGAACCCACGTTAGAGAGGTGGGGGGCACTGAAGAAGAGCAATATGGAAACAACAGAAATGGAGGGAAAATGACTCATCCTGGCTTTGATATCAAAGAAAGAGCAAGCACAAAGCCTTCAGTTGATCAGTACATATGAGATCCCTAGGTGATGGAAAAAAACCATCTGGGATTTGTCAGAAACAAATCATTTCAAATCACACCAATTTTGACAGTAACTGGCCCAGTGGATAAAGAGAAGCAATAGATGTGAAATATATTGACTTTAGGGCTGTTAACTCAGCACAACAGGATGTTCTCTGAGCAAACCAGGGAAATATGCTCGAGATTTCTTAAGAGGATGAGAGTGGAAGTGGGTGAAGGGCTGTTCTCAGAGAGCTCCTAACAAGCTCTGTCAAACCAGGAGGGCTATTCAGATGGGACTGTCCTGAGACTGATCCTCTTCTCAGTTTTGATTCCTGGGTTATAGGACAGAATTGAGGGCCTGCTTCCACTTCTCTGGAATGAATGGCAGAATTAAAACAAGGTGGCTGTGATAAAATGCAGAAATGCTTTAAGTACAGTTACCCAAAAGGGGGCTATGGAGAGGAAGGAGCCAAACTCTTCCCAGGAGGGCAAAATGAGGTTTAGCAGAGAATGGGCACGAGTTGGAACTGGGAAAATTTCAAAAACAGTACTCTTCACTTCTCAGGACCAGAGAGGTGGGGAAAATCTCAATCCTTGGAGATTTTCTAAACCGGCACTGAGAAACCTGGTCCAGGTTTAGAGTTCGCTCTGCAACTAGAAACCTCCAGAGGCCACTTGCAACCAGAATCTTTCTATCATTCTATGACAACAGCTTAGCTGGGTGTCTGGCACTGTCAGCTGTTCTGAGCCAGGCTGGACAGGGCTTGGAGCAACCTGGGCTAGTGGAAGGTGTCCCTGCCCATGGCAGGAGGTGGAACAGAATGAGGTTTAAGGTCCCTTCCGACCCAAATTGTTTTGTGACTCCATGATTCCATGCTTTGGGTTCTGAGAAGCTCAGGAGGGAAAGAGCAGCTCTGCAGAAGCCAAAGAAACTTCAGAGAAGAGAAAACTTCAGCGCACCTCGAAAGGGACAATCCTTCAGTCCCAGCAGACTGGCTGCAGGTTTTCCTTTCCCTCCTGAAGGCTGGGATCCTGCTTACTGCTCTTTGACCAACCTCCTCCAGCCTGTCTAATAGCACCTCTCCTTTGGAAGGCAATGGGTAACTGTAAATGGTTTCTTAACCCAGCAGCAGATATTTTCTAGGCCACTGTCCCTGGTTTTCACACTTGTGAATCTTTTAAGCTCTTTTCCCTATTTGCATGACAGACATCATAAAATTTTGGTGATACAGAGCTGTATCCCCAGATTCCTCTTCTCTCAGGCCGTATGCAGCTGCACAGCAAAAATTCTCTCCCCCGTCCTGCTTCTGCCTGGGATTAAATAAAGACATTTTCAGTAATGTACACGTCTTTTCCAGGTTTTTTTCAGTTGTTGGGGTTGTTTTTGTTTTTTTTTTTTTCACAATACCCAGGATTGTCCACAGGGACAATGAGGAGAGAAGGTTCCTCAATGGGCAGGACCACAGGCTGGGTTTGGAAAGGCTTCCTGGAGAGCTCCTTTGGACACAGGATTTTGTGAAGTGTCCTCTCTGCAAGGTGGCCTCAGCAGGTAGGTTAGACAAACACAGGCTCAACCAGCTGCACTTGGAGCAGGAGCTTTGGGCTGGAGAGCATGAAAGAAGCCCTGAAGATGGGATAAGTGGGCTGAGGTGGAGGCAGGATGGGGTGCTGAGTTTTGTGCTCAGCACATGAGACATGGCAGGTCTGGATGGGCAGCCAGACCTGCTCCCTCCAGGTCCCCAACCACCACCATCCTATTCCTGGTAATATTTGCCCAGAGTTGAGGGCAGATAAATTCCTGGTGAGCTCTCATGAGTTATTCCCATTAGGACTTGGGGTCACCCTGCACTGCAGGGGATCCCATTTTTTAGAGGCAGGATTGGACATCAATGCCCAGGTCTGTGACAACACTGAGCTGTCTGTGATCTCATTTAGGCCCTGTCAGGGCTCATACAAAGGAGCAAATGCTCTGACGTGTCCTCCCAGGAGGCAAAAAGCCTGAACCCTCCAGGAATCCACCTCTCCCTCCCATCCTGCTCATAGAGCTCCAGCTCAGCTGCTGTCAACAGTCTCTCCCATCAATTAACAAATCCCTATCAAAGGTCTTGGCTCTTTTTCATCTTGTCTCTGCAGTTGGCTAAAAGGACAATAGTAAATTGTCCAAGGTCTCAGGTCAAATCCTGCCTGATGGTTTACCTCCATTTCTCATCTTGTTCCACCCCCTGCCATGGGCAGGGACACCTTCCACCAGCCCAGGTTGCTCCAAGCCCCGTCCAACCTGCCCTTGGACACTTCCAGGGATCCAGGGGCAGCCACAGCTGCTCTGGGCAACCTGTGCCAGGGCCTCAACAACCTCACAGGGAAGAATTTCTTCCCAGTATCCCATCTGACCCTTCTCTTCTTCAGCTTAAGGCCATTTCCCCTTGTCCTTGTGTGAAGTCCCTCTCCAGCTCTCTTTTAGGCCCCCTTTAGGGTCTGGAAGGCCTGAATTCTCCCTGAGGAGCAGAGGTGCAGCATCACCCCATTGCCAGCCTGGCCAGTTCCTTGTGTGAAGTCCCGGGGCAGCTCAGCTGGCTGAAGCACATCAACATTTGCTCCTGAACTGGGGATGACAAAGGAGCCTTAGAAATGTTCTGCTTTGGGAGTTTTTCTAAAGCTTTTGTATTCTGCTCTAACGGTGCTTTTCTCTGAGCAGAGCGAGCTCCACCTGAAAAAAAAAAAAAGGGGAAGGAAAGGTCAGGCCAAGCCTGTGCTTGGATGAAATCCCGGGAAGAGCCAGATTCATTGTGCAGCTCTAACGCTGCACCCGCCCGGGTAAGGCACGGCCACTCCCCTGGCCTGTCACAGCGCTCCCAGGAGCTGCCAGGGGATCTCCACTGAGGGCAGGTGCTCTAAGAGAGGCCCAAGGCCTTGGAGGGAGCGTTTCTCTAGGGCTGCAGACTGGGAGACACCTCCTTTGCCTTAATTGCTTAATTAATACTCGGTGCAGGCATCCAGCAGCATGAAAGCAAGCAGGTGTGAGGCTGTGGGCACCCGCAGAGCTGCTGCCTATTAACATTCACTTGGCTTCTGCCGCTGGGAGAGAAAGAGCAGGGCAGAGAAAGTGTAATTAAAGGGCCATTCATTGAAATGTTACATTTCCATCCACTCAAGCGCTACCAGGGAGGCTCTGGCCTGGTGGAGTTCGCCAGCGTTTTGATTACATTTTCAGCTGTGCCTACCTGGATGTGCCAACAGGGACCAGGTCTGGGAAGGATGCTGACTCGGTGTCAGTACGGGCTGGAACTGGAGCAGTGTGGGAACAGCCTCCTCCAAACAAGGCACAGAGAGGGAACTGGAAAGCTTGAAAAGGGCACGTGTGTTCAGAGGGGGTAGTTTAAGATGATGTTGTTCAAGTGGAAAAAAACTGTATCAGGGCTTCATCCCTGATGAAATTAGTCCTGCTGGGGGAGGGTCAGGACAGAGCCTGGCTGGGCATGGGCTCTGAGCAGAGCTGGGATGGAGACTGGGAGCTCCCCAGCTCCACTCTGGCTCCCTGATCAGCACCGGGTCCTTTGTGGGGATGGAGAGAGGACGTTCCATCTGCACAAAGCATCCCAGTGATGTCTGATAAAATCAGGGAGCACATGGAAGGAGGGTTTTGTTTCCACTGCTGACTCACGTGGCATTATCTACACCCCACAAGCCTGGCAAAGGCAGAGGGGTACGTTCCCCATCCTCCCTAGGGCACAGAGGGGTCTGGCTCCTGGCCACACTGGCATGGCCCTGGAGTCCATCCAGGCTGGCTGCTGGCCCACCTTCACCTCTTCTGAGTCAGCTCCAGAACTGTCTGGTGGTTGCTGCTGCTGAAATAACTGCAGGGACCACAGTGGTGTCAGGTGGCATCAGGCCGTGGGGTGCTGAATTTCCCTGGAGCTGATCTGTGGGGTCATGCTCATGCTGACCATGTGCCACGCAGTTTTTCAACTGTGATGGCTCCAGCTCAGAGTTACAGCCTAGGACAAGTCTGTGTGTACACAGGCAGCACCTGCCAGTGAATCTCCCCAGCTACCAAGTGGGAAAGAGGTCTCCCAGCAAGCAAGCACTTGCCTGACAGTGTCAGGAGGCAGAAGAGCTGCACTTGTTGATGTTCTCTGCTGAAAAAAAAGACAGTGGGAGTTTTCCTACCCACAGAACATGCTTTCCCACCTACAGGCTACATCACAGGGATGCAGGCAATGACACATTGCTCCCTCGAGTCTCTGCTGCTCCAGGAGGAGACCCAAGCAGAGGTGAATTAACAGGAAATGCCCTGTTGGCTTCTACCCTCCTGTCATCCCCAAGAGAGACAATTCCTGCTTGGAAGTGGCAAGGCGGCAATGCTAGTGCTACTGGAGGCACACAGGTGTGGTGGGGAATGGTCTTTCCAAGGCTGGGGAAATGGTCTTTGCTCCCGAAGACAAAACAGGCAGCTTTGCATCACCTGGAACTGGGAATCCCAGTTGCTGGAAAATGAGAAGAAAACAAATTAAAAGCTTTGAAGGATGAGGGGTGGGGGTGGCAGCACGATGGAGAGTGACAGCCCATGGAAACAGCATCTCAGAGCCCCCATCACTGCTCTCCATCACTGCTGAAGTGGCCTCTTGCAGCAAAGCAGGAATCCTGGGGCTGGACTGGGAGAACTGGCTTATCCCTCACTTGTGGTCCCGCTTTCCTTGATAAGCACAGTCAAAGCCATCTCCGTGTGCTTGGGATCAGGTGAGGATCAACCCTTCCAGGAGCTCATCTGTGTGATGATCTCCATCCCCAGTCCACAGACTGGAATTCCAGGCAAGTTGGTAACAGATGTAGCAGAGACAACATCCCTCCTTTCTCCTCTTGGCTCCCCAGCTCTGCCCTTGGATATCACAGCAGCCTCCTTTTCCTCCCCCTGCCTTCCCCACCAGCTCTGCTTTGCCTTCTCCATTGCCCTGTGCAGACCCAGCAACACTGTAGAGAATCACAGAGTCATAGAATGGTTTGGGTTGGAAAGGACCCTAATGCTCATCTCATCCCACCCCCTGCCACGGGCAGGGCCACCTTCCACTAGCCCAGGTTGCTCCAAGCCCCGTCCAACCTGGCCTTGGACACTTCCAGGGATCCAGGGGCAGCCACAGCTTCTCGGGGCAACCTGGGCCAGGGCCTCCCCACCCTCACAGGGTGATGTTAATTCCTAAATCTAATCTAAATATATCTTCTTTTAGATTAAAACCATTCCCCCTGGATCTATCTCTGCCCATATAAAAAATCGCCTTTCCTCATTTTTAGAAGCTCCTTTAGGCCCTGGAAGCGGCTCTAAGGTCTCCCCGTAGCCTTCTCTTCTCCAGAGTGAACAACCCCAGCTCTCCCAGCCTGTATTCACAGAGAGGAGTGGAAAAATATTTATACAATATATAGACACCATTTGGACCTGGGACCTGCCATGCCAGTCCTGCAACCCACCCCAGGACAAGGGAACTGTTCTGCTCCAACTCCTCTATGAACCACTGTGCCTATAAGCAATCAAAACATGAGCTTGGTGTCTTGAAGCTTGGAGATCAGTCTGGTGAAGGCAGAGGATCCCAGGAGTTTACAAGGTGGGAACAGGTGGACAGAAGAGGAGCTGTTGGCCATGGCAGCAGGGAATGCTATCCCACTGCTGAGCAGGTACGTGAGATGGGAGAGCACTGGTCTGCCTTTGTCTTGCAGCTTCCAGACCCCAGCCTGTTCTGGAGCCTGGATGAGCCCAGCACTGAGCTGAAGTTCTTCCCTGTGAGGGTGGGGAGACCCTGGCACAGGTTGCCCAGAGAAGCTGTGGCTGCCCCTGGATCCCTGGAAGTGTCCAAGGGCAGGTTGGACGGGGCTTGGAGCAACCTGGGCTGGTGGAAGGTGTCCCTGCCCATGGCAGGGGGTGGAACGAGATGGGGTTTAAGATCCCTCCCAACCCAAACCATTGTATGATTCTGTGACATCAGGTCCCGATCCCCTTTTCCTTGCACACCCAACCTCCCTCCTGCCTGCTTGCCTCGTGCACAAAGAGGCCTTGTTACCCCAGAGATGCCACTCACTGTTCCTCTGTAGTGCTTCTCAGTAATGCTTGGAGCAAAGGAGTAGCACATCTTCCCAAATGCCCCATCTTCATGCTGGACAGGCCTGGGGACACGTGATGCTTTTCCTCCTGTTTCCCAAGTCCAGCAGCATTATATTGATTGAAGCCATGACCCTCCTGCCCCCAACACCACTTACAATAAATGCACAAGTGCTTTCAGTGTAAACATATTCCCTCAAAGACCAAAACTCTCAACTTGCTCAAGTGGCCCCCAAATAAAAAGCAGAGCAGTAATAGGCTGGCTGAGTTTGCATCAGGCTTTGTAATGAACACCCAAGGAAGGCTGAGCATGTTAACCAGGGCTCACTTGTGCTCTGGGTGGTCACTATTACATGCCCTTCATTATCAGAAACTTGTAACGGGCAGATGCCTCTGCCTGGGGTGAATTAAGAAAAAAAGACATGACATTTAAGCTTCCCATGGCGCTATCACCTGCTACCTCAAAAAGCATTCTTTCAACAAGGACTTATAAAAATAATGAGCAGGTGACTCTCTTTGCAATTTCTTGACATTTATTCTCAATGTCCTTAACTGCCTCATTTCCCAGAACACTGACAGCAGCACTTACCTGCTCCAGGCAGGTGTATTTGCAAAGATTTTCTTCCCAGATATTCCATAGAAACCCTCCAAGAATTAATCTGAATGGGCCAAATACTTCTGATTTGTGTGCAAACCAATGGAAAGCTGCTGTGGCTCTGAGCCCTTCTGCACAGCTACGGGTGCACAACACACTCTGGATTTCCTCCAGCTCTGTGTTACAAAGCAGGGTCTGATGAGGAGCAGCTGAGGGAGCATCCTGTCCTGGCCCAGCTGGAGGCCGTTCCCTCTCCTCCTGTCCCTGTTCCCTGGGAGCAGAGCCCGACCCCCCCCGGCTCCCCCCTCCTGTCAGGGAGTTGCAGAGCCAGAAGGTCCCCCCTGAGCCTCCTTTGCTCCAGGCTGAGCCCCCCC
>VXAY01003733.1:293319-315485 GCA_013399855.1 Oxyruncus cristatus | reverse complement strand
CCAGTGTGTCATAGAACCAAGGAATCACTACATCACAGGATGCTTTGGGTGTGAAGGGACCTTAAAGCCCATCCAGTCCCACCCCCTTCCATGAGCAGGAACACCTACCACTATCCCAGGTTGCTCCAAGCCCCATCCAGCCTGGCCTTGACATTGGGCTTGTGGTGCCCAGTTTGCTTTAAGAAGATTTTTCTTGGTGATGGAATCTCTTCAGTCCCCCATCGAGGTCAATGAAACAATTATATTGCTGTTACACACAGATGAGCCCTAAAATACACCCACTTGGCCACCCCAACCCCAGAAGATCGAACTCTAAAATACTTTCCAGCCTGCAGGACTGCTGAGGCTCTTTGCCAGGTGGGTGCATTAAACTTCCAACACAAGAGCTCATCCTAAGTCATCGTCCAGCAAGGGCTGACTCACCATCCATAGTCCCACCCTCCACCACCTTCCTGTGACAGCCGGGCCACTCTCACTCCTTCTTCAAGTTCACTGAAACCCACCCCAGTGTGACAGCTCCCCCAAACCTTACTGCCCCCAAAGCTTCCCATCCTGCTCCCCCAGAGAGCTCAGATCCAATCTCTGTGATCTGCTGCCCTCCATCTGCTGACACCCAACTCATGTCGCCCGCGGCTGTCCCTGGGTGCCCCTGCTCAGATATGGCCCAAACCACATCTGCTAAATAATCATAACCTAAACCTTCCCGAATTCCCTTCAAACTGCAGCCTGCTGAGCTGCCCTGGAGGGCACCTGCTCCCCACAGGCTGCTTTCTTTTTTGAAGAAGAAACCCTCCCCACCCCACCCTGTTTATTTTGGTCCCTCTGAGTAAGAGGAGCAGCCTCAGCACACCCCTGGCCTAAGGGGAAAGAGAGCTGGGAGAAGGAAATGAAACGTGATAAGAAACAGAAAGAAAAGGAGGAAAGGAGGAAATAGAATTGTCAGCCCAAAAGCTGAACTGGTGACAGCATGGAGGAGGAACGGGAAATAGGGAAACAGGAGTTAAAAGGAGACAAAATCAAGAAGAAGGGTGAACAGGGAACAAATTGCTCTGTGAAATATTTACCAAAAGGATCAATTGACAATGATGAAAAGTTAGAAAATAGTACAAGAAAATAAGAAATGAAAATAATGAAACAGGAAGCAGTTCTTTGCAGTTGGCAGTCTACTGTTTCTTCTCTGAAACTTTTTTCTGCAGGCCAGGGTTTATTATTTCAAGCATGTTTATTCCTGCTTCTTGAATGGCTTCAGTGCTCAAAACTTGTATTTCCACAGCAAATACTGACAGCATCACAGGGATGGGACCCCCATCTTCCTCCTTTTGGCCTTCCTGTGCTGGGGGAAGATAAGAGAGAAAAGTGGTGCATTAGGAGATTTTTTCCTCTAATATATTTGGTGATGAGAACAACAGCAGGCCCTGATCTCTGCTCTGGGGGGACCAGGGACAGCACCCAGGGAAGGGCTGGAGCTGTGTCAGGGCAGGCTCAGGTTGGATCTCAGCAAAAGGTTCTTCCCCCAGAGGCTGGTTGGCGCTGACCAGGCTCCCCAGGGCAGTGGGCACAGCCCCAAGGCTGCCAGAGCTCCAGGAGGGTTTGGCTGATCCTCTGGGGCACAGGGGGGGACTCTTGGGGATGAGCCTGTGCAGGGCCAGGGGTTGGACTGGATGATCCTTGTGGGTCCCTTCCAACTCAACATATTCTGGGATTCTGGGATTCTGTGGTATTATGGAGAACACAACACGGGATGGTCCATCCTCTCCACTTCAAGGCTCCGATGGTAAAGCCAGGGAGGCTGGATCATCCTGCACAGCCACAGTTTGGGAGAGAGACTGGAGTGGGAGCACAGCAAGGGACTGACAGCTGGAGAAAGGCCTGGATTTGCTGGATCTTGTGTGGGGGTCACAAAAAAGGTCCAAAGAGAAATCTTTGTCTGGAGAGCCTGGATGCAGGGAATGCTTTTAAATGTCAGTGCAACTCCTGGAACAAAATGCTGCCAGGGAGCAGCTCAGAAATCCTGTGCCCTGTTGCCAGAGAATCCCTCTGTTCCCCCACATGAGACCTGACCCATCATTTGTTTGACTTTCAAAGAATCCCAGGATATGCTGAGTTGGAAGGGACCCAAAGATCTTTTTTTTTTTTCTTCTGTCCTCTTTCCCTCCTCCTTCTCCTGCGACTGAGCCCTGCTGCCTTTATCAAGGGTAAAGCAACTTCCCAGTAGCTACAAATATTAGTAAATTTGACTCCAAGCTGTTTGAACTATTTGTAGGACTCATATTGACTCTCCTGATGGCTGCAACCAGGGCTCCAGCAACAGAAAAGGAGCAGTGTCTGCACCACGCACCAGCTGGGGAGCAGCTCCTGTGGGAGCCTGGGGAGGTCCTGAGTCCATCTGGGATGACGAGCCCAGCCCGTAAAAGCTTCCTGTTTGGAGCCTGTCCTGGAAGCTGCTCAGCTTCCCTCTTGCCAGACAAGTTGTTGCTCCTTCTTACACCTCCGAAGTGCCCCAAGTGCAGGAGTTGGGGACTGGGCCTGTGTTTGTAAATTTGTTTCCATTAATATTAGTTTAATTAGCTTGAAACACTAAGCTTTGGGGTTTTTTTTTTCTGTCATTTTATGGATTTCCAAGGATCTTCCCAGTGGCACAGTCTGCTAACACTCTCTGACTGGGGTGATGTAATTGGTGCCTCTCCTCCTGCACTGCACAGTCACAGCCCGTTGCAGTCCCAGCTCCAACCAGCACAAGGGAAAATCCTCCCAGTGCTGCTGCCCCAGGCCCGGGCAGCTGGACTCGGGGCTGCTCAGGGGACTCAGGGGTGCCAGTGCTGACAGGGCTGTTCCAGAGGAGGCTCAGGGTCACCCAGGACAGCCCAGCAGGGAAGAGCTGTCACACAGCTGCTCGTGCTGTGCCCCACACTGATCCTCTGCTCCCCGCTGCTGCCTCAGCCCAGCCAGGAGCTGCCCTGCCGTGGGCACCTGCACTCCTGAGCTGGACAGGCCCCTGCTGTCCATGGCTGACAAACAGCCCTGGTGGTAGCTCCAGCTCCCTGCAGCTCCCTGCTCCCAGCACCCAGCCAGCTGCCCAAAGGGGCTCAGGTGGAGGCAGCTCTTGCTCTCACTCGTTTGGGGCTCTGCCTTTGCCTCCTGCCAGCAGGACATTTGATGGTCAGGCCTTCAGGGGTTTAATCCTTGCTCTACAGACCAACCCCCCAGAAGTCTGAGGAGAGAGGTGAGATGCAGGTGACATCCCCTGGCTCTGGAACTGCCCCAAACCCACCACTGTTCCTGCTGTGTGCTCTGGGGGCTGCTGGAGGCTCTGGGTAACCTCACTAGGGTTGTTTATTCCCAGAGCCATCCTGATCCCTCCTTTTCTCCTGCTCAGGATGTCACAGCTGGTCAGACTGGTGGCACACAACGGATTGACAGTGCAGGGCTGGTGCCTGGCAAAGTGGGGAAGCTGAGCAGGGAAAAGCAAGATGCTTTCCCAGCTGGGAATCCGGTCTCACAAGGCCCCCCTGAGATACAGAATGGAAAATCCAGACATCTGATCCACTGCTGCTGGAAAGAATAGCAGCAGCTATTACTATAATTATATCTACAGATGCAAATCTAACAGAAGCCTTTGGTCAGTGGGATGTGCAGTGACCTTTCCATGGCTGGGAATCATGGGAATGGACAAACCTCTGGTTGGGGAAGGTTTGTGAGGCCCTGGCACAGAGAAGCTGTGGCTGCCCCTGGATCCCTGGGAGTGTCCAAGGCCAAGGTTGGATGGGACTTGGAGCAACCTGGGCTGGTGGAAGGTGTCCCTGCCCATGGCAGGGGTGGGACTGGATGGGCTTTTCCAACCCAAACCATTCTGGGATTCTATGATCCTGTAAAGTTAAAAACCCTACAAAGCTGGAGAGCCCAGAGCAGTTTCTAACCTTCCTCCACTCCACTGGAGGGACCGTGGGAACTGGTCTTCCATGGAAAAATGATCAGCTGTGGCAGATAAATTAATCCCTTAATCCTTTAAATGTCTCCAGGCTTTATCCCAAGATGGCACAATGTAAATATGTGCCCTTTGGATCCTCACTGAGCTGCTCTTTGGCAGTGCCAGGGCTGATGCTGCAGGGGAGAAGCAGATGCCCAGTGAGACGATGGCCAGTTCCAGTGCCCCAAGGAGGGTGTGGCTGTGGCACCAAAATCTCTGAGCAGCCTGGGAGCTGTAACACACTTTGCTTCACTGCCCATGATGTGCCATTGTGGTTGACTGTAGAGAGTTTGCAGCTACAGATTAGGGTAAGATTATTTGTAAAGGCTCTTTTTTTTTTTTTTTGCATATGTTTTCCCTTGTGCTGGACAGCTGTGGGCAAAAGCCTCCCTAAGTCTGCTAATCCTCTGCCCAGCTGTCTGTGCCCGTGTCCTGCTTCTGGCAGGCAGTGGATCCATGGCAGCCCATTCTGGCTGCTCAGAGCATCCTCTTCCTTCAATTCAGCTCCAGCTGACACCAGCAGAGCCTCCTGCTGAGCCCTGTCACGCCCTTGGTGCATTGCCATGGGCTTGGTCTCCTCGTGTGCCCCATGTGTGCTGGGTCCTGGGGAAGTTGTGCAACCTGACTGAAAGCAATTCATAGAATCACAGAATGTCCTGAGGGACCCCCAAGGACCATCAGTCCAAGCTCTGGCCCTGCACAGGCACCCCAGTAATCCCACCCTGCCCCTGAGAGCATTGTCCAAACCCTCCTGGAGGTCTGGCAGCCTTGGGGCTGTGCCCACTGCCCTGATCACCTTGACAGGATTTATCCTGTGCTGGGTTGCAGATGCTCACACTGAGTTGGATAAACTCCTGCCTCTTGCTTCAGTGACTGGCAGCCTCTTCATCTAAGTTTGCCATGATGTCCTAGCAATGCTTTATTCGTTCATAAACAGCTGCTTCAAATAAAAGATTTGCTGAATGCTTTAATTTAGACCAGACAGCTCTTGGGTGGTGAGGGTGAGTTATGTTCTGGTTTAGAATTCAGGTGAAAGAAGAGTGAATATGACATATGAGATGTCACTAAGACTACTTTCCTAGAACCATGGAATAATTAAGGTTGGAAATGGCCTCCAAGATCATCAAGTCCAACCTTGGGCTGAATCCCACCATGCCCAATAAACCACATCCCGAAGTGCCACTTCTGCTTGTTCTTTGAGCATTTCCAGAGGTGGTGACTCCACTACTGCTCTGGGTTTCCTTAGCCAAGTTCCCATACTCATTCCTCTTTCCAGAAGCAGCTGAGGACTCTCCAGAGGATCACAAGCTCTTGTTAAAACCAGCAGGTGGCTTTGGTGATTCTTTGGCCAGCCCTGGTGATTCCTGAGCCTGGAGTCCCCCTGAGGAAGCACAGCCTTGCACAAAAGGGTTTTTTGTCTTGAGGATTCTGAGAATGGTCTGCCTGTGGGGATTGGAAGAGCAGTGAAGACATGGGTGACTGTGCCATGCTGGGAATGGGACGTGACCAGGAACCTTGGGGTGCCCCAGCTCCTGTTTCCTGCCCAGAGGCACTTTTCCAGGTGGGATTTGGGCAGGCCAGTGCAGGGATGAGAAACTTGCAGCAATACACCCCCCTGGCTCCTTTCTCCCAGCCTGCTTGTCCTCTGCAGGGGAGATGTCCCTTTAAATACCTAAGAAGCCCTGTTGACTCTCTGCCCAAAGCTTCAGTGAAAGAGGCTCCACCTTTCCACTGCATCATCTCTGATACATCAATACAGTCTGGGCACTGGAGATCCCAGGTAAATGAAGCACTAATTATTAATTTAATAGTCAGAATAAAATTCTTTCAGGTTGTAAAGAGAAAGGCCACTCCCCCTCAAAGATGAATACAGCAGTAAGTGGAAAGACGGATGCATAGAACTAATATATAATCAAAGAGTTGGCTGAAAAGATGAAAGGCACCTCTCAGTCTTTTCTGTGCTTTGGGTCCTGTCTGTGATTTCTTAGATCCAGCAGCTTCCTGTGGAAACAAAAATTTATTGGAAGGAGAACAGTGATATCAAAAGTTCAAGTGCTGTAGTCAAAATCTCTTGGAAAGCCCGTGCAAAAAAACCCAACAACAAAAAAAACATACACGTGTAGAAATACAGCTAAGAAACCCATCACTTGGAACCACAATTAAAACTGTGGTTGCTCTGCATCTTGATCAGGATGCTCTGGCTAAGATTTCATTTTCCATTAGTGCATTATTTAGCAGCTAAAATGTAAACAGCTCACAGAGCCCAGAGCTCAGTTCTGGTTACGGAGCTGTGCCTGCACCTGCACCTGCAGAGCTCACTCCAGGCTTAACAGAGCACCAAGAAATAGGGGCAAGGCCTGGGCAGTGGGTGGAGAGGTTGAAGATGTAAATGGGGTGGGAAGGGAGAGCCCAGACCTACAAGGGTACTTTGGCTGTGGATGGTACATCAACAGCATGTCTGTCTGTCCTTCCTGAGTCTGAGACTCCTCCCACAGAAGAATCACAGAATCACAGAATCATGGAATATCCTGAGCCGGAAGGGACCCACAAGGATCATCCAGTCCAACCCCTGGCCCTGCACAGGCCCATCCCCAAGAGTCACCCCCTGTGCCCCAGAGGATCAGCCAAACCCTCCTGGAGCTCTGGCAGCCTTGGGGCTGTGCCCACTGCCCTGGGGAGCCTGGTCAGTGCCAACCAGCCTCTGGGGGAAGAACCTTTTGCTGAGATCCAACCTGAGCCTGCCCTGACACAGCTCCAGCCATTCCCTTGGGTCTTGTCTCTGGTCCCCACAGAACAGAGATCAGAGTGGCCCCTCCTCCTCCCCAAGAAATTCCTCTGCAGACACCTGAGCTCCTTCTCTCCATGCTGCCCCTCCCCTGGGAGCTGAGGTCTTCTGCAGAATGATCCCAGGACAAAGTGCCACCTGCCAAACAGGAGCATGAACAGATCTTGACATGTCCTATCCACCCTCACCTGGAAGCACCACAAACAGCCTCCAGCCCTCACCATGACCCTGGAGGGGCTGTGCAGGAACACTGGAGTCCCTGCACCTATTTTTTGGTGCCTGGCACCTTCCTAGCCAATCCCAGAACTTTGGTGCCACTGCAGTGTCTCAGTGTGCTGGTAATCTGAGTCACCGGTGCCAAAGAGGTCTGCACACCAGCTCTCCATGGAAGAGGCATCACTGGGCTCTGCACCCAGGCAGGTGAAGGGCTCCAGGAGTTCTTCCTGTGCCTATTTATTCCCTGAAACATCTGTTCCCTGTGCTTTGGGCTCCAGGGCTGCCTGGGCTCTCCCAGCACTGTCAGGCAAACGGAGCAGCCACGGCTGCAGTTGTGGGTATTGACCTGCACCTGTATTCATAGCTCCATAAAGCTATTTTATGGTGATATAATGATCCTAAATATGGGATGTACTGGCAACAGAGAGTTAGCAATTCTAAGTGGTCTATCCTTAGTGAAATAAATGCCTCCCAGTTATCAATAGAGGAGTTCGATGGAGTCAAGTAAACAGACGCTTTTCAATATCTCTCCCTGCTGCAGCTTCACAAGGTATCAATATATCTATTGGAGTCCTTTGTGAGTAAGACATAAATCTGGGCGTTTGTTTCCTGGGAACAAATGCTTTATTATTAGCAAATTGTAAAGCAGGGTCTAAGCACTTTGCTAACAAGTGCATGATCTGCAATTCTAATGGCAGTTCATCTCCCATCTCTCTCTCACGCACACACACACACACACACGCACACACACACACACACACACACGCCCCTCCAGTAAACACCTCCGTGGGAGTGATTAACATCTCCTCATGACTGATAGCCAAGCTTTCTCCTCACACTCCTGCTGCCAGTTCAGCTGCTGAAAATAAGATCTGCAATTGCTCCAGGCCTGGCAGACGAGCAGGGAGAGCTGGGCAACGCTCTCCACACCGAGTGGCAGCGGAGCATTTTGACATCTTGCCAGAATTCCTGAAAAAGGAAGGGGGAAAACCCATTTTCAATGGGTTTTTTTCAGCTTGTTGTTGTCCAAAGTGAATGGGGAGCTGTGTTTGTCAGGAGCCATGAGCCAGGCAGGTGGCTCCTCACCCATGTGGTGCAGAGAACGGACTGGAGATGTTCTGGAGGGGCCTGCAGGGCTCCCCGCACGCCTGGGTTATCAGAGCCCTCTTGCATTACCTGCAGTCTGGACATCCAGGACTGGATGAGGTACTGAGGTCTGGTTGACAAGGTGGTGTTGGGTCAAAGGTTGGACCTGATGATCTCAGAGGTCTTTTCCAACGTAGTTGATTCTGTGATTCTGTGACTCCTGGGAACCCCCACTGGGTGACACTGGGGGGTACATGGGGGCCACCAGGAGTTGCCAGCAGTTTTGGGAACTTCCCCCAGCCCCAATCCCCCTTCACTGGTGCTCTCAGCTCTAAGCTCTGTCTCAACAGGGACCAACTGCACGAGCAGGAAAACCTACTTGGTACTTCCTACCTCCCTGGGAAGTGGAACAGGCCCAGGAGGCTGTCACAGGATCCTGACAGTGGGTGTTGAGGGAGGTTCCCTCCCATTTTCTATTTTCTGAGGCATCACCATCCTGTCTGGGGGCCAACCCAGCCATGAGCCAGGCAATGGCACATCAGATAATCCATGAACTTTAAAGGGGAAAAAATGCTGTAGTGACCAGGAGTCGAAGGGCTGGTGGGATGATATTCAGTCTGACTCAAAAAGACTTTCCTGTCCTCTTGGGGCTCACCTCCCCTCTCCAGTGACATACAGGCTGCAGGGCTGTCGTTCCAGGGATGCTTCAGAAGTGTGGTTTGCAGGGCTCTAATATTCCCAGCAGCTCCTTGGGAGCACTGCAGGAAGGCACCAAGCACCCACTCCTCCCAGAGAACAGCAAACACGGCCAGATATCGGCAAGCTACTGTCGTAATGCTCTGAAACAGCTTTTCAAGTCGATTTTGGGAAAGCTATCAGTGATCTTCCTCAGTCTGAAAGTATTTTACATATTTCAGAGCATTTCATCACACATACACAGGAGAGTGTCTTTCAGAATGGCTTCTCTGTTGCTTTAGTATGACACCAAATTTTCTGTGGGATTCACAGACCCTCTGGAGCCTGAGGAAGAGAGAAGTCCTGAGGTCTGTCTCTCGAGTGTCCTTCCACACTCAAGCAGTGGTGCAAGAACTTCCCAGCCTGCAGTTTTCCGAGGCACATGAGTGACAGCCCTTCTCCACAAGGCATCTGTTGGACCAGATCAGAGATGTTTGCCATGCAAACAGCTGTGGAGGATGGAGCAGAGTTCACACGAGGCCTTTTCCTGCTTCTTTGGTGGGAACTCAGACATGGTAAGACAGTAGAGACAACCAACAGGACACACAGCCCTGGGGGACCTGCTTATTCCACAGTTCTCCCCTCTTCCAGTTTTGATGTGATTTATTGCACATGAGGAGCTAAAGCTGCTTGGGATCCACCCTCATCCTGGCTCCTTCACAGGAGTGATTGCTGTCCTTGACTGCTTGTCCTTGGGCTGCAGCTGGGGGGAAAATGGAAATGCCAGGTAAGGAAGAGGCAGGACAGTGAAAGGTGGGAAAGGCATTAAGGTGGAGACATAATCTGAAGGGGCCAGCTGGGCTCTGGGCTTTGGGAAATCCTGAGGAGGAGGGATGAGGAATCAGCAGTGAATCCTGCCCTGCTCCCAGGGCAGTAGCAGAGCTGCACCACTGTGGTTCCCCATGTATCCAGGCCAAGGGTTCATGGGAGGGGAAGGAGTGGAGGTAAGTTGTCTCCCCACCACTCAGTGGAAGAGTTTCCTACTGTGCTGAAATGCTGAGACTCTCCCAGAGCCCTCCCATCCCTCACTGCTCTCCTTGCCAGGCCAGTATCCATCTCCAGGGGTGGCCAGGGGCTGCCAGGGGCTAGTCTCCTCCACACTGACCCTGTTCCTACACTGCTCCCTGAGTGTCCTGCTCACCGTCAGAGGTACAGCTCAGACAGGGACAGTCCCAGCACCATGGCTCCACACCACGGAGCCTCCCTCCAGCCCTGCCCACCATCCCCCAGATGTGCAGGACAGCAGCACATTTTTAACACTCCAGCCCATCTGCCAGCAAGCCCAAAGCTGCAGTGGCTGAGCAAAAATGTCAGGCTGGACATCAGGAGGAATTTCTTCATGGAAAGAGTTGTCAGGCATTGGAAGGGGCTGCCCAGGGAGGTGGTGGAGTCCCCATCCCTGGAGGTGTCCAAGGAGCAACTGGATGTGGCACTCAGTGCTCTGGGCTGGGGACAAGGCGGGGATGGGGCACAGGCAGGACTCCATGGGCTGGGAGGGCTTTTCCAACCTCAGGGATCCTGGGATTCTGTGAATACAGCCAAGGTGGTAATTTCCAGCGGACTGCGGGCAAAGCCCCCAGCCCTGTAGGTATCTCTCCAGGAGAAAAGAGCCAAAATTGCAGTTCCTGCAGCATGGAAGTGCTCAGGGCTGTCCTGCCTGGCACCCGCAGCCGTCTCAGCCTTGCGCTGGCTTTCCCTGCTGTCCCCATCACGTCCCCCCGGTCGGTGCCAGGCGCTGGCAGCGCTGTCCCCGCAGGGGCCGCGCGCGGTGTCCCTGCAGTTCCTGCTGCGGCCGCACAGGGGGCGCTCGGCTCTGCTGCCGAGCAGAGGTTGGCGGGGCCAGCTCTGGCTGCGGACACACGGACACGGTTTGAAAACGCTGTTTTCACAGTGATCAGCCATCGCTGACGTGAATGATTTCTCTCTGTGTCATGCTCAGCTCTGTTGCACTTAGAATCCACTTCACCGCTGTCACCCAGCATCATCTTCTCCTGCTCTAAAATCCCTGTCTCGCTTAAAATCCCTAATAAGGGGGCTGTGATTTGCGCCTCTGTACCCTGCTCGGGGTAAGGGCAGTGATGCATCTCTGCTGTGTGCTGCTCACACCCTGTGCCTGCACTGCTGCTCCCCTGCTCCCCCTGGGGCAGCACAGTTGGCTCCCCCACACCCCGCCAGGCTCGACTTTCCCTGCCAGCTCCCCCGAGGTCTGGCCTGCTGTTTCCTTGAAACTTGTCCTGTACTTTACTTTGAATGCAGCAGGGAGTCAGAATTACGCCCACTGTTCCCTTCTATTCTTGGCCCTCCGCTTCCCTCACCTCCCAACCAAAATCTGTTCGCCTTCTGAAAATGGCTTTTATTTTCTGACGGCGAGAAAGCCTCTCTCCCACGGGGTTGTGGTGCTGTTGCTGTCACACCCCAGCACTGCACAGCCCGGGGCAGGGGCTGCCCCTGCCCCTCCCCGACCCCTCTCTCCAGCCGTGCTCAGGTGGCAAGTGGCTGTTCTGCCTGGTGGCAGCAGGTTTTGTGGCTCCTCCAACCCCTGTTTGTTGCATTTGCCACTTGTTTTGTGCCAGCACTGCTAAATTTACTGGATTGTTGCTGGGAATTATTGGTGTGTCCGTATTTTTCTCTGTTAATTCCTGTGATTGCTGGGTGAGACAGAACACACTGTTTGTCCCCCTTCCAAACGTCTCTGTCGAATCAACACGAACAGATTATTCATCTGCTGCAGGAGGCTAATTGCAAACAGTCGTAAACCAGGGTATTATTTCATTGCAAAGGGATGGACAGCACTGGCTCTGCACCATATGGCACCGTGGGTCAAACACGGCCTGGCCTGGCCACCTGGGCACAGCCCTTGTGCCAGCACCCTCTGCTTGCTTAAGGGGTGCCATCTAATAGCACAGATTCCTCAGCAAGGCAGCAGGAGAGCCACATAATTCCCAGCCCAAGGAGCACCTGCAGTGCCAGAAAACCCTCAAACTCACATTAAGGCACATCTGTAACACCTGCACAAGATCCACAGAGCTTCTGAGTCTGCATCATGGGGTATCATGAGGGGCTCTCCAGTGCTTTAAGGTCTCTGGAACAAAAATAAACCAAATCCAGCACCCTTGGGTTACCCATTTTACAATCCTTAGCCAAGGGGTGGCAAAAACATCAGCTCCCAGGAGTCAGGGCATGCAGGAACATCACAGAGGCAACTGGGGAGACCCTCCAGCTGAGAAACGTGGCATGGTTTTGCTGGAGATAAGGGTTGTGTGTCTCATTCTCACAGAATACTCCAGCATTCACAACTGGACCTCAGCTCTTGTGATGCACAGAGACATTAACCCTTGAGGAGCAGCCTGAGTGTCCCCCAGTGCCTTCAGCTCAATCAGGAACTGGTCAGCACAGCCTCGAGAAGCCCTTATTCTGTAGGAGATGGGAACAAGGGCATTGGATTCACAATTCCCACTGCTGCTGCCAAGGCTCCAAATCAAGCAGCTGTTTTTCAGAGAGCCAAATTTTCAATGGAAAGAGCTGATTTCCATGGGCCGCTAAGCCTTCCCACAGAGCTGCATTATGTTTTCCTCCAGCCTTCTGTCTTTTCCTGAAAACCACTTTCTTTAGGAAACTACGTGGGCACTTCATTTTTCCTGGGGACACACGATGCAAGAACAGGCTCTTAGTCATCGCTTCAGCCTCTTCACTGCACTGGGGAAGGAGGGATGAGCGAGTGGCCACCACATCAGTGGGGTTCAGGACGTGGCCTAATAACAGGAGGTCTTCAGGCTCATACCACACCACTGCCAAGACCACCACCTCCCTCCCATTGTACAAAGCACTGTTTTTTGCCCAAACACTCACTGCCATGACTTTCTTTTGCCACTTCCCACTTCGGGAAAGTGAATCAGGTGCCCAAATGTTCACCTGCCTTTTGTCAGCAAAGTAAAGCCGTCCTCTTGACAGTGATATTTGTAAAGCCTTTGTTAAGAACTGGTTGAACAGCCTTGCCAGCATTTTCTTTGGGCTATTTCTTAAAGCTGAAATACTTCTTGCAAAGCCTTGATAGTTCCGGCACACATGTCCCTGCAAATCCATCGTGGTCCAGGGCAGCAGTAATGCCACAGTAATTCTGTGCTTTGTGATTAGTGTCAACTGGGCTGTAAGACCAGCAGCTCCAAAAGGCCAAACACCGGCATTTGTTGAGATCATGGTAGTTTGGGACAATAATTGCCAAACTGGATCAAAGACAAATCCACCAGATTTGAGCTCACTGTGTGAGTATTACTGTACTCCCCTGAATACAGAGCAAGTTTCAGGACAGAAAAAAGGTTTGAAAAAGTCCAGCTTGCCAGAGGTTCTTTCCAGGTTATGTCTGGGGTAACATTTAACCTCTTTGGAGTACAAGCAATACTTTGTTTCTCAAACCTTCTGCCCAGTTCGGCATGGTCAGAGATGGAAAATTCTGTTCTAAACTTTGCACTTCCACGTATTTACTCAATGTCCTCCCCCATTACGTTTTCAGGAAAACATGCACTAGAATTTTGTTTACTTTTTTAACTCTAATAAAAGAGGACAATATTGCCTCACACCTCTCTGTGAGACACCTTAATGTGCTCCAGCCCATTCTGCTGCTTACCATGGTGAGTTGTGAAGACTTGTGATTGCACTATGGTTTTTGAAAACTAAAAACTTAAAACTAAAGAGCCAGATTGTGGCCTCTGGAGATCCAAGGGGCACCCAAAGTGACAAAGCTGTTTAAACCTGTCCTGTCCCAGCTGAAGGTCCTGCCTAGAAGGACCCATGAGCAGTTCAAGCTACTTCAGAGGGAGCAATCCTTGCAGATAACTGAACAAATAATCACCGCCATACCCCACCTCCAGCTCCATGTATTTCTCTTTTGCATGTACAGTTTTTGTGCTCTTTAGCCAGTTTCTCAAGCATCAAGCCCTGCCAAGTCCCAGACTCACCCCAAAGTGTGCACAGAGGACACTGAGTCTCTCTCAGCACTCAGACATAGCCTGCTCGTGGTCCCCATGCCAGGACAGTCTGCCTGGGGGCAGTGCTGCTTGTCAGGGCAGAGGTGCCCCCAGGAAACCTCAGGCTACTCTGAGAGAACTCATTCTTCTTAAGGGCCAGTTTCTTCTCCCGATGCTGTTTGGAAGGTTTCTAAATCATGGCCGGGCACAGTTCCTGGTGCATCAGCAGGTGGGCTGCAGCACCCAGCACACGTGCCCTTATTCAGGAATGCTGGGCCATGGTGGGGCCCACCTGTATGTCCCATGTGGTTTGGTCCAGCCTGTAGTTATGATTTGCCTCCAGCCTGCCCTGCTCCCCTGTCCCTTAACTGTGTGCTCTCCTTCCCTCCCATTCCCCATCCCGTCTGTTTTGGTTCCTGCTCCAGGGTGGTTCCCTTTCCTCTGTCTCTCTGATGATGGCAACAGGGAGAAGAAACAGTCCAGTTTTTGGCCTGGAATAGTCTCACCTTCCCTGTCTTTGGATAGCCCATGGAGCTGGTTCATGTTTGGTAGCAAATCCCCATCAGCTGGGAGGGATAAGCACTGGCCAAGCGTGGACAAGACACCCTTATCTGCCTCACCATCACTGTGCCTGTCCCATCACTGTGAAAGGTATAGGAGCATCCCTGGAAATCTCTGCAGGCCCTGGAGGTTTTCAAGTTAAGACATGAGCTAGAAGAGTAATCTGAAATGAATAATTTATTTTGGTGAATTTTCCTTCCCTCTGTTTACAGATTGTCTGGGAGCAGATTGCAGCTTTCGCACCTCAATTCATTATTGGAAACTATTTGCAGATAGTTCCCGGGCTGCAACTCATTTGCTAACTCTGTTGGGAGCTCTGCAGATCTGAAATCAGGGCTGTGTTCACTGGTCATGTGGTACTGCCACGCTCTCCTTCCTCCATGAAATACGTGTGGCGTTCAGAATGGGGCTGTAAGGGCAGCTGCTCCCAGCCACAAATCAGATGTTCCTTTCCTGCCACTGCTCCCCAGTGGCCTTTCTGTCCCTACATCTCCCCCTGCCAGGACACCAGCATTAGGAAAGTAGGAGTCAATCTTAAAAACAAATGAGGAACTGGGCAAAACATACAAACACCAAACCAAGTAGCAGAGGCCACGTCTCAGGAACTCAAGACACAGGAACACCGTGCAGCAACATCCACCCCAGACTGGGACCATCCCAGTGGAGACACTGTTGGCTTGGAGAAAAACAAAAAGCTGACCTTCCAAAGAACACATGGACTGCAGTGTGCTGAACCTGGGGACAGCAGAGCTTCTGAAATGCAGAGCTGGGAGAAGGACCTGGAAGATGACCCCAACTGGATCACACTGGTGTGACGGGGATGGAGCGGCCGTTCTTCAAATGTTGCTCTCAGGACTCTTCCCACTCCTTGGGCACTGTGTACAGCACCTGTCCTGGTGGTCCAGGGATACCCACAGACTCTGTGCAGGACCTGGTTGCCAGGTCTTGCTGAAGGGGCATTGGGAAGGCTTTTCANGCCTCTCCTCACAGCACTTGTGCTCAAGTCCCTTCCCCAGCCTCGTTGCTCTCCTCTGGACCTGCTCCAGCACCTCAATATCCCTCCTGAACTGAGGGGCCCAGAACTGGACACAGCACTCCAGGGGTGGCCTCACCAGCGCCGAGTACAGGGGCAGAATCACTTCCCTGCTCCTGCTGCCACACTGTTCCTGATCCAGGTCAGGATGCCATTGGCCTTCTTGGCCACCTGGGCACACTCTGGCTCATGTTCAGCTCCCTGTCAATCAGCACCCCCAGATCCCTTTCTACCTGGCTGCTCTCCAGCCACTCTGTCCCCAGCCTGTAGCACTGCAGGGGGTTGTTGTGGCCAAAGTGCACAACTTTTCATCCCAAATACCTGCTTGTTTTGGATGCTTTGTTCTTCTGGAGGTTTGGCCTTCACACAGGTGCGGGTGAGAGCTGCCAGGGCAGAAATGGAGAGGCCACGACTGTGTTGGGCACCTCTGAGCAGGTCACTGGGTTGGCCTATGAGACACAGCCATGCCAGTTCAGCCCAGCCCTCGTTCACCCTGCAGTCAGCACACGAGGAGTCTCCTGGCTCAGCTCTATGGAGGAGCAGGTTTTACTGCCCTTCTCCCCACTTCCCTTGGCCTCCTCTGCACATGCTAATGAGAGTCTCCTACCCTGTGATGGTCCATGCAGACATGAACCCTGTCTAGTCCATCATTTAGAAGGAAAAAAAACACCCTGCCCAGAAATCCAGAGGGCCTTTCTTCCCAAGGGCATAGAGTTGGGATGCAGAGCCTTTCTCAGCAGAGCCTACAAGTACCCAGATCCACCATGGAGGAACCTCCCTGGAATCAAGAATCTGGACAAAACTTTGCTAAAGAAACCACTTAAGGCTTTGTGTTTCTGCTTCTTCAAAGCCCATTTATCATCTTTGGGCACTGCATCCAGCCTGGAGATCTCCAGCACAGGAAGGACATAGACCTGTTGGAGCGAGTCCAGAGGAGGCCACGGAGATGCTCCCAGAGCTGGAGCCCCTCTGCTCTGGAGCCAGGCTGGGAGAGCTGGGGGGGTTCCCCTGGAGAAGAGAAGGCTCCAGGGAGAACTGAGAGCCCCTTGCAGGGCCTAAAGGGGCTCCAGGAGAGCTGGAGAGGGACTGGGGACAAGGGATGGAGGGACAGGACACAGGGAATGGCTTCCCACTGCCAGAGGGCAGGGATAGAGGGGAGATTTGGAAGGAATTCTTGGCTTTGAGGGTGGGGAGGCCCTGGCCCAGGTTGCCCAGAGAAGCTGTGGCTGCCCCTGGATCCCTGGAAGTGTCCAAGGCCAGGTTGGACGGGGCTTGGAGCCACCTGGGCTGGTGGAAGGTGTCCCTGCCCATGGCAGGGGGTGGAACCCTTCCAACCTAAACCAGTCTGTGGTTCTGTGATTGCTCCCAGTTGTTCCCACTCAGTGCAGAGTGAGCTCAGGGCAGCTCCAAGGGATGTGCCATTGTCATACACTGAGCAGCTTCCTGCAAGTGGCTCCAGAATAAATCTGTGGCCCTTCCTGCACAGCCCTATGATTCTCTAAAGGATTCTTGGAGCATCCCAGTCTCAGCAGCACGGCCAGGACCAGGTGGGAACCTTTTACAGAGGGAATTGATGTGTCAGGCTGCAGCGAGGGCTGCGATGATTTACAGGACAGCTCATCCAAGCCACCCCTATTGCTCAGGCAAAGAGTCCTGAAATCTGAGCGAAATCACGAAGCAGGAGCTCTGAGCTCATAATTCACCTTCCCAGGAGAGGGAACAGCCGTGGGGAATTGCTGGCTGTGCAGGGTGTGGCTGCACTGACAGAGGGGAAGCTTTTCTCCCTCTGACTTGCCCACCCAGGCTCTGCAAGGCTCTGGTGCAGTTTTTCATGGCATTAGGAGCCAAGCAGCCCATGGAACAACACAGACATTCAGTGCCTTTTCCTGAACTAACAAGATGGGGTAATGAGCTGAGACAGCTGACAGAGATGGAGCACAGGGCCTGCCCGTGGGGGTGGGTGGTTCAAACCAGGCAAAGCTCACACCAGGGCCCAGGACTCAATCACATCTCTCTGGCATGTCATGTCTCACTGCAAAGGAGCCTAGGAGTGCCCAGCCATGCTGAAGTCTTCTGGTTCCTGGGCTCTCCCTGCAGCCATCACAGGTGTTCTGGTACCCAGGGCACATCCCACTGCAGGGAATAAATCAGACCTGACATGTAACCTGGGACTTAGAATGTCCTGAGCTGGAAGGGACCCACAAGGACCATCCAGTCCACCCCCTGGCCCTGCACAGACAGCCCAACAATCCCACCCTGTCCCTCAGAGCATTGTCCAAACCCTCCTGGAGCTCTGGCAACCTTGGGGCTGTGCCCACTGCCCTGGGGAGCCTGGTCAGTGCCAACCAGCCTCTGGGGGAGGCACCTTATCCTTATATGCAACCTAATGCTGCCCTGACTCAGCTTGATGTCGGCTGATAATGTGTATATACATATACACATTCTATATACATGTATTTGGTGTGCAGGAAGGATGATCCAATCTTGCAATCATGGAACTCTGGTCTCCCGGAATTGTCACTCTGCCAGCACACAACTTCTCTGCCCAGTGGTGTGCATCAGTTCCTGAAAACGGAGCAGTAACTATGCTGGGTGTCTGGATAAATCATGTCAGCACAGATCTCACTCCTGTGGCCAGACCTGGCCAAGGAGCTTTGCTGGTGTAGAGCCTCCCTGTGCCTCCATGTCTGGCCAATCTGCACGGTCTGGGCTTCAGCTGCTGGAAATGTCCAGGAGAGAGCCAGCATCTGTGTCCTTCATACAGGCCAACAGGTAGAAGGTATAAGACATAAACTGTGTCAACAGTCCCAGTGGTGGTGGTGAGTCTGGGGAGCCCTTTCGGTTTTGTATTTGAGAGTGTGCCCCATGGTCTGCCTGTGCCTGTCCTCAGAGCAGGGGAGCACTACTCTCAGACAAGATCCTCTGGGGTCCCCTGAAGGATTACTTGTCCAGGGGTCCAGAGGGATCACTGTCTCGTGGATAAGGCTATAGGCCCCCCTGCTGCTTGTCCCTGCTGCACTGTGCACCCTGTGCTCGTGTCTGCTCCTGTCTCCTGCAAGCACAGCCGGCTCCAGACCTTTGGCAGAGGCACAACAGAGTCACAGAAGGGTTTGGGTTGGAAGGGACCTTAAAGATCATCTTGTTCCAACCCCTCTTCTACTAGAGAGAGCAAGTAAATGGGTATCTTTTTTTCTGCCTCCTTGCTCCTCTAAGAGATGTTTTCAGATGCTCACAGCCACATCAGACACAGGACAGAAGCCGCCACAAGGCTGTGGGGAAGAAAAGTAAAAAATCTTTTCCAGATCAGCACAAGCTACACTTTATTTAATATTGGGATTCAACTCTATTATAGTCTATTAAAAAAAAAGGGGTGGGTGTGAGCACAGCAAAGGGCAATGACTCCCCATTTTATGTGCCCTCTCTATTGCCCCACATCCACCTCTCTCTTCCACCTTCTCCTCAGTGTCCACAGGCCCAGCAATGTGCACCAAACACGTCGGGGCCCCTCTGCTCACAAACCTGGGTTAGAGAGAGCAGGTGAAGGGCTGACACTTTGCAAACAACAGTCACAACCCAAAGGAAGAGAATTGATCTACGTGTGATTAAGCATTAGATAGAGATGAACATATAATTATCCAGTCAAAGCAAGGTGTCTCTTCATCTCAGGGAATGTTGGCTCCTTTCCAAGTGCAAACGAGCTGCACAGAATTACTCACACTGTGACTGTGAGCACCCCAGCTCCCCCAGGACATCTCCTGCTTGGGAGACTCCTCCTTCACCCAGTTCTGGCTGGACAACACCTTCACATGTTGAGAAATGGGAAGCACAAATGTCCAACCCTGGCACAGAGGGAGAGCCAGTCTCCTGTACCTTGGGACATGAGCTTGGAAAGGGAGCTGGCCCGAGGACACCTGTCACACTGTGGAGCACTGCTGTGCACGCCAAGGTCACAGCCACCATGTTCCTTCATGGTGACCTCTGTGTAACAACTGTTGGGTCTCAAACCAGCCCAAATTGGTGCAGGAATCTGCAAGAAAAGTCAGTCCCCAGCCCTTTACAGATGTGCTCTCTCCATTTCAAGATTAACCTTTCAGAAATGTCAGCCAAACAGCCACACGCAGCCTCTGCCTTCCCGGTAAAACCTGTAATTTTTGGCCTTGTGACTAGAGCTTCAGTTAACTCCTTCAGTGCTCCTGTTCACCTTCCCGCCCTCTCCCAGGGAATTCCAGCTCCAGGGTCCTTTTATCTGCAGTGATTTTGATGCTCTGCACATAGGTGACCTCTCTCTCCTGAGGTACCAGTTGGGATGGCAAAGTCAGAGGGCATTGCTGAAACGAGAGTGCTTGGAGGTGTGTTTAAAAGTAAGGAACAGCATATTCCTAACCCCCGGTAGCTGGACTGTCATGCTGAAATAGCAGGGTGGGTAGGATCATCCCCCCTCCCAGAAGATGTCCGTAACTCCACAACAGAGTGTGCTGCCAGCAGATTGCACTGGGAACGTTCCTTGTCTCTTCCCAGGCCTTACCTATCCTTTACCCCTGGCATTCCCAGAAAACCCTTCTGTTCCTTCAGAGCAGACCTGCCACAGACTGGCCCAAGCTGCCAGGAGAGGGCTGTGTCCCCCCTGAGGGTGCCAGCCTGTGCCCCTGTGGGCACAGTGCTCCCTCAGCAGCACGTTCACCGAGGGCTGTGCTGGGCAGTGTGCACAGGGCTCAGGCACGGGCAGCAGAGAGCTGCAGGTCACTCTTATGCAAAGCAAGCAGAGGGAAGGGGGCACAAAAGGCAAAAGGGGTGTGAAGGTAAGTGGATGCCGGAGCTGTGATGCAGCGGGGCCTGTGGGCTGGAAACATGGGAAGGAAAGGGACTAGGGAATCATCTCTGCCACCTCTGCATTCTGAAGGGACAGAAAGACAGTGGTCAGAGGGCGAGGGAGCCCCCTGCCCTCCCCAGGTGTCACCTCCCCTCTCCAGGGGACTGGAGAAGAGGAGCTCCAGGCTTTAGGCTACACATACCTCCCCCTTTGGACAGGTAGATGGTGTGCTGGTAACGACAGTTCTGGATATTTTCCGGTGGGATTTCAGAGGTCTAGTGAAGGGGACCCTGCCCATGGCAGATGATCTTTAAGGTCCCTTCTAACCCAAACCATCCTGTGATTCTGTGATTCTAAGCCCAGTACCTTTGGCCAGCTGAGACTGTTTCATAAACAAAGCCCACTCCTGGTAAATCACCTCCATCTGCCTCAAAGACCAACTAACGTCTTTCTTTGGTTGCATTTCTTTTTTCCACAGATGACTGTGAAGCACCCCACAGACCTCTGGGTGAGATGAGACTGGTTACTGTACTGGGAAAAACATTTCCTTGCTCACCTTGGAGCAATGCCTACATAGAAAGTTATAAACTGGGCAGGCCTTGGAGAGATGTGGTTATGACACCAACCCTGACTGCAAAGCTGCAGGAGATGGTCACTACTGGGGTGACATAAGTGAGGAATGAATGTTCAATAGCATTTATATACCTGGGTGTACATAGGTAAGGGTATATACACACACTGTACATGGAATCACAGAATGGTTTGGGTTGGAAGGACCTTAAAGCTCACCCAGTGCCACCCCCTGCCATGGGCAGGGACACCTTCCACTAGCCCAGGTTGCTCCAAGCCCCGTCCAACCCGGCCTTGGACACTTCCAGGGATCCAGGGGCAGCCACAGCTTCTCTGGGCAACCTGGGCCAGGGCCTCCCCACCCTCACAGCCAGGAATTTCCTCCCAATCTCCCATCTAACCCTGCCCTCTGGCAGTGGGAAGCCATTCCGCCTTGTTGTGTCACTGCAGTTCCTGATGAAAGTCCCTCCCTGGCTTCCTTGTGGGCCCTTCAGATATTCCAAGGTTGCTGTGAGGTCTCCACACAACCTTCTCATCTCCAGGCTGGAGCCCCAACTCTCTCAGCCTGTCTCCACAGGGAAGGTGCTCCAGTCCCCATATCAACTTCATGGCCTCCTCCAGACTTGCTCCACCAGTTCCATGACCTTCTTACCCTGGGGACACCAGAACTGTTTGCAGTATTCCAAGTGGGGTTTCTCATAATACAGATATATACACCTACTGTACATACATCTGGTGGCAATTGAAGCCTCTGACTAGCAGGGACAGAGCCACCACGTCTCCATATTGAAGATGTTCAGCTTTCTCTGGCACCATCCTTCCCCTCCTCCTTTCCCCACCGAGTAAATGAGTTCACTTAATAAAAATCCATCTTTCTGCTTCCCAGGACATCAGCAGATGGGAGCTGCCTGTGCAGTGAGCACTCGGCCGCTGCCGGACAGGGAAGGCAGCCCGGGCAGGATGGGACCTGGCTTCACCCTGCTCACCTACAGTGTGCGCCTCGTGCTCCGCCGGTAAACTGAGGTAAGCTCTGTCCTTCCTGCACACAGGAGGGTGATCCCACAGGGACAGGGGTGGGATGTGGCCAGAGGGCTCGGACAGAGGGCAGAACTCTCTTTCTGACTGTACCCAAGGGCCTCTTTGCCATCCCTTCCCCGGGGCGGCAGCAGCTTCGCATCAGCAGCAGCAGAATGTGGTGAGGAAGAGGCAGCGCCAGGGCTTCGGGTGTCTCTCGTCGCCTCCCCGGTGCGCAGATTCAGAGCAGGGGACAAACACCCGCCGAGGTCTCCGGTGCCTCCGGGAGGGGCTCCGAGCCGCGGACCCCGAGCCCGGGCGGTGCGGGCGCGGCTGCGGCGGGCGGTGGGGAGGGGGAGCGGGCCCGGTGCCCGCCGCCGCCCGGGCGTCCCTCTCCGCCGCTTCCTTTAGGTGGCACCTCTCCT
>VXAY01003733.1:267827-292646 GCA_013399855.1 Oxyruncus cristatus | reverse complement strand
CAATTTTTTGTCCCGTGGAGTCTCCGGGAGCGGGTGGTCCCACGCGGGGGAAGAGGGGCCGGGCCGGGCCGGGCCGGGCCGGGCGAGGCGGCGGGGAGGGCGCGGGGGGAGCGGGAACGCCGCGGCTGCGGGAGCGGAGGGAGGGGAGGCCGGGAGGGTAGCGAGCACCGCGCTGAGCCCCGGCACGGCTCGGCAGCGGGATGGAGACTGAGCAGCGGGCTGAGCCCCCTCCGGCCCCCGCCCAGCCTCTGCTCGGCTCGGCTCGGCTTGGCCTTGGGGTGACCGGGCGAAGTTGGTGCCTCCGGGGGAAGCGCATCCCGCGCTCCCCAACCCGCATCCCGAGATCCCCAGCCCGCATCCCGCGGCCGAGGGGGCCGGAACGGGAGGGAGCGTGACTGGGGCAGCCCGGCTTTCCCCCTCTGCCAGCCCGGCCGCCGGGGGAGCACCGGCCCCGCTCCCCGAGCCCGTCCCGGGCCCGGCCAGCCTCGGGTGCCTCCGGCCAGGGAAGTTCGCGGAGGGTCCGGGCTCCCCGGGGGCACAGCGGGTCCCGGGGTGCGGTGGGGGCTCCCCGCAGAGCCCTTCCCGCAGGGTGTCCCCGCTTCGGCTCAGCCCGGTGCCCATTAGCCAGGGGCTGGGAAGAGCTGGGGGTGCAGGGGTGGGACCCCTCTTTCTGCTCGTTCCTGCGGGGGAGAGGCACAGAGGATGCAGCTGGTACAGCTCGACCCTCTGACTGAAAACAGCCCTATTTCATTTGCTTTGGCGATAATCTTTGCTTCCCGGCCTCGGTGTGCGGGCTGGGGCTGGGCTGGGCTGGGACTCCGGGAGCCCCGCGGTCCCGCCGTGCCTTGGCCATTTGCGGTGGCTCCGGGTGAGCCCCAAAATGCAGCCCCACATCGGAACACACGCTCTCCCGCTGCAGTTCAGAACGCCTCGAGAATCATGTGCCACCCAGGTGTGTTTGCTGGGAACCCAGCCCCCGGATTGCAATTTTTAACTGGAGGCATCAGCCCGTCGTGAGAGCGCCACTGCTGCCGGGACTTCTGGGCAAGGGAGATTTGGGCATCCGGAGCCTCTTGCTGCACGGAGTGTCTTCCCAAGTGTGCTGTCTCCAGCCTGCTTCCCGTTCCCATCAGTGACACAAATATAACTCTTTTTTTCCTTTCTATTTTGGAGGGCACTCTGGCTGATTTATTGTGGTGATCAAAGGACACATCCAAGCTCTGATCCAAAGAGCACACCACCTCCTTTAGAGACTTTGTGTCGGTTTTAAATCTGAAATGGCCAATTTATTCCTGTTTGGGGAACACCTTGGGAGCAGGTTTCGGTGCCAGCTTCTCCCAGGGACCCTCCGGGGATCCTGGTGTTTCAGCCTCCATTTGCTGGGAGCTGGAGCCTGGGCAGGAGTCCCCCATCGATTCGAAGCCGGCGGCTCTGGGCTGTGCTCAGACTGCTGGTGCCAGGCTGTGCTGGGGCTCTTTGTGTCCCGTGGTGCTCGTGGGGGCTGTGGCCGTGCAGAGCAGCATCCAGGTGCTGGGTGTGGTACAGACACCCGGATCCCCCCTCCTCCCCATCCCAGATCTTGGTGCAGCACAACACTTCTCCACACAGTGCCATTCCCGGCTGCTACCAGCATAATGTGGAACAACACAGAGGATAATGAAATATAAAAACTGTGTTACAACGGCTTTATTTATAGAACAAGGCTTTGAGGGGTTTGGGGTTGAATTGTTTCTTTTTTTCCTGCGGTTTATGAATTGCTCCTGTGAGAGGCCAGGTAGCCGGGATTGCTGGCAGGTTTGACTGGAAAGCCCTTATGAACCTTGGGAAATTATGTTTAGCTGAGTGACCATCCTACTGTATCTGGACTACATTTCCCACTGTGGGCTGCCAGGATGCTTCAAGTGCCTTGTAAGCCAGAAATAGCCACCAGGGGCAGTTGGACAGGCAGAGCTTTCCCTGTTCTCAGCACTTGCTGCCTTATGAACACGATTCATTTATATTGAAAAAGGGCTTTCCATGCTTATTCTTTTTTTTTTTTTTTTAACAAATGCAAACCCTGTAATATGAGAATCTACATCAACATAAGAGACTACTTATTCACCTGTGTGAGAGCAGCTCGTTTTTTTTTCTTAACAGAAAACACCATTCATCATATAATTTTATATTTCCTGTCTTTATAATCTTCATTTTTTATCAGGAGGCCACTGCATTTTCTGTGCTTGACTCCCCCTTCCCCCCCAGGCAGCACAGACCTCAGACCTATATTCCGTGGCACCATCAGGGACCATCGAAGGGTGTGTTTGGACAAGTTTTCTGAAAAGGAATATCCTTAAAGAGAAATTTTAGGGCAAAAGAGTGGAGGTGCCGTTGCACCGCTCAGTGCCTGGGCGTTGTATCGGTGCAGGCGTCGTTGTGTCCCTGTTGGTTGTGTGATGTTCTCCCAGACAAAGCTAGTCCAAGGAGTGGTGAGAAAGCCCCACGGTCTCTCCGTGCTTGGGGGTTGTGGGCAGCACGTGCTGGTGCTGCTGCAGCGGCTCAGGGACTGTTCCACCCTGGCTCGACATGTCAGGGCCCTCATCAATTACCTTCAGCCCGTGCTCAGGTGCTCTGGGATTCGCTTGGGGAAAACCTCCTGGGAGCCTGTGCTGTGCACAGGAGTGCAGGCAAAGAGCAGGAGGAGGAAGGGGACAGTTTGCTACACAACGAGTCTCCCTCTGCTCTCACACGCTCCCTGCTCGGTGCGGAATGAGGGGCAGGGGAACTGCTCCCTACACTCATCCTGGTGGCTCACTGTGGAGTTGGGGCTACTGACGCAGGCCCTGTGCTGTCTGATTTTCTTCTGACACCAGTGATGACTTTGGCCATTAAACTTCCAAAGGAATAAGCAAAATCTGCAAAATCCAGCAGCACATATGGGAATTTTCCACCTTTTTCAGCTCGGAAGCAGCAAGGAGTCTGTGAGCTGGGGGAGAGGGTGGGGAGGATGCTCTGGAGGGCAGCTCTCAGGCACAGGGATGCTGCTGGGGGGAGTGATGCCTGTCCTGGAAAGGGCTGTGTCTTCCTTCCCTTCCCATCCTCCCGAGCCTTGTGGGAGAGGGGGAAGGAGAGGGAAAATCAGTTGAGCCAGAGCCTCGACGCAAAGCAGGACAAGGAAGATTGCAAAGAGCTGAGCTCTAATCTTTCCTCTGAGCCTGCACATGGCTGCTGTGCCAGTGGCTCAGGCAGCTCAGCCCTGCTGTGCTGCCGAGTCCATCCCAGTGGAAAGGCTGGAGCTGCAGCCCCAGGATTCAGCCTGTGGAACAGGAGGGAGAAGAAAGGAGTCGGTCTAATTAGGTGTGTGTCCTCTTCCCCTTGGATTTGCAATGCTTTCTGCTGCTGTCACCTTCATTAAGACAAATCTCTGAGTGCCAAGCTCCTCTTTTGATGTTCCTGAAGAGGTTTTCTCTTTATGCAGGAGGCATGGACACAGTGGAATAGGAGTATCCTGCACCACTGCACAGAGGTGTTGTAAAAGGGAACATCTCAGCACGGTGCCTTGCAAGGGCTGGGATTTGCACTGAGGCTTCTCCTGTCCACGTGGAAAGCTCTGTGCTGTGTCCTGGAGCCAGATGGGGCTGTCTGGGATTTGTGAGTAACAGGGTTCCAGGGCTTCTCCATCACAGACACGCAGAGGTGTGGGAGAGAGGAGTGAGGCTTGTGAACTACAAAGCCCAGCCTCTCCTCCCCTTTCCTGCTGTGGTTGCAACTCCTGGAGGTTTCCAGACACTGAGGGAAAAGGGGACAATTGTACTGAAAAGTCTTAATCAGCTAAAAGAAGCAGAGGGTGGATCCTCCTGTGTTTGCGCAGAGATGCCGAAGCAATTCGTGCAGAGTTTGCTAAAATGTGCAAACTCACCTCAGCCTGCACGGGGGTCTCATTGAGGCTGTTGGGACAGAAATGAGAGGTCTGGGTGGCTGATTACCCACTGTGGTGGTGCTCAGCTGGGATGTGTAGTCTCGGAGCAGTGGCATCTGGGTGACACAGAGACTCCCTGAGGTGTGTGTGCATGGCCAGGCCCTGCCTGGGAAAGACAGGACACCTCTGCATGTGGTGTGGTGTGGACTGTCCATGTTTACTTGGCTTTTAGAGAGCTCCCAGAAATCAGGGCCTCTGGAATCTGGTCTTGGCCCTGTTTCTGACCTCTCTGTATCCTTGACCAGGTCAATGAGCCCTTTCTGTGATGTGGTTTCAGCTTTTTCAGCTCAAGCCCTCAGAGACTGATGCTGAGTTATCTCCCCAGGGACCCAGAATATGCTTAAATTCAGCCCAGAGCTGAAACATGGAGGTCTGTGCAATCACTGATCACTTCTTCAGCTGTGACACAGTGTCAGGTGACAAGACTATTGATGTTCTCCTTTGGGCTGTTGCTGCACCAGCAGCAGGTTTGTCTCTTTGGGCTGGCCTGCCTTCTTCCCAGCCCTCACACTGGAGCTGATCAATAGCACCAGCAGACTTTACAGTATTTATTGCCCCTCTCAAGTCTCTGCTTCTGGAATCAGGGCATTAGAAAAGTGCTTGAGTTGTTTTTGTATCCTTCCTGATTGCCAAGAAAAGCAGAAGCACTACATAAGCACGTGCAAGACATTGAGGAAGTTGGAAGCAAGAAAACACTCCAATGCTGTGATTTTTAGTTCAGTTTCTTGAGAGCTCAGTAGTTTGAGGCATCACCCTGATCAGACTCTCAAGCAGCAGTCAGCAGTGTCAGGTCCTCTCTGCATGGCAAGGCAGGGTTACAGAACATTTGCTTTCATAGGGCGCTTGGAGGTATCATCTGGATACACCTGAAGTACATCTGGGAGTACATCTGCAGGGATCTAAGGAACCTCTTGCTCAAAGCAAAGCTAATTGCAAAGCCAGTTCTGGTTGCTCATGGGCTTGTCCTGCCAACGGTGTCTTGCAAAGGATGGAGATATCCTGTCCTCCTCCACAGCTCAGACTTCTTGGCCTGTCTGGCCAAGGGTGCTCCAGCCCTGTGTCACCTGGGCTGGGTCAGCACCAGGAGGGCCCACATCCCTTTGGGATGGTCGGGGTGCCCCTGGTCTCTCACTGGGCATGGCAGTGCTGGAGCAGCAGTGCTGGGTCCACTCTCAATGGGAGTAGAGTGAACTCCCTTCCTGGGAGTTCAGGAGCTGGTGTTGGGTG
This sequence comes from Oxyruncus cristatus, assembly GCA_013399855.1. Classification (NCBI taxonomy): domain Eukaryota; kingdom Metazoa; phylum Chordata; class Aves; order Passeriformes; family Cotingidae; genus Oxyruncus; species Oxyruncus cristatus. The sequence goes on along the minus strand of VXAY01003733.1, from coordinate 287,464 downwards.
AGGTGTCAAGGAGGACCTGAGGGTGGGGGTCACACTCAAGGACCTTGGCAGGGACACTCAGGAAGGCAGAAGACACTTCCAGACATTTGTTTTGCATTTGCTTTGCTGACTGCACTGGGGGGTGAAGCCCCTAGACTTGTTTTCTGTGTAGTGTTACAGCTCCCCCAGCACAGTGTCCCACATCAATGGTAATTATAGCAGTTTCCCTGGAGCTCTTTAGTCCTCAAATGCACCCTGTGCTGGCAGCCTGTCCTGACACTGTGCAATGGCAGAGACCTCTCTGAGGACACACTTTAGCATGGCCAAATCCTGGAGGTGCTGGTGGGAAGGGTCCAGAGCAGGGCTGTTGCACATCAGATCATGTCTGCTGTGGATTTCTCTATCCAAGCTTTGGAAACCTCCAATGATGGAGCCTTGCTGGCCTTTCCCAGTATTGCAGTTGATTAAAAAGCCTTTCTTAATGTATGAACTGAACCTCCCAAGCTGCAGTTCTTGGCTGTGTCCCTTTGGTGTGTCCTGTGGCCTCACAGAGGTGTGTTGGGCTCTGTTATCCTTACAACTGCTTTTGAGTAGCTGTAGGCAGTGATTAGATCACCCTCCACCTCCTCTTTGCCAGACCTAACCATCCTAACTCCCTCTGCCTTACCTTGGAGGACATATTAGGACACATATTAGGAAGGAATCCTTCCCTGTGAGGGTAGGGAGGCCCTGTCCCAGGTTGCCCAGAGAAGCTGTGGCTGCCCCTGGATCCCTGGAAGTGTCCAAGGCCAGGTTGGACGGGGCTTGGAGCAACCTGGGCTAGTGGAAGGTGTCCCTGCCCATGGCAGGGGGTGGAATGAGATGAGCTTTGAGGTCCCTTCACACCCAAAGCATCCTGTGATGTAGTGATTCCTTGGTTCTATGACACACTGGAGGCTTTCATGATCATCCTGGGCTGTGCCAGCCCTGCTGTGTCCCAGCCCCAGGGCAGGGCCCGTCCCTGTGCTGGCACTGCTGGGGCACCTCCAGCCCTGGGGGCAGTTCTGGGCCCTCAGACAAGAGACACGGAGGGGCTGGAGCGTGTGCAGGGAAGGGAACGGAGCTGGGAAGGGGCTGGAGCAGCAGGAGGGGCTGAGGGAGCTGGGGGGGCTCAGCCTGGAGCAAAGGAGGCTCAGGGGGGACCTTCTGGCTCTGCAACTCCCTGACAGGAGCGTGCAGTGAGCTGAGTGTCAGTCTGTTCTCCCAGGGAAGAAGGGACAGGATGAGAGGGAATGGCCTCAAGTTGCACGAGGGGAGGTTCAGGTTGGATATTGGGAGAAATGCCTTCACTGAAATGGTGGTCAGGCTTTGGCACAGCTGCCCAGGACAGGGGTGGAGTCCCCATCTCTGGAAGTGTTCAAAAAGTGTGTGGATGTGGCACTTGACACAGTTTGGTGGTGAACATGGTGGTGCTGCTGGGGGAAAGGTCAGACTGGAATGTTCCCAGAGGTCTTTTCCAACCTAAATGATTCTGTGATTCTCTGACTGAACTCATCCTCCATTGGAACTTTTTGTTTTCCCCAAGTTAGTGAATTTTGGACTCAGGAAACCTCAACTGGACGGTATTGGAGGTGCAGCCCCCCAGCCCTGAACGGAGATGGGCAGTGACTCCGCTGTCCACACTCCTCCTTGCACACACAGCCCAGGCTGGAGTTGCCATATTTAAGAGCAACCATTTGCTCATGTTCACCTTGGTCCCACCATAGCTCCCAGGCTCTTCACACCAAACTGCTCACACTTTGCAGGCTGGTTTGGATGCATGGGACTATTCTGCCCCAGGGGCAGAAGTTCCTGCAGTTCTTGTACCATTAATAGTAATATTACTTCTCAATACTGTTCCCCTTTCACTCCTGCAGAAAGCTCAGACATTTAGGTAAATGATACCAACCTGCACATGGTTATTTTCCTTGTGGTACCGAAGTGTTATTTAGCAGAGGGTCAGAAACATTTGGAGAAGTCCAGGGTTCCCATCCTGCACTTCTCCAGATCACCTGCTGAATGGTTGCTCCCTGTGTTGCTGCCCAAGTTCCATCCAGACAGCCAAGAACAAGGTAGTGCTTGACATGGGCTCCCTTCTTCCTTCCACCTTCAGCATCCAGAGGGGATCAAAATCCTTTTGCCCAATGATGCTTGTTTTGCTGTTCACTTCTGGAGCTGACTCAGAAAAACTTTCTGTCCAGCCTTTCTGTACTTAATCCACGAGGGTCGGGAGAGTCTTTATTGTCAGCTGTGCTTTGATCCCCATCCACAGCCACAATTCCACATGGAGATGAAAACAGACCGGAGAAAGCAAATGGAAATACAGCTGCAGACTGAGGTTCATTGCCTGAATGGGAGTTTCCAGCCTGTCACAGCTTTGCTCCACCCGTGGGAGCTGGACACATTCCCTCAGATGGCTCTTTGAGCACTGGTGCCTTTTCAGCAGTTGTGCTTTCCTTTATCTCTCTGTGCTGCACCTTCCCTGGAAACAAAGGACTGTTTGCATTCATATGTGATGCTTTCTCTTCTTCCCTGAGTGCACCGGATAATTACAGTGCCTCGCATGGACTTGTGCTAATTGATCAGTTATTAGTGATAATTATAATTTACATGATGATTTTGGAAGGGGCATTTCCACAGCAGAAATGATGTTCTGATACAACAGTTCAGAATTGCTTGTGATGTGTCAGATCATCTCCTGTGAGCTGCTCACTGGGGAGATGGGTTAAATTTTATTTTTTTGTTAAAAACCAATCTTTTGCAAGAACCATCTGGTTGCTAAATTCTTCTCCTGAAGCTGTGCAGTTTGCTGGGAGTTCATTTGCGTCTTTAGCTACTAAAGAGGAAGTAAAAGTGACTGATTAGTCTAAGACCGGGACCATTCACATCAAAGTGACAGATTTTGTGAGCTGGATTTGGGAAAGTGTTTAAAACTGGTGCGTTTTCATTAAATTTTGAAGACTGTGGGCAGAACTGTGCTCTGGGCACTCCAGCACAGCTCTGGGCTCTGCACCCTGTGTTGTTCTGTCAAAGTGAATTGTGTGCCTGGTAAAATTTGCATGTGCTTGTTTGATAACTTTAAATATTGATTTTAATTGTGCGTCTTTCTTAAGGCTGTGAGGGATGATGGAGCCACGGACAATAACCATGTGCATAACACAGCCACGTGCAGGGAGATGGGAACTCAGCCTGACTCTTAAGTGGAAGGGAGGAGGGAAAACAAAGGAAAATACCTTTGGCAGCCCCTAAATTCAGCTTTCCCGGCTTCCAGGCACCACGGGGGGCTTCGTCAGGGATGTGCCTTCAGCTGCTGGGCAAATTGGGGTTTCAGAAGCCTTTTGTGAGTGCTGATGTCAGGCTGTGAAGGCCTCACACCTTCCCCTGACCAGAGGTGTCTTCAGAGATCCAAAGAGCAAATACTGAGTTGGTGAACATGGGATTTGTCTCTGCAGAGAAAAATGGTCACCTGAAAGCCACTGGGACCTTTAGGACTCGCACATGGACTTGCACTACAAGGGCCTGGAGTACTAGGAAAAGGGGGAATGGCTTCCCACTGCCAGAGGGCAGGGAGAGATGGGAGATTGGGAAGGAATTGTTCTCTGTGAGGGTGGGGAGGCCCTGGCACAGGTTGCCCAGAGAAGCTGTGGCTGCCCCTGGATCCCTGGAAGTGTCCAAGGCCAGGTTGGACGGGGCTTGGAGGAGCCTGGGCTGGTGGAAGGTGTCCCTGCCCATGGCAGGGGGTGGCACTGGATGGGCTTTGAGGTCCCTTCTCCCCCAAATCATTCCATGATTCTGTGATTGCACATCCCCGTGGCATCGGCATGTTTTGAGGGGCAGTGGGAGGTGTGGTGGGAGCAAATCCCTGTCCCTGGGCACAGGTTCCTTCCCAAGCACACACCCCCAGCCCAGATCTGGCCGTGATTAATGCTTTCATACCTGTGCAAATATGGTTAGCATTGGCTTTACACTAGAGGGCTGTCTGTCCCTTTCCCTTCGGAGGAAAAGCTGGAGTCCGTGTGCTGGGAATGTTCTTCCTCACAGTATCCGCAGGACTTGACAGTAGCCTGTGTGTGGGGCGGGTGATGCGATGCCGGCTGGGATTCACTGCTCAGCTCTCTGTGCTGCACAGGAACACCCTGGCCTGGGCGGAAGGGCCCTTGGATGTGGTTTGTCTCAGGCCTCAGTGGTTGTGTCACCAGGCACTGTCCCCTGCAAGGGCAGCAGCCATTCTGCAACAAGCAGCAGGTTTCCAACCAGCCGTGGCTTCCCTCCTCTTACTTCAGGCCACTTTTGCTGTCAGTGTTGGCACAGCTCTGGGTGTCCAGGAGTGTGGCATTTCCTGCACTTTAGAGAACCTGCAGCCCAGAACATCTGCATTTCCAGCTGTGGAGTGCACTGGGACAGGATTTGCTTTGGAAGTGGCTCCTGGGGTCTGGAGGAGCGTCTTCAGCATCCCAGGGCTGAAAGAGATTTGGCACCTTATGCCTGGTGGGACTTCTCCTCTGGCTCTCCTGCCAACAACAGGGCTGGGACCTCTGTGGGGACCTTGGCCACCATGAAGAACAGTTGCTTTGGGTCCACTGGTATCACAGATTTCAGAGAATCACAGAATATCCTGAATTGGGAAGGAGCCACCAGGATCATCCAGTCCAACCCCTGGCCCTGCACAGACACCCCAACAATCCCACCCTGTCCCTGAGAGTGTTGTCCAAACCCTCCTGGAGCTCTGGCAGCCTTGGGACTGTGCCCACTGCCCTGGGGAGCCTGGTCAGTGCCAACCACCCTCTGGGGGAGGAACCTTTTCCTTATATACAACCTAATGCTGCCCTGACTCAGCTTCATGCTGGTTTAGTTTAATTGATTTGTTTAATTCTGTCCCCACTCATGTTCAGCTAGACTGACTTTAACTCATGTAAAGATGGAACTAGTTGAAGTTTGCCTTTGCCTAAGAGACCTGATTTGAATTCAGACAGTCCTTAAACCAGTGTGCCTGCCTGGAGAGATCAGTGAGTTCAATATGCATCGTGCCAGCTGCATTCAGGGCACATTTTTTTCCATTCCTGGGTGCCTGAGCAGTCAACCTTTGGCTCAGTTTGGGCAAAAGTGGTGGTAATTGTGAGCAGCCAAGTCCCTTGATCCTGGCTAACAAGGATCTGCTTCAGTGAGCAGGACTGGGGGGGGGAATGCAGTGGGATGGCCAACAGGGAGTGGAGGGGAGGCACTGGTGGGCACTGGGCACACTCTGGGGCTGAGTCCGGCACACACACTGAAGTGCAGACGTTGGTTCTTTGTCACAAGTTGATTTATGAAGTCCAGGGACTTCTCTCCATCCCTCGATTTGCAGCTAATCTGTCCTGAGGGAGGGGGGATTAATAATGGTAATTACAGCAGCTCTTGGTGGCATTAACCACGTGCATAGGGATGGGTGGTGGGAGCTGCTCTGCCACGAGGACGTGTCTTGCTCTCCATCCACCCCAGCCACGGGCTGGGCCAGCAGCTGGTGCCAGATGTGAGGCAGGACGGGGAGCAGCAGTGGGAGCAGGCTGAGATGTGCCATCCCTGAGCCCAGGGCAGTGATGTCCCTGGGCTGAGGCTGGAGAGGAGCCCATTTGCTGCAGCATTGCCTCGCCGTCCCTGGCCACCTCGGCAGAGCTGGGAGCTGCAGGCAGGAGGGCATGGCCTGACCCTGAGGAGCCACAGCAGCCTTGCCTTTTCACTGTGGGACTGCTCCCCTGACTGAGACCCCCCTGCAGACCGTGCCCTGGGGTCTCCGTGGAGCATGTTAAGGTTGGCAGAGACCAGCAGCACAACCAGTCTGGGATTCAGGGTGAGAGGGGAGTGTGCTGGTACTGCCATTCCCTGTGGGGTGGGATGTTCCTGCCCCTGTGCCAGCCAGGTTGAAGCGCAGGGCAGTTCAGGAATCATGGAATCACAGAATGGTTTGGGTCGGAAGGGAGCTTTCAGCTCGTCTCATTCCAACCCCTACCATGGGCAGGGACACTTTCCACTAGCTCGGGTTGCTCCAAGCCCTGTCCAACCTGGCCTTGGACACTTCCAGGGATGGGACAGCCCGAACAGCAGGAAGCCCCTGGGAAGCTGCCTGGGCTGGGCTGTGTTGTTCCCCCCAGCTCTGCTCCTCTGTCCAAAACAACAGCTGCTGAGTCCCTCACTTGGCTGGTTCCATTTCAACCCACAAAATGGATTTTAGGCCTTCTGGGTGAGAGAGCAAAGGGATTCTGCCATCCCAGCCTGCCTGGGCATTATGGTGTGGGGGGGTATCAGCTCTTGCCGGCCTTGATGTGTCAGTTTTAAGCCTCGATTTCTGACATCATGAGGCAAAGTGAGATGAGAGCTCAGCTGGGCTGGGAGCCAGAGCCTGGCTGAGGGGCTGTGCCTTGATCTTAAGCCTGGGAAAGGCGACAACTCTGGGTTTGATGTTACCCACAGCACTGATGAGCCATTTCTCCCAGTCTTTTCAGCAGTTCTACCATGACACAGTTTTTGCTGCTGAGGCACTGGCCATGCTCTGGGGGCAAGGCAGTGTCTAGAAATCACACAGTGGTTGTTTAAATATCATCCCTAAGTCAGCCAGTGCTGCTCCCGTGTTCCTGAGGCTGCAGCCTCTGCTGTGTGCAGGCAGTGTGGCCCTGAGCCCTGGGGGGAGGCTCTGTGAGGGACTGGGGGTGATGCTGCTGCCCCAGCAAAGTGCTGGCCCTGTGTTGTGTCCCAGTGATAGTCCCTTTCTCTCCCAGGCTGGAAGGAGCTCCCAGGGAGCAGCACAGCCAAAGAGAGACATTTCTACGAGTGGCACGATAAATGAATCCAAGCTGCCTCCTGGGAACCAGCCCAGAAGAGCCTTTACTTGGCCATGGCTTTTCAGTGGGAAATGCTTTTCTTTTGCTGTTTATTTTTGGCTTTCCTAGTATTTTGCTGGGCTTACAATTAATCCTGAGCTTGCGGGTGGCCAGCTGGGCTGTGGGGACAGTCTGCCTCAAAGCAGTTTATTTGGTCATTTCCTGAGGACCTTGGATTTACTAGGAGCTCGGAAGAACTTAACCTGGGTACACCTGAGCCGTGTGCACACACTGCCCTGGGTGCAGAGCCACCTGGGCTAGTGGAAGGTGTCCCTGCCCACGGCACAGGGTGGAACTGGATGATCTTTAAGGTTCCTTCCAGCCCAAACCGTTCTATGGTTCTGTGATTCCAAGGGAAGAGGTACCTGTGGCTGCAGCCTGCACAGGGAAAGGGACTAGAGAAGCCACTTGGGAGCTCTCTCATCAGACAGACAGGGAATTTGCTCTCCCTTGGGAGAGGTGGCAGCTGGTCTGTTGCTGCTGGGAGATGGCAAGTGGGGAAGGGAACCAAATGTGTGTCACTGGTGCATGAGCCAGTGGCAGGTTTGCACAGTGTGTGTGTTGTGTGGGTGTCAGGGCTGGGCTGCTTCTCACCCTGGGGCACCTGTCGTGCTTTTACACAGGAAAATAGCGAGAGGACAAGGGGAATGGTTTTAAACTGAGAGAGGTTTAGATTAGATGCTCTAAAGAAGTTCTTTACTCAGAAGGTGGGGAGGCCCTGGCACAGGTTGCCCAGAGCAGCTGTGGCTGCCCCTGGATCCTGGAAGTGTCCAAGGCCAGGTTGGACGGGGCTTGGAGCAACCTGGGCTAGTGGAAGGTGTCCCTGCCCCTGGCAGGGGGTGGGATGGGATGAGCTTTAAGGTCCCTCCCAACCCAAACCAATGATTCTATGATTCCATTTTTATTGTCATGAGAACCCCCCAGTGCAGCCTGTGCCTGCTCCAGCCTTGCTTCTGGCATAGCTGTATGTGAAGTGTCTTGGGACTGAGCCCTAATGGATGGGCTGCAGGACTGGCAGGCCCTGAAAGGAGCTGTGTTGGGATCCCTGGGGCTCCCTGCCCTGCACAGTCTGGGCCTTGGCTATGGAGGGGGATCCTCTGACCAATTCGCTGCCTGCCTTTTGAGCTTGTTCTTTTGGGAAACACCCCGTGGGTGCCAGCCAAGGCTGCTCTGTGTGCTGTGCACCCTCCTCTTGCTGCTGCTGGGAGGGGCTCTCTGGAAGTGTTTGAGCTCTGTTGCTTTTAGCTGGGTTTGAGGCTTTCTAACTCGCTTCTCCCTTCCTAAAATTGAGGCTTCACTGTGGCCCACCTGAGCACAACTCCCTTGCCATGCACGTTTGTTTCCTGCTCATAAAGCCACCCTTTAAAGGCCGAGTGGGGAAAAACTGGTGTCAAGGCTCCTGAAGTGCTCTGTGTGCTGAGCCTGGGGTTTGTTCCACCCCTCAGTGCTGGTGGGAGGTGAGTGTGGAGGAGCTGAGGGATGGGCTGTGATGGCAGAGACTGGCTGTGAGCAGAGCACAGGGTCACCCAGAGGGGGCTGAGGGGCAGCTCTGCCGCTGCCCTGCTGGCATCTAGGGGGTGACACAGAGAGGCCATGGGCCAGCAGCTCCCACCCACGGCCCCTGTGTGTGACCATGCACGGAGCCCCTCCTGAGAAACCCCCACGGCACATTCTGTCCTTCTGCTTGCAGGGGAGGGTGACAGTCGGTGTGCCTGTCCCCACCCCCCAGGGCAGACTGTCCCCGGGGAGGGGATGGGGTGACCTGATGCCCCGTGGCACTGCAGGGAACACTCCAGTTGCTCTAGACCAGAGGGATGCAGCTGCTAAAAAAGACGTGGGAGCCCTCCCTGCTGGCAGGGCTGGGGCAGAGCAGGCATTTACTGTGCTCTCTAAAACAGAGAGATCCTGTGAACTAAAGGAATGAGCCCAACACTTGGCACTGGGAGAGGAGGGAAGTGATAATGGGAGGCAGGGCTTTAATGGCACAGGAATCTCTCACTGTGATGGGAGCCAAAAAAACCCCACTGTGAGTGTCAGAATGGGCAGAGAGGAAAAGGAGATGAACAGGGTTTGCCAGTACACCCCAACAGCTCCTGTAAAAGAACCTTGAACCACCTGTGGCTCAGGCTGGGGTCAGGCTGCCAGAGCAGCTCATGTGACCCAGCTCCCCCTCTTCCTTCCCCAAACCCTTCCTGCTTGGGAGGGATGAGGTGAGGGGGACAATCAGTCATTCAGGCCAAGTACACACCCAAGTGCAGCCTTGTGGGGCCCCTCCAGGCATCACTGCGCCGTGAGCATGGCCGTGCCTGGCTGTGACACCACGTGTGGGGCTGTCTGAGCAGAGGCCACACGTGTGCTTGGGCAAGCAGGACATGGTGGGAGCAGCACGAGGGGCTGCCCTGGCTTCTGTCATGGGACAGGGGTGAAAATCACCGTGGGCTGAGCACACAGCTTGTGAAGAGGAGTGGGCTGAAGCTTGTTTGTCACCCAAGAGGGACAGGAAAATCAGAGACACGCACCAAAAATAATGAAACAAGTGGCTGTGCTGAAGACAGGCTTAGGACAGGCTCTGCCAGGCTCCTGGGCTGGCCTCCTCCTCGATGCCCTGGGCTGCTCGAGAGATGCAGGGCCAAAGCTCAGTCCCCTCCACTGCCTGGGCTCCTTTGGTTTTCTCCCTCTCAGAACTAAAGGCCACTGTGGAGAATCACAGAATCATGGAAATATTAAGGTTTGGAAAAGATCTCCAAGATCATCAAGTCCAACCTTTGACCAATACCTCCATATCCACTAACCCATACTGAGAAGTATCACGTGTACTCATTTTTTGCACACTTCCAGGATGGTGACTCCACCACTGCCCTGGGCAGCCTGTGCCAAGGCCTGACCACTCTTTCAGTGAATAAATTTTTCCCAATATCCAACGTGAACCTTCCTTGGTGTGATTTGAGGCTGTTTCCCCTTCCCTGAGAAGGTTCATAGTGCCACCTGAAGAGGTTCCTCAGCACAGGGTGCTGGTGCTCCCCGTGTAGCAGGTTGGCAGCAGTTCATGCTCAGTGCCTGCCTGGCCCTTTGGAGCAGCACCAGGGAATATGCAAATTTAACCTTTGAATTTACCGTGCTGTTCTTTTCCTGGGAAACATCACTCGGGGCACCAAGCTGGGATCGGCTGCTCTGGGAGTGGGGTGGGGGCCGAGCAGCAGGGGCATGTGCCCTGTTTCTGGGGGACATCCAGCCAACCCCCAGCATGGGGCTGGGGCCTCTAGGGAGCCTCAGGTGCTCTGGGAGTGCCAGGAGCCCACGTGCTCTGCCTTGGCTGTCAGCAGGAGCCACCTGAACCAAAGGGATGTGATGAGATGTGATGGGTGGAACATGTTTGGGTGACTTGAGCTGGCTCCTGAGTGACAGGGGGAGGGTCATGTCCCCATGGCCGGTGCTGGGCAGGACCTGTCAGCAGTGACACATGAGAGAGGCTTGTGAGAGCCAGTGCCCTGCCAAGAGGGCTCCTGTGCCTCCAGGGATGGGATAACTGGAGGGCTCCCTGTTTGCTTGAATGTGAAGCAGGTGGAAAGCTGAAGGGAATCCCAGCTGTCAAAGCTGGCAGTGACTGATAGGACTGTCCTAGCTCAGACCAGAGACTAGGATGAAGGACTGTTTCCAGGCTGCCCCTGGGAGGTACCTATGGAACAAAAGAAAGGTGTGATTACAATGGGGCAGGAGTGACAGCGCAAAGGAGATGAATTTCAGCTTGGGTGAATAACCAGGGACTGTATCAATGTCCCTGGAGGGCTTTGCCCTGGTTGCTGGACCATCCATACCAAAGCCTTTCCTGCCACATCGGCTCTGTGAGTTTTATCAGCTCCTGCCAGGATGGATTTGCCAATCTCTGCAGCATTTCCACCATGCTCAGGGAATAATTCTGGGATTCCATTAACGAGCAGATGAGCTGGGGGGGCTCAGCCTGGAGAAAAGGAGCCTCAGATGGGACCTTCTCTGTCTCTGCAACTCCCTGACAGGAGAGGGGAGCCGGGGGATGTCGGGCTCTGCTCCCATGGAACAAGGGACAGGAGGAGAGGGAACGGCCTCAAGTTGCACCAGGGGAGGTTCAGGTTGGATACTGCAATTTCTGCATGGAAAATTTCTGCATGGAAAGGGTAGTCAGGCACTGGCACAGCTGCCCAGGGAGGTGGTGGAGTCCCCATCCCTGGAAGTGTTCCAAAAGCGTGTGGATGTGGCACCTGGGGACATGGGTTGGTGGTGAACATGGTGGTGCTGGGTTAAGGGTTGGACTCAATGATCTCTGAGTTTTTTTCCAACCTAAATAGTTCTGTGGTTCCCTGTGGGCTGTGCCAGATTCAGCTGTGGCTTTGGGGAGGCAGAACATACCTGGAGAGCCCTGAGAAGAGTTCTGGTTGTGTAGCCCTGGAGCAGAGTGTTCCCTGCAGGTTTCTGCAGAGTTGTTACAGCTGCCAGTTCAGATCTGTCTTGGTGGGGGACAAAATGCTTCAGGGTCAGCAGGGCAGGAGCTCTCAATGAACAAGCCAAGGTGTGCACTGGGCTTTCCTCCAGGCCCTCTGGGAGCAGCCAGCATGGGTCCCAAAATACTGGAGCAAAGTGCAGCTGCCTTCACCAGCATCCCTGAAAACAGCAGGGCAGGATGTCCAGGTGATGGGTTTCAGCGGGAAAATGATTCATTTCCCAGCTTCCAGAGGGGTTTTTCAGAAACAGTGGAGAGTAAATAAAGGTTTTGAAAGTGATGGCAAATACCTTGGAGCTGCCCTTCCAAGCAGCCTCAATTGTTGGAAATTACACTCCCATCTCCACTGGCTCTGAGAAGAGGAGGGTGGGGCCCTGGGGGTCTCTGGATCCTGTGTGTGCTCCTGTTTGTTTGGGTGCTAATTAGGGGAGTGTCAGAGCTCTGCTGTGTATTCTGCAACTCTAAATTCAGATAAGAGCCATTACAAATCAATCACAAGGTATGTAAAACCTCCTTAATTAATAACCAGTAAACCCGGGGGTCCCTGGCTGTGAGCACTGCAGAGGATTACAGGGCAGGGAGGGAAACCAAGTCATGGAGCAAAGAGATGAGGTGGGGAGGGTGACATGTCCAGTTCCAGTGACCCAAGACTGTGCTGTTGCACAGACTTGATGCACTTGCAGCATCATCAGAGGGCTGGGGCGGGCCTTTGCTGACAGGACTTTCCCAGGTTACTGACCCGGTTAAAGCCCCAGCACAGCAGGTGGGTGGCCCACCACACACCCTCAGAGGTTGGCCCTACCACCAGGGCCTCCTGCACAAGCTGACATGGCTTCCTGGACATGCATCCATCCCTTCCCATGGCAGAGAGGTTGGAATCAGAGGATGCTTAAGGTCCATTCTGGGATTCTCTGATCCAGCATCGGGAGCTGCGGGCTGCCGGGATGAAGGGGTGTCTGTGCCTGTTCTCATGTTCCTGGTGCTGCTTTGCTTGGCTCTGGAGCCCATCTGCAGGCTCTGGAGCCTGTCTGCAGCTCCACATCTGCTGTATGATATGTGATCTCTGTGTGAGGGCTGCAGGTCCCCTGCTGTCTGAGCAGAGATGGGGCTGCTGAGATAAAACCACAAACACTGATTACTTACCCCTCTGGCCCTGCTGAGATCATGTTCCTGGGCATTGCCACAGGTCTCTCCTGCATCTCCAGGGACAGGGGACATCAGTGGTGGCAAAGCTACACAAAAGGCAGTCCTGGGGGAGAGTGAGTAACCTGTGTGCAGCTGAGGAGGTGGTGGCTGGAGGTGGGCTTGGACTGTGAGCCTGGGGGGTCCTTTTCCAGCACCCTGCCCTGGGAGGAGGGCGGTGCTGTGCCCACCCTTGTGCTCATGGGCTGCCTTTGCCTGGCCAGCGGTGACTCATGGAATGGTTTGGGTTGGAAGGGACCTTAAAGCTCACCCAGTGCCACCCCCTGCTATGGGCACCTTCCACCAGCCCAGGTGGCTCCAAGCCCCGTCCAACCTGGCCTTGGACACTTCCAGGGATCCAGGGGCAGCCACAGCTTCTCTGGGCAACCTGAGAGTCCATCATGGATGGATTAATTCTTCTGGCATTCATCTGAGGAAGAGGAAATGATGGGGGAGGAAACTCCTGGTTCAACCATGCAGAGACCGTTTTGCAGGGAGCAGAGCACCCTGCACGGCGTCCTGTGGTGCAGGTATGGGCACATTGTGATTTCCCTGCCACAGCCCACATGTGCACAGCAGGACTGATGGAGCTCCTTTATCTGGTGATCTGTTGTGGTTGCACAAATCAAGAGCTGGAAGACATAGGAGAGAGACAAGGGAATGTAGAGATAGGACAAGAGGGAAATGGCCTTAACCTGAAGCAGAGCAGGGTTAGATGGGATATTGGGAAGGAATTCCTGGCTGTGAGGGTGGGGAGGCCCTGGCCCAGTTGCCCAGAGCAGCTGTGGCTGCCCCTGGATCCCTGGAAGTGTCCAAGGCCAGGTTGGAGGGGGCTTGGAACAACCTGGGCCAGTGGAAGGTGTCCCTGCCCATAGCAGGGGGGGGGATGAGATGAACTTTAGGTTCCCTTCCCATCCATAGGGTTCCATGATTCCATGATTCTATGATTTTGGGGAGAGCTGCAAGAGACAGCAGAGCTGCCTCTGCACTGGGGAGCAGGCATTTCTTCCCAAATTCCTTCAGGAGCAAACAGGAGCTGCTTGTGCTCATGTGGAACTGCATCTGTAAAGGGAAACAGCAGAGATTTCAAGTGGCGCTGCCTGTTTTACCATTTCAAGAAGAAGTGTCTTATTGTAATTGCCTTGCTTATTTGGAAAAAAACCCCACTGTAGTTACTAGAAATTCAATATAGAAATTACTAGTTACTACCCTCTGTAGACTAATTTTGAGGGTAGAAGAAGAATGAGGAATTTAATGCACACTATAATGAATGTCAATCTTCTCTCTTAATGAATAGGAATCACAGTTTGCTGCACATTGTTGGGAAATGAAAAGCATCCAAAGTTCCATTCACTTTCTTCCTTTTTTCCTTTTTCTTTCCTTTTTTTTTTTTTCCTCTTTGAGAGAGATAATACTGTGCACAGCAGATGGGTACATTCATTTGAGAACACTGAGGATTTTTCTCTCTCACTGTACAAGTCAAGGTTTTCCTTCAGCTGAGCTTTGTAAAATTTCCTATACAAGCCAAACATAATGTTGCTACAGAGCTGGATCCTTCAGAGCGAAGTGGGCTGGGGTTTTTCCCTCCCTCCTGTAGCAAACCATCCCAAGAATTCAAAGCAGAGATGACCCAGCTTGTGCATGATATATGTTTGCTATTCTGAGCCCTGGCTTTGCTTGCTGGATTGGCAGAGCTGTGTGTGTGTGAGACTCTTGTGCAATTAGGTCCCTTGAAGGGACACAAAGCCTCATCCTATCGCTGCCATGAAAGAGGGACCTCCCCCAGCTCCCTGAGCTGCTCTCCCTGCCAGCAGGGACCCCCACTGCGAGCCCAAGGGTGAGCAGGAGCTCTGAATTTGAAAAGGCTGATGTAGTTACCATGGGGCAGCCTCATCCTGGCTGAGGGGTGTGCAGGAATTCCTGTTTTATAGCAGGGAGAGGGGGAACTCAGCACCACCCAGCTCCATGGGCCTCAGGACCTGGATCTGAGGGAGGTTGTGTGATGCAGGATCTCTGGAGGAGCAGAGCATCTCAATTTCTGAAGGGGGAGGATGTCTGTGGAGCAGCAGAGCCTGTGCCAGGAGCCCTTCCCAGCCCTTGTCCCACTCGTGCTGCTCCGTGGCAGCTCTGTCCCCGTGGGAGAACCACCCTTGGGGTGCTTCAAGGACTGAGCTCCTGGTGGTGGTCTCAGTTCAGCCAGGCTGAACATCCTGCCCCACTCTATGGCTCTGTTCATATCTGGGCTGGCTTGGAGACAGTTTTAGGGCACCTCACCACAGCACCTGTGACTGGGGGCAGCTGTGGGGTGCTGTGGCTGTGGCAGAAGGCTTTGGGGTACCTGCTCTGGGGTCCCCATCTGCTGGACTAAGGAGTGGGTGAAGGAGGCTTAGGAGTGGGTGTGGGGGCTGGGAGTGCCAGCACCCAGAGCTCCGGGGGGAAGGGGATGAGTGGGTGCCACAGGGGGAGGGGGAATTTTGAGGAGCAACTGGGGGGCAGAGCTGAGGGTTTGGCCACATCAACCCGGGCGTCAGTCCCAGGGAAAGGATGTGTCAGCAGAGCCTGGTTTGCATCTCTGTGAGTCTGGGATCTGGATACAGAGCTCAGAGGAGGAGCAGGATGGCAGGAGCCCTGGGAGCCCGGTGGCCGTTCTTTGGGAGGTGGGGAGGGAGGGCAGCTCTCCCCCGGGCAGAGGAGCTCTGGCTGGGTCTGGAGAGGTTCCTTGCTCTGTGGTCCTGGGCATCTGGAAGGGATTTTTCCATGTGTTCCCTCTCAGGTACAGATGGAAGCTCCAGCTGAGCAGGTGCTGGCCCTGTGCCAGAAGAGTTTAGAGTTCCACGGGTTTAAAATATTTATTAATGTGAAGATGTCGTTAGCACTTAAGCTGAGGCAATACAGTCGAAGTCTTGTTGGAATGGAAGTTAGTGATGCTGAAAAGCCATTAAGCTGTAAATATAAACTATATTAAGTGCTCAGTAGCAACCTTAAATATCCCTTTGTTGGTTGCTTTGCCTTTGCCAGGCTGAGTGTCTGCTGAGGGGATTATTCACGGCGGGGGCTCCGCGGGGTCAGCTCTGCCCAGGAGCTCTGAGAGGGGCAGGAGTGGATTCGCAGGCGAGATTTCCTGAGCAGCACAGCTCAGGGCTGGCTGGGCAGGGCCTGATTATTCCACAGCCCATGGGATGCTGAGACTGAGAGCAGGGCACAAAGGCTGAGTGTTCAACGCCTGTCCAACCCCAGCAGGGATTGTGTCTGTAGGAGCACTGGACATGGTGGGACCTGACTTTGGTCTGGGATTCCATCTGCTTGTAAAATCATGGAATCCCAGAATGGTTTGGGTTGAGAGAGACACTAAAGATCATTTTGATCCATCCCCTGCCATGGGCAGGGACACCTTCCACTAGCCCAGGTTGCTCCAAGCCCCGTCCAACCTGGCCTTGGACACTTCCAGGGATCCAGGGGCAGCCACAGCTTCTCTGGGCAACCTGGGCCAGGGCCTCTCCACCCTCATGGGGAAGAATTTCTTCCCAGTATCCCATCTATCCCTGCCCTCTGGCAGTGGGAAGCCATTCCCTGTGTCCTGTCCCTCCAGCCCATGTCCAAAATCCAGCTGCTGGACAAGGTGTGTCTCGGAAGAAGGGAGGCTGTGGGTGAGATTCCTGGATGATTGCTATCCATGGACATGGCTCCCAACCTGATGCATTCAGCCCCTGCTGAGGAGCTCCTTCCCATCCAAATGGGCTCCTTGGCTAGTCCGGGATCAGCTCTGATCCTCCTGTGCTCATGGATCAGGTAGGAGAGGTGAGATTTTCTCAGAAAGGGCTGTCAGAGCTAAAGGTGAGTGTCACAACTGACACTGAGCCTGGGCCCTCTCCATCCTTCCCTGGAGCTGCTCATGGGGACAGGGCTGGGATGGTGCTGCCCGTGCTCTGAGCTCTGCTGGGCACAGCTGTGCCCCCTCAGGGGCTGCTCAGCACCAGGCCCAGCCAGGCACCTTGAACCCTCCTGTCTGTGTCCTGCTCTGTGCCAGTCCAGCTCTGCTGCCCAGACTGCACCAAACCTGGGCATTTTGGGTGCAGAGGAGGCCATGGAGCTGCTCCCAGGGCTGGAGCCCCTCTGCTCTGGAGCCAGGCTGGGAGAGCTGGGGGGGTTCCCCTGGAGAAGAGAAGGCTCCAGGGAGAGCTGAGAGCCCCTTGCAGGGCCTAAAGGGGCTCCAGGAGAGCTGGAGAGGGACTGGGGACAAGGGATGGAGGGACAGGACACAGGGAATGGCTTCCCACTGCCAGAGGGCAGGGATAGAGGGGAGACTGGGAAGGAATCGTTCCCTGTGAGGGTGGGGAGGCCCTGGCCCAGGTTGCCCAGAGCAGCTGTGGCTGCCCCTGGATCCCTGGGAGTGTCCAAGACCAGGTTGGACGGGGCTTGGAGCAACCTGGGTTAGTGGAAGGTGTCCCTGCCCATGGCAGGGGGTGGGATGGGATGAGCTTTAGGGTCCCTTCCAACCCAAACCATTCCATGATTCTGTGATTCCATGATTTCTGCCTGAGCAAGACTTCAATGTTTTCTTGGGCCTGTGTGTCCCAATGTGCTGAATCCCAGTAGCTCATTTTGGATGGATTATCAGAACCAGAAGTGCTGCCTGGGCGGCCTGGCCATGCAGAACCTGCATCTGCTGTTTGGACATGTCCTTTTGTGCTCCAGCCTAACACTGGCATTAGGTTTAGAAAACTCCCTGTGCCCAGGAGAGCTCATATTTCAATCTTTAAAACCAACCTGAATAAAGACTGAAAAAATAAGAAGCCCCTGCTCTGGCTGCTAAGAGGATAAAGTGATATGGATTTTTTAGGCAAGTAAATTGCACATAATAGAGTAACTAGATTGTACAAATTTAAAGAGCACCTGGAATATGCAGGCATATTCTGAAATTTCTAATCTCATATTTCAGCTCTAGACCATTAATCTGTCGTATTTAAGGCCTTTATTTCTTTTCTATCCATTCTGCTTGGAGCTGAGATATTGCTGGTAAATGCAGCTCTTCCATGTTCCCCTCAGTCTCCTGATCTGTCGGGTGCTGCCCCCTGAGCACCTTTTCCTCTGCTCATCCCGTGCTCAGCATCACTTTTTCTCTGAGGAGAATGGAGCAGAGCTTGTCAGAACTGGGACAGCTGCTTGGGAATGGGAGCACCATCAGCAGAGACAGCCCAGACCTCCCTGGGGAGAGGGCGTGCAGCCTCATGATACCATCACCCCTGCAGGGGCTGTGCTGGGCTGGGTGGGTCACTGTGGGCACAGCCCCAAGGCTGACAGATCTCCAGGAGGGTTTGGACAACACTCTCAGGGACAGGCTGGGATTGTTGGGGTGTCTGTGCAGGGCCAGGAGTTGGACTGATGATCCTTGTGGGTTCCTTCCAGCTCAGGATATTCTGTGGTTCTGTGACTGTAGAACCCACCTCACAGAAACCTCTGACAAAGCCCATTTCCTCAGTCCTGCCATCTCTCTGCCCTGTGGCTGTGTCACTGCTGTCACCCTCCCGTGCCCTCTGAGCCCTCTGATCCCCCCTGCCAGCAGCATCTGAGCTGGGATGGTGCTGGGGAGCCCCGTCATCCCCAGCTCCTGCCTGGCCAGCCCAACCCTGACTTCTTTATTCTCCCCATTCCCAGATAGCTCTTCCCTGCCAGCCCTGGCTGCTGGCTCGCTCCCAGGACAAGCTGGAGCATGTAATCCCCTTTCATGGGGCAGCTAATCCTGGTGTACTGGCCCCTTCCCTGCCACTCATCTCTGTGCTCACCCCTAAGCTGCTTTCCCAGGTCAGGTGGGCAGCGGTGAGATCCCTCCTGAGAGGGAGGACGTGCCCTGTGCCTGGGCCAAGGTCGGAGCCTGAGCTGACACCAGGAACCAGAACTGCTGCTTATTGTGATGATTTAAAGTCTAAGATGCACCAGTGAGATCTGGGCCCTGAGCCTGGGGAGAACCAAGGGGAACATCCTATGTGCTCTTAAGAGGAGATCAAGCTCTGGCACAGCTGCCCAGGGCAGGGGTGGAGGGATTTCAAAGCCGTGTGGATGTGGCACTTGGGGACATGGGTGAGTGGTGGCCTTGGCAGTGCTGGGGAATGGCTGGAATCAGTGATCTCAGAGGGCTTTTCCTACCTCAGTGGTTCTCTGATTCCATGTTTTCTGCCCTCCCCTGTGTGGCAGCAGTACCTGTGCCTATCCCACATTCATGGGGGCCATTTCCTGCCCTAAGGTCCAAATTCCTTGTAGGGAAGCAGTAGTGAGAGTCCCAGCTGTGGCAGCCCCACAGGGGCCTCAGCAGGCCCTGTGCTGATGGGGAGGTGGCTCTGAGAGGCTGGTGCCCTGTGGAATTGTGCTTTTGCAGGTTTGCCTTTTGGGCCGTGGAGCTAACAGGGAGATTTTTGCCTTCACCCATCACAAGACCATCACCCTTAGCTGTCCACATGGACCCTTTTGATCTCACTTGGGGGTTGCAGGTGCCCAGGCCTGTTGAAAGCAGTTGTTGGTCTAGTTCTGTGCACACTTGCAGAAAATCCTGGGCTCTCTGTCCAGCTGTAGAATTTGTTCTAGGAAAGTGAAGGGCTGAAGTCATGACTGTAACATTGAAAACTGTTCAGTAGTAAAACAAACATGAATTTCAGCTCCTATTTGTTCCTAAAACACATGCCTTGTTCCTCCTCTGCCTTTGATAGCTGGATCAGTTGGCAATCCTACCCCTTTGCCACTGAGCCTCAGCAGCTGCCCTGGGAAGTGTTGCATCACAGAGCCATGGAACAGCTCCTGCCAGCCATGGGGGCTGGCTCTGGACCTGTTTCCCTGCCTTAATCCAGCTCTTTTCAATTGGGATTGTGTCTGTAGGAGCACTGGACATAAGGGGACCTGATTGTGGTTTGTGATTTCATCTGCTTGTAAAATCATGGAATCACAGACTGGTTTGGGTTGGGAGGGACCCTAAAGCCCATCCAGTTCCACCCCCTGCCATGGGCAGGGACACCTTCCACTAGCCCAGGTTGCTCCAAGCCCCGTCCAACCTGGCCTTGGACACTTCCAGGGATCCAGGGGCAGCCACAGCTTCTCTGGGCAACCTGTGCCAGGGCCTCCCCACCCTCACAGGGAAGGAT
>VXAY01003733.1:84363-263419 GCA_013399855.1 Oxyruncus cristatus | reverse complement strand
AGGAGGAGGAGGAGAAGGAGGAGGAGGAGGAGAAGGAGGAGAAGGAGGAAGAGGAGAAGGAGAAGGAGGAGGAAGAGGGGGAGGAGAGGCTCTGTGCTGGCCCAGCGCTGTGTCTGCTCCTGCCAAGACACAGTGCAGAGTCACTCCAGGGTAGTGCTTTCAGAGATGAGCAGGGAAGTGCTGCATCTTTTTCATGGCCCCTCTTCCTCGACCTCTGGGCTCATTCCCAGGCACTCAGTGCAGAGGCCTTTTGTCCCTGCTCCAATCCAGGGGCACGGGGACAGTGCCAGAGAGGAGCTGCATCACGAAAAGGGGGGACAGGCCCCAGGGACACCAGAATAGCACAGACACCAGCTTTGGTCCCCTCTGAGGACAGAAATTGGGGTTTTCCCCAAGCCCTGAGCAAACACAGCTGTTAGCACAACTCCTCTGAACCTCTGAGCTGGAATGTTTGCCCCTTGTTCCAGGGCCATGTTCCCAAGGGAAGCAAGGACAGAGTATCTCTGTCTTCAGCAAGGATCTGCCTGACTTTGGGATGTCTTTGCAGAGCTCAGACAGCCCTTAAAGCAGAAGGTTATCCTAATTTATAGTCCCTGGATTTATGGGAGGGATATATCAAGGCAGAGTGTAATAGCTTTCGTGTGGCCCATCAGCCAAGGGGGGACCATCCTGGAGTCTCTGGGAGCAGGGACAGCTGCAGGATCCTTCCCTGGTGTAGCTGCTTTAACTCCTTCAGTTCAGGAGCAGGGAAGAGACAGTCCTGCCACTCCCTCACAGTGCCTTCAGGTGCTGAGCCTGTGCTGGGAGGAAGCTGGAGGTGGTATCCAAAGCCCCTTGGCTTCTGGCAGTGAGGGGAAGTTGAAGACGTGGAGATTTCCCAAAGCTCAACCAACACAGCACGTGGGGCCAGAGAGTCCCTGCCCCGCCTGCAGGACCTGCCTGCAGGTGCCCTGTCCCCTGCACACCCTTTCTCCACACTCATGCCCCCCACCACAGGCACGTTTGCCCTTCCTGTCCCTCCCTGCATCCATACCCAGAGCTGGTTGCTGGGCTCTCTCTGCCCCTTGGCTCAGCCCTGGGGACCTGCCCCAAGGTGTCCCCTCAGCCATGGTCATCTCTTGGTGCTCCTGCCTCAGTGCCCCTTGTTCACGTGACAAGCAGAAAGCTGAGAGGGCAGATTAGCTCCTGTTCCACTTCTCACAACTCGTCTGACAGCCAGGGGCCCTTGGGAGGGTGGGAGAGAGCTGTGGGGGCTGATCTCTGTCCTCCTCCTTGTCCCATGGCATCACCCCCACCCAGAGTGGTGCCCCAGGTGATGCCCTGGCTGGGGAGGTGCCCCAGGCAGGACAGAGCTGAGCTGGGGTGGCTGGGATCACTGGGGCTCTGCTTTACCCAGTGCAGCACAGGGTCCTGGGGACACCCAGCGTGCAGAGAGATGGAGAGCTGGGAGTTCCTCTGGGAGCTGGGATCCCAGCAGCTGCTCCCTGCAGCAGTAGTATCCCAGTGAGACTGGAGATGTTGATCCCAGCAGCTGCTCCCTGCAGCAGTAGTATCCCAGTGGGAGCTGCAGGGAGAGCCTGGAGCAGCACAGGGCTCAGGAAGACTCCACTGGTGTCGGTGCCTGGCAGTGCTGGGGCTGGAGAGCTGTGTGGACTGAGCTGGGCTGGATTCCCTGCAGGATAACTCTGTTTCTGACTCATTCCTGAGACTGCA
This sequence comes from Oxyruncus cristatus, assembly GCA_013399855.1. Lineage (NCBI taxonomy): Eukaryota > Metazoa > Chordata > Aves > Passeriformes > Cotingidae > Oxyruncus > Oxyruncus cristatus. The sequence goes on along the minus strand of VXAY01003733.1, from coordinate 261,706 downwards.
GGCAGGGCCTGGTGGGTGCTGAGGCACTGGAAGAGCGGGGAGAGGGAAGGAGAGGGGGGCGTAAGCGGGTCCCAGGCACCCGGTGCTGCATCCTCCTCCACCAGCCCCATGCAGGATAGAAAGCATGAGCCTTCTTCACACATCCCAAAAAGCATAAATGGCTGGAGCATCTCAGCTCCCTGAGCCTTTGCTCTCACTGAAATGCTGAAAATCCTGAAATCAGCAGGAATCACTTGGACTTCATGGACCCAGCAGAGCGGGCTGAGCCCTTTGCCATGCAGCTGCCCCCACCAGCTGGAGCTGCACTTTTAGAGCTGCTTTGCTGTGAGTGTAGGAGGATCATGGTTGCAAAACTATTCCTGGGGCCCAGGCTCTCAAGCCCTTCCTCCTCCTCCTCCTCCTCCTCTTCTGCAGTCCCTGTGTGGAAATGCCTGTGCCCACTCGAGAAGCTGGCATTCCTGCTTGAAGATGTTCTGCTTCTTTAGCAAAGCTTCAGCAGTTACAAAAACTCCTCTTTAAAAATTCATGCTGTTCTGTATCATGTTAAATATTTATTCTTAAGGAACAATGCGTTCCTCCCTCCCCCATTCTGCTATGATACCTATTTTGCATATGAGCTGATTAATTATTAAGCATCTACATTTTATTTTGACTAACAGAAGATGTGCTCTAGTCAGTTGGATGCCTGTTGTGTTCTGCTGAGCTGTGAATTCACCTTCCCTCTCCAAACAGAGGGATCCTCTCTGGTTGTATCTTGGAGCTCTCCCACACTGGGAATCTGAGCTGGCCATGGCCAGTCCTAGACCCCCTTCATATCCATAGTGCTGCAGAGCCCCTGCTCACCTGGTCATGGAGGATTCCCCCTTTCCTATACACCCAGCAAGAAATCAGGATGGATTCTTCAGCCCCAGCTGGGTTTTCTCCCTTCCTGGTCACTTTGGTGTCTTCAGGTGAAGGCGATGCTCTTTTTCTGGTGGGGGTGTTTCCCCAAGGCTGGGGCAGGACAAAGATCTGGCTGGGCAACCAGGATGGCCCGGGGCAGCACTGAGTGCCTGGGTGCCAACGTTCAGCCTGGTAAAAGGGGGAAATGGGAGCAGAATTTGGCTGTGCTGGACCAAAGGCAGCTGTGTCCCAGCTGGTTCCCAGCACTGAAGGGCTCCATGACAAACATCAGTGGTGCCACCAGGTCTCGGAGGACAGTTCCCTCCAATGGAGCTTTGAGCTCCTCTAGGGAAACCACTTCTGAAGCTGAGACCCAAACTCTCCAAAAGGTTCCCCAAGTCGTAGGGAAGACCTGTGTCCTTGAAACAGGGACCTGGTCTGGTGATACAAAGAGGACTCTTAGTCCCTTGGCCCTTGCTGGACACTCCCTCCTTTGGAAGTGATTGGCAGGTCCAGTTCTGGAACTGGAGCCTCCGTCCACAGAGTTTTGTGGAAGAGGGAATCTGCAACTTAATGGGACTTAGTGGGGCCACCACAGCTTTTCTGGGCAACTTGTGCCAGGGCCTCACCACCCTCACAGGGAAGAGTTTCTTTCCAATATCCCACCTGACCCTTCCTTTGGCAGTGGGAAGCCATTCCCCCTTGTCCTGTCTCTCCAGAGTGTGTCTGCAGCTTAGTGATACTGGGCACAAAGCCACTGGAGCTCAGCCCCCCTGTGAAGGTGCTGGGTGTGCCCCTCCCAGCAGGTGTGGGCCCCTTCCCTGTGGCCCAGCTCAGGTGGACAAGGGATACCTGGAGAAAAGAGCTCTTGGCATCCTGGGACCCAGTCCTGCTGCAGAAACACCTCATGGCAATGCTGCCCTGGCGCTGCTGAACTCAGGGACGGGCTGAGGAAAGAGCTGATACCAGGGCAAACTCTACTCCAGGATTATCAGGAATTAATCCTGCTAAAAAAACTGGATTACTATTCAGGAGAGATGCTGAAAACACAGCATTTGTATTCTGTGGGAAATTCCAATGTTAGTCCCCCTTCTCCCTGCCCCAGATTTCCCAAGGAAGAACAAAAATAACTCTTTTTTCCCATGGAAATATAATCTCAGCTGCTTTGCAAACACAGGAGCATCTTGCTTTCTGTGCTTTGCAGGCAGAGTAATAGATAGTCTTTGCACCAATAAAATGCAGCTCTGGGATCCATTTTGGAATTGATGTTCAGAAGAGAAGGAGAATGAAGCAAATTGTATTGAGGTGTTTGGTTGGGGAGCTCTGTCAAAATAGAAGTGATCCCTCCCTCAGTGCATCCCCTCCAGTGCTGCCGTTTCCAAAGGCCCTGTGACAAGCAGCTCTGCCCTTGAGACGGGAACCACCAAATGAAGAGACCCTGCAAGGCGGAGATTTGCGGGAGGGTTTGGTGCAGACACACGGGATCTGTGGCTCCGGCCGGGTTTAACAGGCCGGGTTTAAGAGCCCGGGTTGTGAGCGCTGTCACAGAGCTGAGCTCGGCGCGGGGGCTGTGCCCGGGCTGAGGGTGAGGGGGGGCTGCGGGAGGCGATCCCGGCTCCTCATTAACAGCTTCATTAGCGAGCTGGAGGCAGCTCCGGCAGCCCGGCGGTGACAGGCACAGATGGTGCGAAACTGGGAGGTGTTGGAAACAACAGCGCAGCGTGTGATGGGAGCCCTGGGAGAGGCTGGAAAATCCGGCACGGTGGGATAATGCTCAGCTCTCCAGCAAATGGCCCAGGGCAGAGCTGGCGGTGAGGGCCGGCCCGCACTGCGGGCGTGCTCAGGGCCTTGGGGCAGCACCCACCGGCCACGAGGGGCATGTGCTGCAAACCCTGCCTGCCTCCCCGGCCGGGGACACTCGGGGTATCGGGGGCACTGTCCCTTCAGGACTTCTCACCAAAATCCTGAAAACCTGTGAGCGGGGAGGGCAGCAAGTGAGAGCAGGGCCTGGGGAGAATCACAGAACCATGGAATGGTTTGGGTTGGGGGACCTGAAGGGTCATCCAATTCCACCCCCTGCCATGGGCAGGGACACCTTCCACTAGCCCAGGTTGCTCCAAACCCCATCCAACCTGGCCTTGGACACTTCCAGGGATCCAGGGGCAGCCACAGCTTCTCTGGGCAACCTGTGCCAGGGCCTCCCCACCCTCACAGGGAAGGATTTCTCCCCGATATCGCATGTATCCCTGCCCTCTGGCAGTGGGGAGCCATTCCCCCTTGTCCTGTCCCTCCAAAGTAGATGTGTGCTGTTGGCAGTGCTTGGTTTCTGTCTGTCCCTGTGTGAGCACACATGTCATCATCTGCTTTCAGGAGCAGAAGGGACCATGAATGTTGATGTCCCACCTTGAAAGGGCCAGTTTTGGTGGTGTCAGGCACTGGCTGTGATACAAACAGGGCTGTAGCATCATCCTGAGGACCCAGAGCAAGGACCTCCAATGACAGAACTGCACGTGTTGAGCACACCCTGGGCCTGCAGGACCTGGCTGCCATGTCCCTCACCTCAGTCCTGTGGGGCTTTGTTGAAAGAGAGATGGTGCAGTGGTCCAGCAGTGCCGTGCCCCAGATGTGGAGTGCGAGGACAAGGGGGAATGGCTTCCCACTGCCAGAGGGCAGGGTTAGATGGGAGATTGGGAGAAATCCTTCCCGTGAGGGTCGGGAGGCCCTGGCCCAGGTTACCCAGAGAAGCTGTGGCTGCCCCTGGATCCCTGGAAGTGTCCAAGGCCAGGCTGGACGGGGCTTGAAGCAACCTGGGCTAGTGGAAGGTGTCCCAGCCCATGGCAGGGGGTGGATGATATGGGCTGTAAAGTCCCTTCCAGCCCAAAACATCCTGTGATTCTGTGCCATGGGAGAATAGGAGATACTTGCAAAGACAGGTCCAGAGTTTTCCCTGCCTCTATGCCAAGGCTGTGCATCAACAAGTGCTCTCTAAGAGGCCAAGATCTCCTGTTCCCCATTGGAAAGGCTCAGGAGCAGAGACATGGATGAGGCAGTGCAGGCAGGTTCAGCTACACCTCCAGGACTGGGTGCAGGAATGCAGGTTGTATTTTGGACAAGTCTGGCTTTGAAAGCACCAGTTGATGGAGCAGCTGCTGTTTCCCTGCACCCTCTGTGGCTGTGGTTAATCACTGTGACTCATTCTCAATTGAATTCTCTGGCTGTAACCTTAAGCCACTGGATCTTGCTTTACCATCCTCTGCTGGATTAAAGAGCCTTTAAGTGTCCAGTAGTTTCCTTCCCTGAAAGTGCTTAAATGCTGTTATCAGGTCACCTCTTAGCTTCTCTTTAGAGGAGAGGCAGATCATGTGTCTTCAACCTCACTCCTTTTGTCCTGGCTGTTGACATAGTTTTAGACTCCTCTTTACAGCTGGTCTCACTCTTCAAACTTGTGCCTTTCTTTTGGGCAGTTTTGCACTGGAGCAATCCTATAATCCTGCCTTCCTTTTGCTGCAGGATGGGCCAATTCCCTCCTGGTCTTGCAGAAGGCCACCCATATGTGATCACATGTATGGCTCAGGAGTGATGAATTTTGGTGTTCAGTCCCAGCACTGTGACTCGAACTATGACACTGGCTGCAAGCTGCAGTTTAGAAGGACATACCCTGTCAGACTCATGGATGTGTGGAGCAGGAAGAGTTGGAACCGGTGTGTTTGGACATGGACAGGGAAGTTTTGTTTTACTTTATTTCCCTCTGTGTGAAGCTGACTGGCCTTGTGTCCTCTCCTCAGACAGCTACAGGGACACGGTTAAAACTGTCAAAACAGAGGGGAACTGTCTTTCCTCCTGCCAGCCCTTTCCCTTCCAGCTGTTGCATAGCTGTCCCAAGGCCACAGGAGTGCTCAGTCTTGGCTCAAGGACATCTAATGCAGGGTGGCAGTGGCTTAGGTCCCATCCCAGTTCCCTGCACACAGGACTGACTCCCAGCCCCTCTGAGACCCAAAGGCCATGACCTGGCTGTGTCTCCCACAGACAAGCTGGATCCTGGCCTGGAGGGAGCTGCATCCTGAGGCTTCCTGGGCAGAGGGAGGGAAATGTCATTCTCCTGGAGAAGTCAGAAATCCAGGCTCAGGCAGAGAGAGAAGACATTCCAGGGCCTAAGCCCACCCAAGACAGCTGAGGACCAAACCAGGAATCTACTTGGACAGCCCTGCTAGGATGGTGACCCTCCCTGCTGGCACTGTGTATCCCTGAGGTCACAGAATCATAGAATTATAGAATCAGATGGGTTGGAAAAGGCCTCTGAGATCATCAAGTCCAACCCTTGATCCAACCCTGCCGTGGTTCCCAGCCCATGGCACTGATGCCACATCCAGTCTCACCTTGAACACCTCCAGGGACGGTGACTCCACCCCTCCCTGGGCAGCCCATTCCAAGGGCTGATCCCTCTCTCTGGAAAGAATTTCTTCCCAATATCCAACCTAAACCTCCCCTGGCACAGCTTGAGACCGAGCCCTCTTGTCCTACTGCTGGTTCCTGGGAGAAGAGACCAACCCCCACCTGGCTCCCCCCTCCTGTCAGGGAGTTGTGGAGAGCGATGAGGTCTCCCCTGAGCCTCCTCTTCTCCAGGCTGAACAACCCCAGCTCCCTCAGCCTCTCCTCACAGCACTTGTGCTCCAGTCCCTTCCCAGCCTGGTTGTTCTTCTCTGCCCCTGCTCCATCCCCTCCATGTCCTTCCTGAACTGAGGGGCCCAGAACTGGACACAGCACTCCAGGGGTGGCCTCACCAGCGCTGAGTACAGGGGCAGAATCACTTCCCTGCTCCTGCTGCCACACTGTTCCTGAGCCAGGCCAGGATCCACTGGCCTTCTTGGCCCCCTGGGCACACTCTGGCTCATGTTCAGCTTCCTGACAATCCACACTCCCAGGACCCTTTCTGCCAGGTCCTACTGGGATGTGTCTGCTCCCAGAATGCCAGCTCATTTCTCCTGCTGGCAGAGCACAGATAGGCCAGGAGAGCAAGGACAATGCACTAATGGCAAGGGAAAGCAGCACCAAGACTTGGACCAGAACTGAGCTGGGACCTGCCTCCAGCTTGCAGGGATGAGGGATTGCCCTGGGCACACTCAGCTACCTGCTGCTCCCTCCCAGCTGGACATCACTGCTCAGAGCTCTCAGAGCCCTTTTCTCTGCCATGTGGATTTCAGCCAGGCTTGGATCAGTGCGTTATCAGGTCCCCTGTTTTCTTCCAGTGGTAGGTCCATGAGAAATTCCCAAGAACCTCCTGGACATGGTTGTCCTGGGACGTGGAGCTAAAACCATCAGAGTCCTTCAGCAGACCTGCCCTCAGGGCAGTGACAGTTTTCACTGCCAGTTTGAAATTTGAGGGGAAAATAGATGGTGCCTGAATTGCAGGGGTGTAGTGGGAGCTGCTGGAGTGTGTGTGCACAGCAGGAACATGTGAGGTGGAACGAAGGTGGGGGCAAATGAGCACAGAGTTGCTCCTGGTTCTTTCCCTGCCTTGCAAATATCTCTAGTGAAAATCCCTCTGGTTCTTGAGCTCCCTGAGTTTTGTAGAAGTACTCCCTTTCCCTGAAAAAACACATTCCCTATTCCCAGAGGTTTTCAAGGCCAGGTTGGACGGGGCTTGGAGCAACCTGGGCTTATGAAAGGTGTCCCTGCCCACGGCAGGGGTGGAATGAGATGAGCTTTAGTGTCCCTTCCAACCTTCCATCCTGTGATTCTATGATTCTCTAAAAGTGAAAAACCAGTATTTACACAGCACTTGGAGCAGGGGATGAACATTTCAGAAGGGCTGGGAGTGAACCATCAGCCTTGCTAATAGAGGTCAGCCCCTCTTCTTCGGCCCAGGACCCTTTCCTGAGGTTGCAGCAAGCACTGCCCAGGGCAGACTTCAGACACTGGAGAGCTTTCCTTTGGGCTTCCAGGACAGCCAGGACCCTTGTGAACCCTGGATCCCAGGATCCCTGCTCTTCCTCTGCTGCTGCCATCCTGGCTGGCCCCATCCAGGCTGGGCTAGGGCTCCCTGTGTGCAGAGCTCAAGCAGAGGCATGAAGACACAGAGGTGATGGCTTTGCAGGTGTCTGAATGGAGACAAACCCCTGGTAGTTGGGCAGAATAATTTAAATCCCACAAAATCTCCGTCCCAGGAGGGACAGCACCCATTGACCCATGGCCCACCCAGAGGAGCCTGCTTCTGCTGTCCTCCTGTGCCACGTCTGTCTCCTTCTGAAGGGATATGGTGACTCTGAGCTTCACTTGCCCTGTTGTCTCCTTCCCAAAGGGATGACCTGTCCCCATCAGCAAGGAGAACTTCCCTCAGCTGGTGGGAGCTCAGATCCATATGTCCCTTGACCAAGGGTTTGTTCCTCTTCAGCTGACAGACAGGGAGTTACGCTTGGGTCTGCACAAACCTCCAAGCAGGCACTGCTTGTTCTCCTTTTCCATGCTTGGCCATGTTTCTGCAGGAATCCCCTCCTCCACAGCCTCTGCAATACCCATTTCAGGTATTTCCCTGTGTTTCAGGGGAAGCCAGGCCAGCAAAGCTCTCCTGGACAATGTGTAGGAAGGCTGATAACTCCTTCCTCCCCTATTCTCTGCTTGTCTCCTGGGAAAGCCCCCTCTTTAAATAACAGGCTGAGTGTTTTTAGGTTCCAGAGTGGTTTTGCAAAGAATTGCATCAAGGACTCTTAATGCTCGACCTTTCCCATCTCTCTGCGATTCCGGAGTGTGAGGCTCAGGCTGGGAAGTGCCTGGAAACACTCCCGACCCCACACAGCCTGTTCTTGGCAGAGCCAAGAGCTGCAGCTGTATCCTGAGGGACACGCCCTGGCCTCCCCCACTGCTGCTTGGGATGGCATTCAGGGAGCCCTGGGCCCCCTTTGCATGGATGGTGTTGGTGAAAAGTGCTGTCAGAGCTCGGCAGGCAGTTCTGCCATGTGAGCTGGGGCTGCTGCTGCTCCCACTCGGGAGGGCACTGGGAGGGGTTGTGCTGCTGCTTTGGGTCTCTACGTTCCCCTGGCTGAAGTCAGGTGAGCCCAGTGGCCCCAGAAATGTGGACAGTGTGAGCTGGAGGTACCCTGTGCAAGAGCAGACCTGAGGAACTCTACAGCTCCCTGACAAGAGGTTGCAGCAAGGTGGGGGTCGGGCTCTGCTCCCAGGGAACAAGCAACAGGACAAATGGTCTCACTCACCAGGGGAGGGTCAGGCTGGACATGAGGAGGAATTTCTGCATGGAAAGGGTGGTGAGGCCTTGGCAGGGGCTGCCCAGGGAGGTTTGGAGTGCCCATCCCTGGAGGTGCCCAAGGAAGGCCTGGCCGTGGCACTCAGTGCTCTGGGCTGGGGGACAAGGTGGGCATCGGGCACAGGGGGGATCCATGGGCTGGGAGGGTTTTCCCCACCAAAATGATTCCATGATTCTGTGATTCTGTGACGTCAAACTGCAGGAGCAGGTCCCGCCAGCACCAGGCAGGAGGTGGGGTCTCTGTGGGGCAGGATTTCTTCCCAGGAGGTGGGACGGGTCATGTGCCTGCAGAAGGTCTTGCAATTCCCTGTGGGTCCCAGGCCCAGCAGGGCCACACCAACCCCAGCTCAGATCCCATCTGTGACTGCTGGAGTGGGTCACAACACTGACACCTGAGTGGAAAGAGCTCTTCAGATGGGTGGGACAAGGTGAGATAAGGGTTGGTGTCAGGACCTGGAGCTCAAATCTGTGTTGTTTGAGGCACAGGAGCTGGCTGCTCTGATATCACCAGCAGGTTCAGCCACCAGATTTTGCATTTCCCTGCTGACCAGCTGTGAGCTTGAGACAGAACTAAATCCAGCTGGCCTTGTTGTGTCTGTGTGTCAGGAGTTCGAGAACACAGCTGTGTCCTAGGGCTGTCCAGCCTGGGGCTGTGGCCCAGCAGGGAGGATTCCTGAGGGAGAGGTTTGTTGTCTCCTGCAGGACCAGCCCCCGCCCCTCGCCCGTGGCCCACACTGGGGGTCAGGGACATGTCTGGGGTCCATCCCCTGCCCTTTAGGAGGGCTCTGGGGACATGGGTTAGTGCAGTGCTGGGGGATGGTTGGACTCCACGGTATTAGAAGGCTTTTCCAACCTGAATGATTCCATCATTCCATGATTTCATGCTCAGAGGAGGAAGATCCTCCATGAAGGCACATACATTACCTTGGACACTGCTCCTGACTCTGCTGGAGGATCTGGTGGTTCGAACCACCACAGACCTGCTTCAAATGCAGCTTTGCAGAGAGCTGCCCATGTGTGTGAGGGGCAGTGGCTGAGCTGTGGCCCGGGGCTGGGATGTGCAGAGAAACCAGGGTAAGGACAAAGGAACTGGGGAAAAAAAAAAAAATAAAAAAAAAAAGTTTAAAAAATTTAAATTAGTTTTAATTCTTTTCATGTTGCGGGTCTGCATTTTCTTTTCCTCATTTTCTGTTCCTCTTTGAGCTTGTACTGCTGAAGTGGTTGTTTTGTGCTTGTTTCTTTAATTAGTTTCCCAGCTTTCCTACAGAGACTTGTTCTTCTTCTGAAGTTTCTTTCTTAAGGTTAGGACTGAAATGTTCACCCACACTGGAAACTAGTGCTGAAGTGAAAGGAAAAGCTTTGCTGTAGGAATGATGCAGAGACATTTGCTGAGCCATAAAGTCCACCTGCTGATCCCCTGGGTCTCCCACAGACATCCAAGGGGCTTTGATTGGACCTTGTAGGACACAGGGCCAACAGAGATGCCCCAAGGGCTGGAACACTTCTCCTGTGGGGAAAGGCTGAGAGACTTGGGATTTTTCACCTGGAGAAGAGAAGGCTCCAGGGAGACCTGAGAGCCCCTTCCAGGGCCTAAAGGGGCTCCAGGAGAGCTGGAGAGGGATGTGGGACAAGGGATGGAGGGACAGGACACAGGGAATGGCTTCCCAGGGAGAGATGGGAGACTGGGAAGGAATTCCTGGCTGTGAGGGTGGGGAGGCCCTGGCCCAGGTTGCCCAGAGCAGCTGTGGCTGCCCCTGGATCCCTGGAAGTGTCCAAGGCCAGGCTGGACAGGGCTTGGAGCAACCTGGGCTGGTGGGAGGTGTCCCTGCCCATGGCAGGGGGGGGGACTGGATGGGCTTTAAGGTCCCCCCCAACCCAAACCATTCCATGATTCCATGGTTCTATATCCCATCATCAGAGTTTGCAGGTTGAATTTAGTGGGACTTTGGCTCCTCAAGAAGTTAAATGCTTCAGCAAGCCTTCCTGGTTCCCTCTGGCTGGAGCACGAGGCCAATTTTATCCTGCTTCCTCTGGAAATGTCAGCTTGTATGTACAAGAATTTTACAGCAACTTTGTGCCTTGAAAACTGAGATCACTTTTTAATGCTAACAAGGAATCAATTTGTTTTGAATGTGCAAAGATTTTATGCCACCGAGAGAGAAGGGTTTTTAATATGGATATAATAAGCCTATGGTATGTCCATGTTCAGAATAATCCATGGATTTCTTATTGCCCTGCCTCAGAAAAGATGCTGGAGTAAAGGAAAAGCTTGCGAGAAGGGCAGCCAGGGTGATCAGAGGTACACAAGAGGTCTTGGATGGGGGAGGACCTGTGGAGAGGCTTCACACTGTTGGAGACCTTTGTGCAGAAGGTCTCAGAGCAGAGCCTGGGGCGGGGCAAGGCAGGGCAGCACAGGGTAATTAGTCACTATTTTTAACCCTGGTGGCACTCAGTGAAATGCTGAGGCTGGAGCCTCACTGCACATCCATCACTTCTGGAGATCTTTGCCCCAGGATGCTGTGGGAGACAAAGGACAGAGTGAGTTTGAAGAGAGGAAAGGAGAGATGGCTTTCTGGGAGCCATTGTGGCCATGAAGCAGCTGGTTCATGTGCAATCCCAGTTTTGGAAGTCTCCAAACTGCTGCCTGTTCCTGTGTCAGTGCCAGGGGCTCTCACACTCCTGCCCTGTTTCACCTGCTCATACCTCCATGGGGGCTGCTGCTCTGCCAGACATGGGATGAAAGCCCCCATGATCCTTGTGCTGGTTCAATATGCCAGTTCTTGTGTAAAAAAAGAATTTCAGAAAGGGTTCACAGGAGCCTCTAAGACCCAGATTCAGAGCTGCTTAGGTGTTGCAGAAACAGGGATTTAACTTTTAGAAGCTTAAGATTTCTCTCTATCTCTCATCTGTCTTTTTTTGTACTAATGGTTTGTAAAATTACAGTAAAAAATCCCACAGGTGGCATTTTTCTGATTGGTTTGTTGTCTCCGTGTGTGTGAAAATCCACAGTACATTGGTGTCACTGCCTGGTCTCCAAAGACAGACAGACCATGCAGCTGTTTGGTAGAATCATGGAGTGGTTTGGGTTGGAAGGGACCTTAAAGCTCATCCAGTCCCAACCCCTGCCATGGGCAGGGACACCTTCCACCAGCCCAGGTTGCTCCAAGCCCCGTCCAACCTGGCCTTGGACACTTCCAGGGATCCAGGGGCAGCCACAGCTTCTCTGGGCAACCTGTGCCAGTCATATAAGTCACATGACAAACATAAGAATCATAAATCCTTGCAGATGTTCTGAAACAGTGGGAATTATTTTGAAATGAAAGCTCCCAAATAATACTCGTATTCCTTTTCCTACTTCCCTGTGCTCTGGTCTGTCTGATGGAGGCTTTACTGGAAGTGGGATGAGAATAGTAACTCACCTTCCCCAGCTCTCTCTGAGGCAGGGCCTGGTGTCATCTCCCAAGGATGTTTCTCAGTGTTGAGGACATCTGATATTCCCCGTCCACAAATGCAGGATGGTGACAAGTGTCTGTCCCAGCTCACCATCCCCTTGCTGTGTGTGCCGGGATTGGGGTCGCTCTGGCTGGACCACCTGGCACCTTTACCAAGATGCTGTCCTGGTTAAACCTATGACACTGGGATAGTTAATTCTTTTTAGGAGCTGCTCCAGGGCTGTGGTCAGGGTTTAGTGTGAGGATAATGTTGATAACACACTGATGGTTTGGTTGGGGCCAAGCTGTGCTTCCTCTCCATCCAGGACTTCTCAGTGTCCCAGGCTCTGCCAGCGAGGAGCTGCACGAAGGGATGGGAGGGAGCGTGGCCAGGAGAGCTGACCTGAACTGGGCAGAGGATGTTCCACACCGGGGAATGTCCTGCACAGTGTATAAACTGGGGGGAGTGGTGAGATCATCATCCCTGCATGTGTTCAGTGTGTTCAATGTGGTGTTTACTGGTGGCCTTGGCAATTTTAGGTTAATTAGATTAATGGTTGGACTCAATGATCTTGGAGGTATTTTTCAACCTTAATGATTCTGCGATTCTATGTATTGTGCATCACTTGTTTTTCTTGGTTTGGTTTTTTTGGGGGTTATTTTACTTCTTTCTTTCCTGATTCTCCTTCCCATTCAGCTGGTGGGTCAGGGAGGTGCTTAGTTGCTGGTTGGGGTTAAACCACAACACCTGTGTGGACACCTTGGCCTGGAGATCACACCAACCTCTGGATGTGGTTAAAGGGATAAAAGGAAGTTTAGCTGATTTCACCAAGGTCAGAGGGGTCCTCCTCCTGACACCCTTTATGCACCTGCTGCCAGAGGTGGACAGACTGTAACACGCTGGGAAAGCCAACCAGCCAGCCCAGTCCCACTCCCAGCAATGTCTGGATGACTCCCCCTGGCCTCTGCTCCACCACCACACCCCTCCCACTCCACCCTCCTCAACAAAATGAGTGTGGAGACACCAGGTACCTCTTTGGTCTGGTGGACCCTTCTCTAAGGACAGGCTGGGAGAGCTGGGGGGGGTCACCTGGAGAAGAGAAGGCTCCAGGGAGAGCTGAGAGCCCCTTGCAGGGCCTAAAGGGGCTCCAGGAGAGCTGGAGAGGGACTGGGGACAAGGGGTGGAGGGACAGGACACAAGGAATGGCTTCCCAGTGCCAGAGGGCAGGGATAGATGGGATATTGGGAAGGAATCGTTCCCTGTGAGGGTGGGGAGGCCCTGGCCCACGTTGCCCAGAGAAGCTGTGGCTGCCCCTGGATCCCTGGGAGTGTCCAAGGCCAGGGTGGACGGGGCTTGGAGCCACCTGGGCTAGTGGAAGGTGTCCCTGCCCATGGCAGGGGGTGGAGCAGGATGGGTTTTAAGGTCCCTTCCAACCCTTCCATGGGTCTGTGATTCTATGACATCTCTTGGCAGGGGCAGCCACAGAGCTCATGTGCAGTATCCAGTGATGTCCTGGGCACTCTGGAGTCATATCCATCCACCTCACAGACACCATCTCGAGGATCTTTTTGTTCTCCTGCTGTTGGTCTCTCCTCACACTGGTGTCTTGCTGCCTTTGAGTATCTGTGGGCCAGTGAACAAAATGCTCTTTTGTGGATTTGAGAGGAAATGTCTTTGATAAAAAAAAGGGACCATCAAGTGCTGATTTTCTGCCAAGAGGTAGTGGAATTGCAGTCGTGAGAACATGTTGTAGCAGTTTGCAGATCACACACTACAGGAGGTCCTTGGTCCCTGCACCATTTGAGCTCAGTTTTTATTCTCCTTGCCTTCTTGCAACAGGAACCTTTTCACTCCTTCATAAAGAACTTGTAATAAGAGCATTTCAGAAATCATTGTTTATTCAATATTTATGACAACCTTGGAATGCAAATCAGGTTGCAACAATCTAGCACACAGGTGGTTACTTTGTTATTACACAATTTCTAAATTACCTTCCCGGAACTCTTTTCATGGTTTCCTTGCAAAGCTCTGCTGTTGCCTGAGAGCTCTGTGTTTCACCACGCTGTGAATTTACTTCCATCCCTTTCCTTAGTCCCTCCAGCAGGAATGGCAGTTATCCCCCTGACCTTGATTTGAAACAGTTTGAGCAGGAAGTCATAGAATCATGGAATGACTGGAGTTTGAAGAGACCTTAAGGATCATCCAATTCCAACCCCCTGCCATGGGCAGGGACACCTTCCACCAGCCCAGGTTGTTCCAAGCCCCGTCCAACCTGGCCTGGGACACTTCCAGGGATCCAGGGGCAGCCACAGCTGCTCTGGGCAACCTGTGCCAGGGCCTCCCCCCCCTCACAGGGAACAACAATTCCTTCCCAATATCCCATCTAACCGTATTTGGCGCACAAGTGGATAACGTTGTTATGGGATGTGTGAGCAACTGGCTCACGGGGCAAACACAGAGGGTGACAGTGACTGCGGTGACGTCAGACTGTGACCTGTCACTGCTGGGGGTCCACGGGGCTCCATTTCAGGCCCTGTGCTCTCCAACATCCCCATCAATGACTTGGACACAGCCCTGGAAGGGACTCTGAGCAAGTTTGCAGATGGCACAGAATGGGAGGAGCTGTTGAATCCCCCGAAGGCAGGGAGGGCCTGCAGAGAGACCTGGACAGGTCTGAGGGCTGGGAATGACCAACCATGGGAAGTTCAACCAGGGGAAGGGCCGGATTCTGCTCCTGGGATGGAGCAACCCTGGGGGGACAGACACACTGGGAATGAGAGGCTGGAGAGCAGTGCTGGGAAAGGGCCCTGGGGGTGCTGGTGGGTGCCCCTTGTCCCTGAGCCAGCAGTGCCCGGGCAGCCAGGAGGGACATCCCTGTCCTTGGGCAGCAGGGAGGGGATTGTCCCGCTCTGCTCTGCCCTGGGGCGGCCTCACCTCAATATTGGGGCAGTTTGGGGGGACACAATGGAAGGGAGAGATGGAGCCATTGGAGAGTGTCCAAAGGAGGGACACGGAGATGGGGAAGGGCCTGGATTTGAAGGCGTGTGAGGACACTGAGGGCACTTGGTGTGTTCAGCTGGAGCAGAGGAGACTGAGGGGAGACCTCAGTGCAGTTCCAACTGCCTGGGCAGGGGCAGAGGAGGGGCAGGGACTGAGCTCTGCTCTGGGGGGACCAGGGACAGCACCCAGGGAATGGCTGGAGCTGTGTCAGGGCAGGCTCAGGTTGGATCTCAGCAAAAGGTTCTTCCCCCAGAGGCTGGTTGGCACTGACCAGGCTCCCCAGGGCAGTGGGCACAGCCCCAAGGCTGCCAGAGCTGCAGGAGGGTTTGGCTGATCCTCTGGGGCACAGGGGGGGACTCTTGGGGATGGGCCTGTGCAGGGCCAGGGGTTGGATTGGATGATCCTTGTGGGTCCCTTCCAACTCAGGAGATTCTATGATTCTAACCCTGCCCTTTGGCAGTGAGAAGCCATTCCCTGTGTCCTGTTCCTCCATCCCTTGTCCCCAGTCCCTCTCCAGCTCTCCTGGAGCCCCTTTAGGCCCTGCAAGGGGCTCTCAGGTCTCCCTGGAGCCTTCTCTTCTCCAGGTGAACCCCCCCAGCTCTCCCAGCCTGGCTCCAGAGCAGAGGGGCTCCAGCACTCAGACCATCAAGATGTCCTACTAATCTCTCCGAGGTTTATGACTTAACATCTCCAACATCTTGGAGTCCCCCTGGATGAGGTAACTCATCTGCCACAACCAGTGAAATCTGTTATTTGGATCCAAAGTGTGATGGGCTTTAGTATATCTGTGTAAGTAATCTCAGTGAGTTCTTAGTCCAGATATTGCCTCCTTAACCCCAGGCCCAGCAAAGCCTGGTGTGTGTGCTGTGCCTTCCTTTCACCTCCCTGGTGTCAGCACAAACACTTCCTTCAGGGCTTCCCAAGGGATCCCTTACCAGTGGAGATGACATCCTCTGGTGCTGGTGTTTGCATCCCCCAAAGCAGCTCCCCCATCCTGGTGCTCATGACTCACACTGGGCTGACAGGCATGTTAAGAGCTGCTCTTCTGCTCTGTCCCTGCAGAGACCTGCATGTGCCAGTGCCTGCAGAGCTCCAGCCTGTCATTCTCCACAGCAAAGAGTAAAACAGCAGCTGCTGTGTTTAGCATAAAAATAAAGCAAGAAAAAACTGTTTGTAGCACCAAAACTTTGCGGCCTTCTGGGTTTCTCTTCTCTGGCAGCTGGAGCACAAACCAGATCATCAAGCTTTAATTCAGCCTGTGGCTTGAGCATCATCTTTGTAGCTTGTCCTGCTGCCCTTTCCCTTCTCCACAAGCCATCTACCACCCCTGCATGCATCTCAACATGGATCCCCTTCCAGCTAGCTGGATGTGATGGAGTTCTTGTCAGGCAGGAGCCACATCTTGCTGTCTTTTATTGCTTGAACATGAATTTGTGGCACCAGGTGTTGCAGAGAAGGAGCAGATGTGCTGGCCCCTGTGTGCCCTGCCATCCCTGGGCAGAGCCAGCTCTTCGGTGGGTGGTAGGTGCACATCTCCTGGGTTTGCAGTGTGGGTGGTGTCCTGAACAGGAGCTCTGAACACCTCCCTGTGCCCTTGTCCAAGCTGGGATAACATTTTTTCACTCCCCCGTGCTTGCACTGAACTCATTTGCAGTTGGTTCCTGACACACTGGGGCGTGCTGTGTCACCTCCCAAGCACTCCCTGTTTCCTGCAGCACAGGAGCCTTACAGAGCACCCTGGGCTGCTCTGGGGACTCTCTAGTATAGAGGTCTATCCCTTCCCCTTGAGCAAAACACTTTCAGGGTGCCTGAAGCCCCACCTGCCAAGTAGAATCATAGAATAATGGAATATCCTGAGTTGGGAGTGACCCCTGAACATCACTGGGTCCAACTCCTGGCCGCACACAGGACACCCCAACAATCCCACCACATCATTTCATGTCCCACCTTGGAGTCCCTCCCTTGCAGTCTCAGCACTGGGTGGGCAAGGAAGTGGCCCCTTCCAGTGCCAGATGGGGCTCCAAGAGAGCTGGAGAGGGACTGGGGACAAGGGATGCAGGGACAGGACACAGGGAATGTCTTCCCACTGCCAGAGGGCAGGGAGAGATGGGATACTGTGCGGGTGGGGAGGCCCTGGCCCAGGTTGCCCAGAGAAGCTGTGGCTGCCCCTGGATCCCTGGAAGTGTCCAAGGCCAGGTTGGATGGGGCTTGGAGCAACCTGGGCTAGTGGAAGGTGTCCCTGCCCATGGCAGGGGGTGGGACTGGATGAGATTTAAGGTCCCTGCCAACCCAAACCAGTGTGTGACTCTCTGGTGATTCCACGGTGTGGACCCTGTGGATGGTGGGGCAGCCCTGGCAGCAGGAAAAAGAGCTTCCTGGAAAACTGCAGAAGCCAAGGGGAAGCATTCCCCTCTCTGCTGGTGGATCTCAGTGGAGAAGGCCCTCTCCCTGTGTTCACACCACAGAATCCATCCCGCTGGCACTGCCCCGTGTCCTTGGACACGACTGGCCCAGCACCCAGAGGGCTGTGCTGGCACAGGCTCCTGGGAGAGCGGCATCAATACCAGGCGAATATTAATCCTAACAGGGGGAGGCAGAACCATTGTTTACCCTGCTTTTGTTAATCAGTTTGTTTCCCTTCGTGATCCCAAAATGAAATTAAAAGGCTCTGTTTACATTGCTGAATTATCATCTGCTCCAGCAGGTAAAGCACTTTGGCAGAGAATTAATGGAGCCGTGGACAGATTTGTGTCAAAAATATGTGCATATTTTCCCACCGAAGGATTTGTTTGAACTGAGCTGGAATCTCATGCCTTTGTGTTTAAATAAAACATCATCCACAAACCACCCACACAAGCTGTGGGGATGCTGTGGCTCTGAAACAAGTTCACCTTTAAAACAGCTGAGCTGAAGGCTTTTCCCTCGCTCAATTCAAAGGTGATTTTCCAAGACCAAAGGTACCCTCGGAGCATAGCTTAAGGATTCCGAATCTTCTTGAAGGAAACATCCAATCCTGATGCCAGAGCAAGACATGAGGGTGTGCACAGGGATTGGGTTTGTCCTCGGGATCTTGTGCTAAACTGTGCTGGGGGGAGGGTGGGTATTTCTGTCACAACAGCTAGAGCCAAATCATCTTCTCTGGTGCTGCAACCCAGCACAGAATGGGGCCCTTGCACCTGCTTCAGAGGGCTGAAAAAAATCCAATTCTGATCATTTTTGCTCCAGCAGCACTAAATTTATAACCCAGCACAAGGAAGACAAGATCTAAAAACCAATTTAGCAAAAAATAGCCTTTGCAACTAAAAATTAATGCTTCAAGAGGCCTAAATGAAGCTTGAAAATAGCTTTTTTTCTTCTCCAGACGATGATTCACGTGCCTATTTGCAAACAATTCAAATGCAGTAAATTGAGAGGAAATATAAATCAGGTTCCTAAGTGAAGCTGCATAAATCCAATAAATGATTGATGAGAGAATCCTGTTTTAAGACGCTGTTGTCTGTCTCCAGTGCTCAGGCAGAAAATAATGGGCCCTTCGCCTCTAGGCCGTGGAGAACAGAGCAAGTTGCACTGACTTCTGATCCCCACTCAAGGTCAGATGCAGCTTTCTCTCTCCACCTGGCCAAGCTGCCCAAAAGAGAACTGAACTGCACAATAAAGCTGGCCTCACCCAAGGACCTGGCACAGATCCTTATGGTCTCTCCTGGGGAGGAGGAGGAGGGAACAGACTCACCACCTGTGCTGCACAAGAGTTTCCAGTGCAGCCCTGCAAAGGGCTCAGGGGTCCCCAGGAAACATGGACATCAACTTTGGACAAGGGATGGGGTGACAGGACAAGGGACAATGGCTTCAAACTGGGAGAAAGTAGTTTTGGATTAGATGTTAGAAATCTTTCTCTGTGAGGGTGGTGAGGCCCTGGCACAGGTTACCCAGAGAAACTGTGGCTGCCCCATCCCTGGAAGTGTCCAAGGCCAGGTTGGACGGGGCTTGGAGCAACCTGGGCTAGTGGAAGGTGTCCCTGCCCGTGGCAGGGTGTGGAACAAGATGGGCTTTGAGGTCCCTTCCAACCCAAACAATTCTGTGATTCCATGGTTCTGTGATCCCAATGCTGCAGTGAGTCAGGAGCCTTTATCTGGTTCCAGGGCAAAGGAGGAGATTTTGCAAATGCTGGCTCTGCAGTAGGACCACTCTTGTACGAGGTCTGGGGCTGGACAAGCCCTGGGGAGAAGCTCGTGGTCCCTTTGTGCTCTCTGTACTCAGGGGTGTGTGTCCTGCTGGCACGGGGGAGCTCCGAGCCCTCCTCTCACACCACAAGGGCACGGGCAGCTGGAAGGGTGGCCGGAGCTGATGTGTTCCCACACCTGATGACTGCGGCACATGAAGGGCAGTGCAGAGACCTGTATCCAAACCTTTGCTTGGAGGTGCAGTGTACAACCAATATATGGTTCTCATGGTATAGAGGGAGGTGCAGTGGGTAAGCAGTTCATGGGAGCTCATCACGAGGAAGGGAGTTGCAGAGCCAGAAGGTCCCCCCTGAGCCTCCTTTTCTCCAGGCTGAGCCCCCCCAGCTCCCTCAGCCCCTCCTGCTGCTCCAGCCCCTTCCCAGCTCCGTTCCCTTCCCTGCACACGCTCCAGCCCCTCAATGTCCTTCTTTGAGTGAGGGGCCCAGAACTGGACACAGGACTTGAAATGGCTCAGCAGTGCCTGAAGGGCTTCATTGCTTGTTCTCCATGTGACCAGCAGCTCCAGTGAGCACGCCTGGAGTGTTGGGAGCCGTGTACTCTTCCCTGGCTCTGTCCCTGCCGTGGAGGTGCCTGTGCAAGGGGCAGGGCAGACCCTGCACCTCCAAAGTACCAGCCTTGACATGGCAGGGGATGTGAGCACCAGCCTGCAGTGAGAGATGAGCCTTTAACACACTGTTAGCAGCTGGCAAACCCCTGAGGGAAGACTGTCTGAGAAATGGAAATCTGGGTACCCTGTCCAGCACTGCCTTGCCTCCAGCACAGAACTGGTGCCAGAATATCCCCAGTGCCCTGAAGGACTGGTTGCTGTTCTGCTTCGATTGAACATCTCTGCAGGCATTGGCAGGGTGAGATGTGTCATGTGCTGCTGCTGCTGCCCTGGGGCCCTGAGATTTTTCCATCCACAGTGATGGGTACATTGGGAAAGGGACAAACCTCAGACAAGTTGCTGTGCACTGTGTGGAGCCCAGTAATTTTGGGGGTGCCACATTTCCCATCCCTCACGGAGCCCCCTGGAGAAAAGTGGGGAAGTCCTGGAGACCATGTGGTGCAGGGCTGTGCCCCACTAGTCCTGCTGTGAGCTATGTCAGCTGGGGTTGGAGCAGAGCAGATCACCCCTGCATAGACCTTGCATTTCACTGCCCTCATCCTGCCCCACCATCAGGCTCCCAGAAGTGTGAGGGGAAAGGATGGTTTGCTTTGGGAGGCATCAGTGTGGCCAGCAGGTGATGCCAAGGGGTGGGAAGAACCTGAGCAAAATCCAGACCCTAGTTGTTCCCTGCTTTGCCTTGGGATTGGGAGCTTCAACCCCTTTTTCTGCACCTGACAGGTCAAGGCAGCTGCCACCAGCTCCTGCTTCCAGGCAGCTTGGCATAAATCAGCATCAGAGGAACCAGGTGACTTATCTCTACTCCAGGTTGTCCCTGTTTGAATTTGGCTCTGACACAGTTTTCATGAAAAATTTATTTTGTAAGAAAATGGACTTTCAATCAAACCAGGCATTTCTGCATGAAATATTGTTTGCATTGACATTTTCCCATTTTTTTTTCAATGATACGGTTCCCTTCCTTCCTTCTCCCACCTTCTTCCAAAGAGACAAGCACAAAAATAATTCAGGAGTAGTGTTAATTTTTCAGTGAAAGTGTCTGGCTTTGGGTAACACAGGACTGCATATTTTTAGAGAAAACCAAATCTTTTTCCTCAGAACTGTGGAAAAGTCAGTTTTCAGAAATGAAACCATCACCTGTTAATGGAGTGGGGGTATTAGAACCGTCTGGTGAAGAGTTTGCAGAGAGAAATTGGGGTCTATAAGCAGCCAGCCCAGGAGGGGGATGTTGTGTCCCCTTGGCCCTACAGCCCTGCCCTTGCAGAGCCACAGGGGGAACGGGAACAGGAGGGGCAGTGCCCTGGGGTGGCTCCTCTTCCTCATGACCCAAGCCCAAGGTGTCCTTCTCATTACGGGGTTCCCTGTGCCTGTCCTCCTCTCAGCCAGCTCTGCCCAGCCCTTGGTTCCATCCTAATGAGGCTGGATCAGACACCTAATTAATCTGCTCTGGTGACAAACGGCGTGTTGGGCAGAGGAAGGAGGAGGCAGCTCTGGGCTCTCAGGGGACTCTGCTCTGTCATGAAGCTGATTTCCACATGCCCCACGAGGTGCTGTGCTGGGGACACTGCCAGCCCCTGTGCCCTGATTCCTCTTCCTTCTGCCCTATTTCTGCCTGCCCATTGACAGGCCAAAGGAGGCTCAGCTTTCCAAAAGCCCCATGTGACAAAAGTCTCTTCCACAGGCAAAGGTTTTGGGGAATTGACCCTGGATCTGCCCAGGCACAAGTGAGCACCCAACTGCATGTCCTGCCTCCTCTGGGTGTTTGGCTCTGCTCATACAGGACGAGTGTGGGGGAGCCCAAGGTCACCTGTTTATTCATCTGGAGAAGAGCAGACGGAGGTCAGAGCTCACCAGGGTCTGCAGCTCCTCCCGAGGGGCAGCTCTGATCTCTGCTCTGTGTGACCAGGGACAGCACCCAGGGAATGGCTGGAGCTGTGCCAGGGCAGGCTCAGGTTGGATCTCAGCAAAAGGTTCTTCCCCCAGAGGCTGGTTGGCACTGACCAGGCTCCCCAGGGCAGTGGGCACAGCCCCAAGGCTGCCAGAGCTCCAGGAGGGTTTGGACAACACTCTCAGGAAGATGGTGGGATTGTTGGGGTATCTGTGCAGGGCCAGGAGTTGGAGTTGATGATCCTTGTGGGTCCCTTCCAACTCTGGAGATTCCATGATTCTATGATCTCATAACCCATGATCCCACAACAGCCGAGCTGTCTGGGAGCAAAGGGTACTGGTGCGAGAGAGGGGCTGAGGCCATGGCTGTGCAGAGCGGGTGAAGCTGGCACGGCCCTGCAGCTGCCTCCAGCACAGGGATGCTGCTGACTGTCCTTCCAAGGAGCAGAGGTAGTTCCAGAGGGACCTGGGTGAGGTTCACCCTACCAGCTGTGGCTGGCAGCTGGCTGGGCACACGGCCTTGGGAAATTCTTGCTGTTTTCCAGCTCTTGCTCTTTTGCAGGACTAGCAGAATTTCTCAGTGTAGAGACATTTGTCAATTTGCATAATTAAAACACTGCAAACTCATCCAGATTCACAGATCCCTGCACTGGCTCCCTGGAGACTCACCACTTCTCTCCCATGAATTATTTATTGGCAGTGCTGTTTCTAACAGGCCCCTTTGTCTGCGGCATTTGCTCCAGATTTCAGCTCTCTGAGGTGGAGATGATGCTGGTCCTCTGAGGCAGAGCTGGGGAGAGGAACAGCTCCTTTTCCCACAGTCCTTCCTGTTTCTCTCACCCCATCAGGGGGGAACGAGGGAAATTCCCCGAAACTGTGGGGCTGCTGAAGAGGGACCTGAAGATGTTCAGTCCAAGGCTGGACTCGATGGTTTTGGAGGTCTTTTCCAACCTTAATGGTTCTGTGATTCCCTAAATGACTGCGGCAGCAGCAGAGGTTCCTGTGGGGGTGTCTGTAGCAGGGCAGCCACAGGGCTGTGGTCCCCACTCTGCTTCAGGCCTTGGGTGCATTGTCAGCAGGGGCTCAGGGGGCCTGGCACCTCTGCCCTGGGTGCTTCCCAACACATCCATTCATGGCACCTGAGGGCTGTGCATGGGACAAGTGGGAAGGCCTCTCCATCCCTGTGTGCTGTGAACATCCACCCTGTGATGGGAGCTGCTGGTGCCCCACCTCGAATCCTGGGCTCAGTTCTGGGCCCCTCACTCCAAGAAGGACATTGAGGGGCTGGAGCGTGTGCAGGGAAGGGAACGGAGCTGGGAAGGGGCTGGAGCAGCAGGAGGGGCTGAGGGAGCTGGGGGGGCTCAGCCTGGAGAAAAGGAGGCTCAGGGGGGACCTTCTGGCTCTGCAACTCCCTGACAGGAGGGGGGAGCCGGGGGGGGTCGGGCTCTGCTCCCAGGGAACAAGGGACAGGAGGAGAGGGAACGGCCTCAGAGTGTGTCAGGGCAGGTTTAGGTTAGATATTAGGGAAAATTGATCCATGGAAAATGTGGTCAGGCAGCAGCACAGACTGTCCAGAGCAGTGGTGGGGTCACCAGCCATGGAGGGATTTTAAAGCCATGTGGATGTGGCACTTGGGGAACATGGGTTAGTGATGACCTTGGCAGTGCTGGGTTGACAGTTGGACTCCATGGTCTTAGAGGGCTTTTCCAACCTGATTGATTCTGTGATTCCATGATTCTGTGAGGCAAAGGAACAGTCTGAGTAGTTACACTGCAGCCAGGGACCTCAAGCTCTCCTGTGTGCTCCCCTTACCACGAGCTGCTCTGCCTCTGGGTGAGAGCAGCCACTGATTAGTTCTCCTGCCAGAAACCACACAAGAGACAACACGAGAGAGAAAGCCAGAGAGAGGAAGAAGGCAGGAGCAAGTGGTAAGTACATAGAAACCTTGCTGGTGTTTGCAGGCTCTCCCTGCTGGAGTCGAGTGTGTGCTTGTAAATCCCACAGCAGAGGAATACAAATATTTGTGCTGCAGAAACACTTCCAGTGAAGTCCTGGAGCACTCCTTCTCAGTTCCTTTTAGCCTTTCAGAGGCCTGTTTGCTGCTTGGTCTGTGGGAGATGGCAGAGATGCAGCTGCTTTTACACAGGCAGATAGTGACAGGACAAAGGGGAGATTTAAATTAGATATAAGGAAGAAACTCTTCCCTGTGAGGGTGGGGAGGCCCTGGCCCAGGTTGCCCAGAGAAGCTGTGGCTGCCCCTGGATCCCTGGAAGTGTCCAAGGCCAGGTTGGATGGGGCTTGGAGCAACCTGGGCTGGTGGAAGGTGTCCCTGCCCATGGCAGGGGGTGCAGTGAGACCAGAGCAGCACTTTCCAGTCTCATACCCCAGACTGACGTGTCACCCTGGACCTGGAGCTGGATCTGATGAGGGAAGTTTGCAGCTGCAAATTCAGCCCTAAAAAGTTGTGATCTGCCCAAATTACAGATGCCTGTGCAGTTCTCATCCCCTCCCCACCCATGAATATGGATGCACAGCAGCGGGGATTTTAATAACATAAGCACTTGCTATTCGATACCCTGGAGCTGTGCCAGCCCCGGGTCTGCAACAGCAGGGAATGCCCCAAAAATGAGATGAGCTGTAAGATCCTTCCCACCCTAAGCACTCAGTCATTCTCTGGCTGACCTGGGAGCACTGGCATTGGCACCCAGGGGGAAATGCACAGTCCTTTGCTGTCCTGGGCTCTTTTGCCCTGGGCTGGGGGTGTCCTGGCATTGCTGGTGGTGCTTTCACTCGATGAACAGCTCAAGGCTGAGTCCTGCAGGGCTGGAGGGTTTCTTCTGGCAGGCCCAGCTCTGGCTGTGCTCATCAGAAGGTGTGATCACGCCTGCAGAGCCGAGGCCTGCAAGTCTAATTTTCAGCTCCTGTCCCCTTAGTTAAATCAGATGAGGCGAGAAATGGTACAATGCAGTTGGGGGCTATTGTGAAAAACCTCTGCAAAGGATTTTTCACAGTGTGATGGAAGCTGGAATATTCATCTGGGCTTCTTAGGTTTTGTTTTTATTTATTTATTTATTTATTCCCAGGGACTGCTGTTGCTGATGTATTATTTATATAGCAGGAAATTAGACTCTGAGGACTCAAGTATTCTTCAAATAAGCTTCCTAATTCTGTCAATTAAGAATGCACGGGCTGCTGGGGCTCTAGCTTGGGACGAGCCGCAGAGGAGTGAAAGCTGCCCCTGGTCATTGCTCTGATGTGCTGCTACAGATATTTCAGCTGGAGGAAAAATATCTTAGTCCCAAAATCAAAGGTGTGAGATGCTGGGAGGGTTATACAGAGCAGCTCTGGCTGATTCCAGTGGGACAAATAACTTCCCTGTGCTCTGACAGGGGAATACTGAAATGCTGAACGTGTGGCCGCTTGTTGTTCTGTTCTGTACTGAAATCTGGTGCTTTTCCTCGCTGTAACAAATGGCTGCCAGGGCTGGGAGCCCACTGTTGGGGGGAGTTTGGGGTCATTTACTCCCTAATTAATGCACTAATTCTTCATGTGCTCCCGGGGTAGCTCTAGAGCAAATGAGCTGATGTGTAATTAATATATAAAAGAGCATCTTCCCTCCTTTATTACCCTTCCTTAAACAGCAGGAATTTGGAAATCTGTTTGGAATTCTCCTCCTGCACCAGGGCGCTGGGGCCTGTTCCCAGTCATGGGAGCAGGAATAGGCACAGGGACGGGCTGTTCCCACCTCCCACGGGAGAAGGAATGTCATGGGGCAAAGGAGGGGAGGGAGCAGAGCGTCTCCAAAACGCAGCCGGGCACGGGGTCGGCACCACGTTGGAAAACTGTGTCCCGAGCATTGGAGAGCCAGGAAAGAGCCCCGGGGGGGCTGGGGCTGGGGGGTTCTCACCAGCACATTCATCGAGGCTTTGGTGCCTTTCTGCACGGGAATGTCAGCACGGGGAGAGCTCCGGGCTTGTGCCCCCCTTGGTGCTGCTGAGAGAAAGGTGAGATCTCTCCCAGGACACCCCTTGGGCCCCTCCTGCCCCTCCCGGCCTGCACAAGATGTTGTCCCCCCCGCCCCGAGGGCACTTCAGCTCTCTGCCTGAGGGAGGAGGTTTATGGTTGCAGCACAGTTTTTCTTTTTTATCATTGCTACGAATTTAATGTCCACTGCAAATGCAGATCTCTCCATCTGGAGGAGGGATAAATTATGCCAGTGCTGCCTGCTCTGCACAGGAGCTGGTTCTGGAGGACACAGCCCAGGGACAGGGCTGTCATTGCTGCTCTGGCTCAGGGCTGGGCTGGTGACCCCCCTTCTCCTGGGGGACAAGGTGCTTCAGTACCACATGCCAAGGACCAGTTCAGAAAGGATGGATTGTTCTGTGTCCCTGGGAGTGTGGGGCTGCCCCTGTGCAGGGTACCCTCCAGCTCTTGTAGGGGACATCACAGTGACTGACTTGCACAAGGCCTGTGTTAACGAGCTGGGGATCCCCAGTCACAGAGGAGGAGAGAAATAATTTCCCGTGCTTCCTGTAACCCTTTATGGCCTTGGAAGCATCTCTGTCACTCTCCTTTGTCAGCTAAACAAGTTTTCCCTCCAGCTTCTGTAGCACCACCCTTTGTTGAAAAGCTGCTGGGAGCATGGGTTTAATTTTTAAAGTGGTTTGCAAATGGAAAAAGATTAAATAACTCATCCATTTGGATTCACACAGCAGAACCACAAATCAACAGCTCCACAACACTGATCAACTGCAGGAAATGCCATGTGCTGGTTTAGTGCTTGGATTTGTGCATGGGGGAGATGGATGTGGGAAGTGCCCTCTCCACCATTCCCCAAATCATGGGCATGTCCCTTTGCATGGGAAGCAGAGATGTTGGGAGTTGACTGGGACCTGTGATGTTTTCAGGGTTGCTGGAGGGTGACTGTGGCCCCTCACTGTTGCTGTGGGGTGGTAGAACATCCACAGCCCAGTCTCAGCTTCCCTGGGAGCACTGTGCAGGATCACCAGGGGCAGAGCAGAGCTGAGAACAGCTCCCATGACGAGGGTGTCCCACCCTGCTTGATCCATTTGCTCTCATTTTTTTGGTCCCAGCCCCTCCCTGTGTGCTTTCCAGAATCTGGTTCCTAATCCCACGTGTCTGGACCTTGCTTTCACTTCTCCTGCCTCACACAGGATGCAGCACTCTTGGGCATCTCCATCTCGTGTCCACAGGCTGCCCCTCTACCCCATCCTCCTACACCTGGTTCTGGTGCCCTCCCTCAGCTCTGCCCTGGTGCTGGTTTCTCTCTCTGCTGCCCTGCAGTGCTCGTGAACCAAGGGCAGCACGTCCTCCCTCTGTGTGGCCACCACTGACCCTCAGATATGGCATGAGACCAAAAACTGCAAACTGGGAGCAAAACTCAGCTCTGAATCTCTCAGGCTTCAACCCATGTGTTGAGTTAGAAAAGCTGCCAGCAGGCAGCTCACAGGCTGTTGCTGCTTTGAAGAAGCTGTGAAATCTAAACCACACGTGGCATTAGGGTTCTCCATGTCCTTCATGCTTGGGGAGGGGGGAATAAATGCTTTTCTTTTCAGCTCTGGTGAATGCAGGGCTGAGCCTCTCCATCCGATCACGCTGGGTTTGCTATGGAAACCAGGCCCTGTTGTGACAGCTCTCCAGTCCTCATCCAGGGAGGAATCAGAGACAAGGCTCCTGGGTGGGGAACAATGAACAGGAGACAGACACTGATCCTTTTCTGCACCTCGTTGGGGCATGTGTGGGGCAGCTTCTTGCTTGGCTGGCCTTGCTCTCGATTTGGGAGGGCAGTGATGGAGAGGGGGACTGGACACGGGGAGGGAAACACAGCAGAAATCTCCCCATTCTGCTCATTTCTAAACTGATCCTTTTCTCCTTGTTATTCCTCTTCTCAGTCTTCTTTTTTAGTCCTGCCAAATAGGAATGTACAGAAATATCAGCCACAGTGTTTTAAAGAGGCAGCACACTTACAAAACTACGATATCTGTCATTAAAAGTTTGGATTATTCCTGCTTTTCTACTGGTTGTCGGGAGACAGAGCTTTGCAGAGACCAGCCAGCCCACCCCTGGAGACGTCTGTGCTCCACATGGGCTGTGGGTGAGAAGGAAGAGCTCTGCAGTCCTGGGGGGGCAGCTGCCTGTCCTTCTCAGCCATCTCTGCCATGGGTGTGGTGCTCAGCAGAAACATCTTGCAATGGTCAGGAACAGAGGAACCCATCAGGGCTTTGCCCACCCGCATTCCTGAGCTCCTGCCTTTGCTGCCAAGGCTCTCCATAGTGGAGTAGGTGCCTGCAGAGCCAGGAGACATCAGGAGGAGGGTTTGGACAGCAGCAAGCATCTAGAGGGGCACAAGCTACTGCCCTCATGGTCCACACAAGTTCTCGCTGGAGGCCCTTGCAGGGCTGTCACTTCAAAGGCAAGAGGGAGCAGCCCCACGTGGGTGTGCACAGCTCATCCCACTGGCCAGTGGCATTTATCTGACCCAGCCTGGAAGCCACCTCTACACTTTTTACAGTCAGTGGAGTCCAGAGTTTCTTTCTCCCAGTTTCATTCTCAGCACCTGCAGTTTCTCAGCTGAGCTGTGTCCCGGGGTCTGCAGCCCAGACTAACGGAATGCCCTCCCCAAAATACGGTGTGAAGTGCAACTGCACACACCATCCAGCTCTGGGATCTGTGGTACACATCCAATCCATGCTTGCATCCCTTAAAGAGAGAGAAAAAAAATTATCATGGATCATTGCCAGGACCCTTCCTGGGGGGTCCTTGGCCCTCTCTTTCCCCACAGTAACCCTCCAGCCAGGCCCCAGCTCGAGGCAGGAGAGCCTGTGCTGCTTCTGCTGCTGACACCAGGTCTGTAAATCACTTCCCCCCTCCTGCCTGCCCTCCCCAGGAGTGCTTAAATCAACTCTAAATGAGCTCTTTTAAGGAAATGTAGGCAATCAGTGGTGAGTTATTGCAAGGCACAAGGGCTTTCTTAAAAGCGACCAGCACTTATTGGTCATTTGGACTCCAGAAGGCACAGCCCTTTAAATCAGAGCCCACAGGTCGGGCTAAAGCAGAGCATCTGCCACTGCCTGGAGAAGATCTGTGCTGGAGGGGTCACAGACTCACAGAACCACAGTCACAGAATCACAGGGTGTGCTGAGCTGGAAGGGACCCACAAGGATCATCCAGTCCAACCCCTGGCCCTGCACAGGCCCATCCCCAAGAGTCACCCCCTGTGCCCCAGAGGATCAGCCTGGAGCTCTGGCAGCCTTGGGGCTGTGCCCACTGCCCTGGGGAGCCTGGTCAGTGCCAACCACCCTCTGGGGGAAGAACCTTTTGCTGAGATCCAACCTGAGCCTGCCCTGACACAGCTCCAGCCATTCCCTGGGTGCTGTCCCTGGTCCCCCCAGAGCAGAGCTCAGTCCCTGCCCCTCCTCTGCCCCTGCCCAGGCAGTTGGAACTGCACTGAGGTCTCCCCTCAGTCTCCTCTGCTCCAGCTGAACACACCAAGTGCCCTCAGTGTCCTCACACGCCTTCAAATCAAGGCCTTTGCCCATCTCTGTGTCCCTCCTTTGGACACTCTCCAGTGGCTCCATCTCTCCCTTCCATTGTGTCCCCCCAAACTGCCCCAATATTGAGGTGAGGCCGCCCCAGGGCAGAGCAGAGCGGGACAATCCCCTCCCTGGCCCGGGGTTTCAGCATCTCCCTCCCTCCCTCCCCACTGTCCTTCCAAACCATCCTCCTCAGTACAGTGTGAATTCAGGCTTTGCCTGGTTTTGAGCCCCTTTCCAGCTCATTCCACACTATCCTGCTTAGAGACCAGCTGGACTTAGAAGATCATGGAAAGTGGTGCCCTGTTGCTGAGGAAAGGGATGTCACTCCCTTCAGGGGTGATGTGATTCATGAGCCTGTCATTGATCCTTTCCTCATCCACCATGTTTGCAAACAGCAGCTACAAACCTCAGCTGTGAGGAGGGAAGGAAATTCTCAAAAAACAGAGTTTGGGACATTTCATTCACCTCCTTCTTTCTGAGGTTTAGGGAGATAGATGAGTTAATGTTTTCATCTTCTTTGCCAGAAAAAAAATAGCATTAGAATGAAAGTCGTGACGAGCTCCTGAGTCCAGACGGTGGGACTTCAAAATGTGCTAAATATCATAAGATCAGTGACAAACCCCTGAAAGTTGGCGAGAACTGCAGTGTGTGAGTGCCCACACATCTCCCTGCCTCTGACAGCCGGGCTGAGGCTCAGGTGGGGCTCTGCCCCTTCCCCCCCACCCTGCCTTTCCTAAGCTGTACCAGGGAGGGGGGCAATGGGATCAGAGCAGCCTGTGTTTAATGCGAAGACAAGACATTCATCATCAGCCAGATCTGGTAATTTCTGTGCTGTGTGGTGGCAGTGAGTGACAGCTCTATAATCTCGCTCGGGGGAGTCATCGTGGGGGTCACACTCTGTCAAGGAAACCATAGGTAATGTTTGGAGCTCCTTCTCTGAGTTCTCCTGGTTTCAAAGCATTTCAGAGATTCCCTCTTGTTGTCTGTAATGTCAAGGGAGTTGCAATGAAATGTCATCCTTCCCCCAAAATATTCTGCCTGCAGATGAGAGCTGTGTTGGTTTCTGACTGAGATGGGGCATTTTTGGGTGCCGAAAAGAGGAGCAAGGGTTCAGCACAGGCCAGAGGCTGCAGCAGCAGTTGTGTGGCAGCTGTTTGGAAAATGGTGTCTTAGGATGGCAAATCCTTAATGACCTCCCTCCCTCCAGGGCCTGACATCTTTTCACTCAAGCATTTATTAATTATTTCTCCACACCAAACCTGCTATATTGGGTGCCAAACCTGGAGGACACTACAGTGGCCATGGTCACCTACCAACACCAAGTCCCCACCTGCAGAGTGCTGAGCCCTGTGACCCCTCTGTGTAAGGCAAAGCATCTGTTCTGCTCTTCAGGGGATGTGACACCCATGTGCTGCACTCTCAGAGCTTCTTAGGTGTTCAGTCAAGTCCTGCAATTAGTCCTGCATCAATTCCTTCAGCCTTGGGTGAGGGAGGGTGTCCCCCCAGGGCACAGGGCTGAGCCACCAGGCTGCTCTTGGGTGTTTGGGGTGTTCTCCTGCAGGTTGTTCCTCTCCCATGCAGCTCAGATTGGAAGTGAAGGTATGAAAGAGTTTCATCAGCTCTGTTAATCCCACTGGCACTTTCCTGCAGCTGGGGGGCTGGGACACCCCTGAAAATCACAGAATAATGGAATGGGTTGGGTTGGAGGGGACCTTAAAGCTCATCTCATTCCACCTCCTGCCATGGACAGGGACACCTTCCACTAGCCCAGGTTGCTCCAAGCCCTGTCCAGCCTTGCCTTGGCCACTCCCAGGGATCCAGGGGCAGCCACAGCTTCTCTGGGCAACCTGGGCCAGGGCCTCCCCACCCTCACAGGAAACAACAATTCCTTCCCAATATTCCATCCAACCCTGCCCTCCTCAGTGGGAAGCCATTCCCTGTGTCCTGTCCCTCCATCCCTTGTCCCCAGTCCCTCTCCAGCTCTCCTGGAGCCCCTTTAGGCCCTGCAAGGGGCTCTCAGCTCTCCCTGGAGCCTTCTCTTCTCCAGGGGAACCCCCCCAGCTCTCCCAGCCTGGCTCCAGAGCAGAGAGGCTCCAGCCCTGGGAGCATCTCCATGGCCTCCTCTGGGCTCTCTCCAGCAGCTCCACATCCCTGTGCTGTTCCTCAGAGCTGGAGCAGCTCTGCAGGTGGAAATGCAGGTCAGCAAATCATTCCTATTAGCTTGAGGGTGATGCCTGCCTGTGCTTCTGCTAGCAGGGATGAAAGAGAGATTTAGGCACTGAGACTAAGTCCGAAAGCCCATGGTCCTTCCTCCCTGGCCTCCTTCTTTCAGCGTGGCGATGTCCTGTTGTTGGAGGTGCAGGGGATGGGAGGGCTCTGCAGCTTCTCCTACTCCTAGGTGCATCCAGCAGTGCAGGATCCTGAGGGATTAAGCAGAGGACAGTGTGAGCACACAGGAGGGGACGAAGCCCTTTTTCGTCATCCCTTCTCAGTGAAGCACTCCTGGGTTTTAATTCCCAGATGTGCCATGTCGAATACAAGAGCAGTGCTCTGGGCAGGGGCTCAAACAGACCTTCTCCCTTCTGCTCTCTGTCCTGGGCTCGGGTTCATCTGCTGCCTTATTTTTTGTAAATTTTTGTTGTATTTGTCATGGCAGACCCATTTGTCAGTCCTTCCTGCTCAGGTTCCTGATCCAGCCCTTCAGTGTCTCAGCAGTGTCTCTTGAATCCCCTTGGATATGGTTATGATCTGGAGAGTTCCATGCCTGAAGCCGCCCCTCCTTTCTCTGGAGGCTCCCAGCAGCCATTGAGATGCTGTCCAGGGGTGCACAGGCACAGCTTTAAGCTTGGGAATGTGCCAGGGAGGTGCAGGTGGACACATTCAGGTTTCACAGGTCTGTGAACGAGCCTCTCCTTGTTCTGTGATGCTCCTACATCAACATCATCCTTATGAATCAATGCTGTTGGTGTCTTTCACCAGAACCTGATGATTTTTAACCTGCAGGTGGGATCTGACAGCTCTGCTCCCAGGATTTCTGTGCCTCGGACCAGCCCTGAGTAGCTGCTGAGAAATGGCTCTTCTTTCTGGGCGTGTGTGTGGGGCCACCAGTTTGCTATGGGAGCTCACCAGTTGTCAGGGCCTGAGCAGTCTGACTGGTCTGTGTGCAAAGCTTCACGTTGTGATGCTGTAATGAGAGCTTCAGCTGATTGTCCTAAGACGTTCTTGGTTGTTAAAAGACCACAATTTATACACATGGGCTTTGCTTTCCACCCTTTTAAACAGCCTTCCCGTTTCCCAAGGATTTCTCCCGTGCTGTGCCCACGGACTGACTGTTGTTTAAGATGTCTAAAATGTATAGTGCTCTTCATATGCAGTAATATCTCAATCTACATCCTCATTTTCGCTTGGCTGCGTAGCCCATCAGCATCTGGTTTGGCTTGTAATGTGCTGTGTTTGGCCAAGCCCCCAGCTCAGCTCCTCCTGAATCCAGACTGACACACCAGTGCTGGGAATGTGACTGGGATGCCACTGGACCTGGTTGTTTCCCGTCAGCCTGGGTGTCTGGAGCTGATGTAAACTCTTCCTGTAGCCTCACGATGTTTTCTCTCCCTAATGTCAGTCAGCACAGCGGCCGTGCTCTGAAATGTCACACTGTTTGTACCTTCTTTGGGGGATAATGGGTCCGTGATCTCAG
This sequence comes from Oxyruncus cristatus, assembly GCA_013399855.1. Taxonomy (NCBI): domain Eukaryota; kingdom Metazoa; phylum Chordata; class Aves; order Passeriformes; family Cotingidae; genus Oxyruncus; species Oxyruncus cristatus. The sequence goes on along the minus strand of VXAY01003733.1, from coordinate 229,152 downwards.
CTGAACTTCAGCTCAGACCATTTCTCTTAAGGGCTGGTGCTTCATGCAGATGTTTTAATGATCTCAGACAGAGCTGGGACACCTCTCCTCCCCTCTGCATGTTATTTCAGACACTCCATAGAGACAGGGATTGATTGATGGTGAACTTGCCCCTGAGGTCCAGCTGACCTATTCCACCATAGGTGGGCAAAGCAAAGGCAGAGCAGCCAGAGGTGATGCTTTGCCCTTTTAGCTGATACCTCCCTGGTGTGGGATCCTGGGCTCCATCAAAGCCCATTCAGTATGTTATTTAAAGTACCAGACATCCTCAGTGTCTTCCAGATCACAGAATCCCAGGATGGCTCAGGTTGGAAGGCCCCACAGGGGCTCATCTGGTCCCACCTCCCTGCCCAGCAGGGCCATCCCAGAGCACATGGCACAGGATTGTGCCCAGAGGGGTCCGGAATATCCCCAGTGAGGGCACTCCAGCCCCTCCCTGTGCAGCCTGGTCAGGGCTGGGGCACTGCCCAGCCAAGAAGTTCTTCCTCCTGTGCAGGGGGAACTTGCTGGGCATCAGTTCCTGCCCGTTCCTCCTGTGCCATTGCTGGGCCCCCCGAGCAGAGCCTGGTCCATGCTCTGCCCCCTCCCTGCAGCCCCTGCCACACCCTGGGCAGGGCCCCTCTCAGGCTCTGCTCTGGAGGCTGAACAGCCCCAGCTCCCTCAGCCTTTGCTGCTCCCAGAGCTGCTCCATCCCTGGGGCATCTCCGCAGCTTGTGCTGGCCCCGCTCCAGGAGCTCCATATCAACCCAGAACTCAGTTGAAGCCTTTTAGTCTATCCCTCTTATCCTGAGGGTTTCTTCTCTTGGATTTGGTTGTTTATAATGAGTTCATCAGTTAAAAATGCTTATTTCACACCTTTTGTATTTGATTTCTCTCTTGTGCTGAATTGCTCATGCCTGGTGAGAGCTGATCCCTGGTTGCACAACGTGTATTCAAATGAGTGGTTGGTAGCTGACAACCACTTATTTATATATAGGTTTATTTTTTTAATCAGTGCCCTACATCAGTCATTTATTAATTTCTGCAAGGCCTTGCATGTCTCAGATGCACCAAGGCTTACAAGCCTCTCAACAGAAACCTTTTGTGTCCCTGACTGCAGGTGCTTTTCAGTTCTCTCTTTCTCATTTAGATTTTCTTCTCAGTCTCCTGTAAATGCCTGCCAGCCATGGGCTTCACTCCTATTGTGATTATCAGGAATGGCTGAATTCCCCCCACCAGGCAAGAGGGATCCCATCCTTCTTGACACACAGGAATTATTTGGGCAGCATTAGAGAAATTGCTTTGATTTTGTGCATTAATGCTGCTCTCAAGCCTTAATTTTTTTTTTTCCAGATCTTGCCTTGCTGCCTTGTCTGTGTCTTCAGTAGCTGTTTTAAGTAGTCAGACTCCCTCATTTGCCTTGAATATCTTCTGCCTCTTTTTTGAAGTTCCTGACTTTGGAAATGGGTTTAAGTACATTTAGTCTTTCATTCCAGTGACTTCAGAGACCACTTGTACTGCAGCTGGTTTAAGCTGCAGATTGCAGTGAAGTTCAGTGTGTAGAGCAGAGCTTGCACAGACACACACACACCTTTGAAAGGTGACATTTTACTGTCCCTTCTTCTCCAAACATTTTCTCCTGAAATATTCCCTTCCCATGATAAAAAGGAGGTCAAATACCACTGCTGGTCTGAGTGATGGTTTTACAGCCAGATCATGGAATCCAGAATGGTTTGCGTGTGAAGGGACCTTGGAGTTCATCCAGTCCCACCCCCTGCCATGGGCAGGGACACCTTCCACCAGCCCAGGTTGCTCCAAGCCCCGTCCAACCTGGCCTTGGACACTTCCAGGTGCTCTGTCCCAGTATAACACAGAAATTAAGCTGGGAGTATTTTGTTCAAAATTTCCTGGTTTTTTAGTTTTTCCTGCTCTGGGCTGACCTGGTGTGCCTTTGGTTCACTGGCTCTGCAGCTGTGTCTCCATGTGTGTACCCTGGCACTGCACAGCTCATTTTTGAGGTTCACATTTGAACTAGGGAGACCAGACAACACGTTTTCCCCATCTCCTTGTTGATGAGCCCTGTGATAGTTCCTGGTAGGGCAGCTGCTCCTCTTTCAGCTCAGTTCATTTACTTTGTGTCACTGCTTCCTCCTGTATTTTTCCAGGATTCTACAGCTCTTTGGACACACAATTAAGACATTTCAGCCTGTGCACAGAGCTGCTCCTCCAAGTTCACCTGTGGATAAAGCTCTTTCTCTCACCACTTCCATAAGTTTCTTGGTGTTTTGGTTAAGCAAGAACATCAGCCCCTCAGAGCTGTTGTAACAGCAATCAATAATAACAATTGTATTTCTTCTGATAGTCTCCAGGAGCCCCAGGCAAGAACTAACATTTGGCAAGACAAGCACAGAGCAAAAATTCACTCCCAAGTAACCCACCTTCCCTTCTCTCATTATCAGCCATCATCTCTCAGCTCACTGGCAGCTCCTCAGATATGGCTCTTTTTTCTCCAGTCTTTCCCCTTCACATGATGAGGTGGAAGAATGATCATTTTCCCCAGAAGTAGCATTTTTCTGGCCTATAACAATCTGCCATTTTTTGACACAACCCTCCCTGTCATTTATGTGTCCCCACTGATGCTGAAACCTTCTCCAGCTCAGTGGGGGCAAATTTAATTAACCTGCTATTTACTCCCATTCTCATCTAGATCATTAATGAGAGTTCTAATGAGTCTGGGTCTGACAGTGCTCCCCATGGCCTGTCTCAGCTCAAGTCCTCCCCTCCAAATATCAGCCAGTTAACACTGAGCCTCAGCTGGGATCTTTCAGCCAGAAGGATTCCTCCAATCCAGCATGAGCTGTCTCGTGCCCCGTGTCACGGGGGAGCTGGTTGATGCTCTGAGTGGTCCTGCCTTGCCCAACCAACTGGGGATGAAGGTGCAGGTCTCTGCCTCAAGTCAGGCACTGGAGGGATACAACAAAGAGATCTCTCACCACACTGTGCTTCTGGGTGACATTAGAATGGTCACACACCAGTGGACACCCCTGCAGAGCGTCCCCATGTTCAGCTGGCCAGTCAAAGCCCTCCCTGCTCCATTAACACCTGGAGCTGGAAACGGGCACCTTCCCCCCGGGAGGTGGTAAGAAAATTTGTGTGCCATAAAAGCGCTGAAAATTCGTCTAAATGTCACACCTCAACTCTACAGGCAGCTGGGATGAGTCTGGGAGCTGCAGTTTAGGTGCTGGCAGCTCCTGGGGACATTTGTCACTGCAGGAGCTCCCGTTGCCCCAGTGACTGGTCACTGTTGCTGCTTCATTTGTAGAATCATAAAATAGTCTGGACTGGAATGAACGTTTTTAAACCATTTCCCCCTGTCCTTTTTAGCTCTGCTAAAAAGTCTGTCCCCACAGCAGAGTCCCCTCCCTGCTCTCTGAGCAGCTGGAGGAGAGAGGACAATGCAGGGACTGGCCCAGGGAAGATGAACAGGACACTGAACATGTTTGATTTCAGCTCAGGCAGTGATTTTGAACAAACCCCCACCCCCTACCCCATCACAGGAAACCCCAGAGGGACCTTCCAAATCCAGGATTAGCTGGTTCCTTAATAAATAGCCTCTGGGCACCACAAGGAACACAGGCCATGCGTCACCTGCAGTGGGATGTAACCAGGGAAGAGGAGAGGAGGAAGAAATAGCTGCTGGATTTTAACGTTAGCAAATGTCAAACAGTACATTTGGGAATGGAAAGCACTTAAGGTGACCTCCAGACTGCTGGGAAAAGTGCTGGAGTATTTTGGTAATAAAGGGGATTTAGGGATTCAGGAAGTGACACCTTAAGGATGAGGGACACATGGTGGCTTCAGCAAAGGGTGCTGTCAACTGGGAGGACTAAAGATCCAGAAGGAATGTCATCAGTTCAAGATCTGTGTGAAGGCACCAGGTGAACCAGCAGTGCATATGGAGGAGATGCAGTATGGGTGGCTCTAGGACAGCACAGAGACATCCCCATTGACCAGACTCTGCAGAAATAGAATCACAGAATGAGTTGGAAGGGAACTTAAAAAGAATCCAGTGCCACCCCCTGCCATGGGCAGGGACACCTTCCACTAGCCCAGGTTGCTCCAACATGGCCTTGGACACTTCCAGGGATCCAGGGGCAGCCACAGCTTCTCTGGGCAACCTGGGCCAGGGCCTCCCCACCCTCACAGGGAACAGTTTCTTTCCAATATCCCATCTAACTTTGCCCTTTGTCAGTTTGAAGCCATTCCCCCTGTCCTGTCACTCCAGGCCCTTGTAAATAGCCTCTCTCCATTTTTCTTGTCAAAAGAAAAATGGCACTGGAAGGCCACAATTTGGTCACCCTGGAGCTTTCTCTTCTCCAGGCTTAACACCCCCAGCTCTCCCAGCCTTTCCTCCCAGCAGAGCTGCTCCGTCCCCCTGATCTTCCTGGTGCCTCCTCTGGACTCTCTCCAGCAGCTCCACGTCCTCCCTGTGCTGTTCCCCAGGGCTGGAGCAGCTCTGCAGGGGGGTCTCAGCTGAGGGGGCAGAGGGGCAGAGTCACCTCCCTTTGGCCTGGTGGCCAGGCTGGTTCTGATGCAGCCCAGGACACGTACGAAACAGTGCAGGATTTGTCCATGGTCCCCTTTGTTGTCATCCTGGTTTGCTCTGGCTGCTTCCTCCCCCAGAGCCCAAGGGCAGGGCTGCTGCTGCTGCTGCTGCTGCTTCTCAGCGGTGCTGCTGCATGCTGAGGGTTTGACTCAGCTGGGAAGGGGGAAAACCGTTCGGGCTCTTTTCTCACAAGGTGTGTGTGAAGGGGATGTCACCCCACATAACACCTCAGAAGGAAAATAGGAAGGGAGAGGCCAAGGGTGGTGAAGCAGATCTGGCAGCATCTAAATCCTTGGAGGAAATAGATTTTCATGAGGGCATAAGTAGTGAAGTAGGAACCTTTTGGATTCTAATCAAGGTGAGATTGGCTGAGTTTGCTCAGTGCTACACCTCTGAATAAGTTCTTAAGGAAGGGAAGGCAGAGAGAGGGCCCCAGAGGAAAAGGACAGTTCAGAATTCCTGGTTTCACTCCAAAGTATTGATGGTTTCCCTGTGAAAGGTCCTGGGCCTGATGCCTGGGGCTGGAGGGGGTTTGCTGGGCTGAGAGGGTTTGCTGGGCAGTTCTGGGGGAGTTCTGGGTTTGAGAGGTGAGAATACTGAAGAGGTTTGTAAGTCAAGGCTGACACAAAGCACTTTTGTGAAGCTGGAGTCTGGATGGTGCCCCCTGGAACCAGCAAGGTTTGTGTTCCTTGTCCTTGCTTCTGTCAGAAGGTGCACAAGGAGAAGAGAGCAGGGGAACAAATCCACAAGATTTACTTCTTGACTTGCATCATGTGAGAAATCCCAAAGAAATAACAGTGAATATGCCAGGATGAGCTTTTTCCAGGGTAGAAGAGGTGGGATATTTTGCTTGTAAATGAATAAATTTCCTATCAGGGGCCATTTGGGTGCCTGATGCAATGGCTTCTGCAGGATTGAGCTTCCCAGTTGCATTTTTTGTGATTCTGATGTAATTTCTATTCATAATTTGAGCAATTTTTTTCCTTTTTTTCACTCCAGTTAATTCCTTTGAAAAGATGATTCATATTTTCCCCAAATCAGCACTTGGTCCTTGGTCTCCCTTCCGTGCTGAAGGAGGTGAATTTAACAAAGATGGCAAATGAAATGGAAAAAGGTTCACTTAGCACCATGAAATATTGATAGGCACTTAGAACGAGGGGAAGTGAGTCCTGCTGCACTGGGAGCGCTCTGTGTGGAGGGAGGGTGTGAAGGCTGCGTCCCCTGGAGATCTGCAAGTCCCGCCTATAGGATGGTGATTGCCTTCAACGAGCCTCATGGTTTGGCTCTTTTAATTAAATAATGTGCTTCAGTCAGGGGCTGAACATCCCTTTCTGGGCTGAGGCCAGGAGTGGGACAGTGCCTGCCTTACCCGGGGTGGAGGAGTCAGGAAAGGTTATTGGGGTGGAGAAGTAAGGAAAGGGGACCCTGCAGCAGGTGGAGTGACAGGGATACCCAGCCCTGGAGGAAAACAAGTCTCCCGGGGCTGTGCCAAGGGAATCTCTGCTTTTCTCTGAAATGACCCTAAATGCTTAAGCCTGTGGAGGCTGTGAAGGAGCATCGTGTCAGATGCCCAGCTGAGATAAGGCACCATCCATTGGGAGTGGTTTATGGAGAGGGACAGTGATCCAGCCATGGATGGATGCACAAGCCTCTTCCCTAAGGAGTTGGCATGGGAGCACTGCCAAAATTAGGTCCTGGCTCTAATTCCTTATAAATATCTGAAAACCAGGGGAGTCCAGAGGCAGGGAAGGCCAGTGCCCACCACTGGCTGGAAGCAGCAAGTGGGAAAGCCCAGGAGCTGAGGAGAGGCTGAGCGGTTTGGTCTCTGTGCTGCCAGAGGGAGAGGAAATGTTAACAAAGCTGAAGATCAAAGGCATAGAAATACAGAGAAAAATACATAGAAAAGCATTGGCCCAGGTTGCCCAGGGCAGTGGTGGAGTCAGCATCCCTGGAAGTGCTCAAGAACGTGTGCATGTGGCACTTGGGGGCACGGTTTGGTGGTGAACACAGTACCGGGCTGACGCTTGGACTTGGGAGATCTTAGTGGTTTTTCCCAACCTTATTGATTCTATGATTCCAGGAAATACCATTAATTTCCACTGGTATTATTAAGCCCAGTCGACTTCTTGGTTTCTTCTGATAGCAGATATTGCTATTATTTATTAATCACGTTGCCTCAATGCCAACAAGCCCCAGGCACGGACTAATGTCCTGGTGCATTAGATGGGGACGAAAAAAAACCCAGTCTCTGCTCATGTATCTGGATTATCATAATAAATTTAGATTTATGTCAGGCACTTGATTTACGTGGTGGAGAATATACTCTCTATTGAATCAGTGGACAGTTATTAAATGGATTAAGAAACAGGCAGCTTAAAGCTCTCAAAATGCGATTGTTGTTGGAGGATCAGTGCTTAACAAGCTGCTTGTGCGGTGGCTTTGCAGGAATCAGCTTCCACCCCGCTGTATTTCACCATTTTCATGAATGATCTGGAAAATATGGATAAATTAGTTGCCCGTAAAGTTTGCAGCTGACTCAAATTTCACCTTGATAAATAATGATGAAGGCAAGTCTGTAATGCAGAGCAATTGCAACGGCCTGGCACTGGCACCAGAGAAACAACATGAATTTTAATAGAGCCCAGAGCTCAGTCATCCATCTCAGAGAGCAGAGTTTGAGCCACTCGTCAGGCTGGGACCTGCTGCTCCAGGGCAGACTCCAAAATTGATTTAAGGGCCATGTTGAATAACAGGTGATTATGCACATTTAATGCCCTGTAGTGGGGAAATGGATGAACACAGTCTCGGGGTGAAGAGGGGAGGCTGAAGCCTGAGCAGGGAGTTTTTATCCAGCTTGATTAAGAAGCAGGAAGGTGCTGTCATCTCTCTTGCTCTAATGAGACCTCCAGGCTGGGGGTTGAACAGAGGCCTTTCAGCATGGAAATTGGAGGCAAATTCCTGGTGGAATACTGTGGGATCTCTGACCTCAGGAAGGGTGTCTGCTGGATAAGAGCTGAGGGCAGCTCAGCCAGGCACCAGGGGCTCCAGCCCCGCTAGGCTGCAGGCCGAGATCCTTTCCCTGTTGCTCATTTTCTGATTTCCAGGAAAACAGGAAGTTGTATCATTAGCAACCTATTGCAGCTTGGCTTGGCTTGGCTTCACAGAGCTGCACATCTCCGAGCAGGGGATTTTTGCAGCTGTGGGAGTGCTGATCCGCACCCGGGCAGCGTGGCTGATGGGGCAGAGAGGGGTGGCCAGCGCTGGGACTGCACCGGGGAACACGACATGCGGGAAAGGTGGCGGGGCCGGGTTTGCACGTGGATTAAAAGCCTGGCCCAGCTTCTATCTGGGGATGAAAGAATGAGCCACGTGAGCACAGCAGGGATGGATATGTGCCAGGGAGCTGGGAGGGATGCCAAGGGAGCTGGGGGAAAGGAGGGAGAGGGGGAACACGGCTGGGCTGGGCTGCTCTCCCACTGCGTGGGTGGAGGGGCTTATCCCTGTCCCCAGGGAGCGATGAGACATGTCCTGAACTCACTGAAGGCAACATCTGAGGGGAGACCTCAGTGCAGTTACAACTGCCTGGGCAGGGGCAGAGGAGGGGCAGGGACTGAGCTCTGCTCTGGGGGGACCAGGGACAGCACCCAGGGAATGGCTGGAGCTGTGCCAGGGCAGGCTCAGGTTGGATCTCAGCAAAAGGTTCTTCCCCCAGAGGCTGGTTGGCACTGACCAGGCTCCCCAGGGCAGTGGGCACAGCCCCAAGGCCGCCAGAGCTCCAGGAGGGTTTGGATGATCCTCTGGGGCACAGGGGGTGACTCTTGGGGATGGGCCTGTGCAGGGCCAGGGGTTGGACTGGATGATCCTTGGGGGTCCCTTCCAGCTCAGCATATCCGGGGATTCTGTGATCTTTGTAGACACCTCACACATCATTGCCCAGCTCTCCTCCTCCACTGCTCGGGGTGACAACTCCCGGGGTGGGCTCAGCAAGGAGAGCAACAGGTTGTGAGCAGGGTAGAGAAATGTGATCTTCAGTCACCCGTGTCTGCTCCCTCATGTTTTCATTTCTTTGGAAACGCAGTTGTGTCTAAAACTGAAGTTAAAATGTTCTGCCTGTCCTGCTTGTGCTGCCTGGGGCAGTAGCTCCCAAGCTGTTTCTTCAGTCTGCATCCTTGCAGACAACCAAACTTGGGTCATGGGGAATTTTTGGAATAACTTTTCCTTCCAGGTTCTTTCCTAAACTTCATCCCTCCACTCCCCATTGTGCAGATGCTGGGTCTGTAAGGAAAAGCTGAGATAAACGTCACTTAGGAGGAAAACTGAGAGAAATGCTGCCCCGTGCAAGGGGGGCTCTTCCAGTGCTGAAGCTGTGGGGGTGGGATTTGCAGCTGGCAGGTGGGGTGCAGTCCCAGATGGCTGGGGGAGAGCAGGTGGAAATGCCATCTGGAGCTTTACCTCTCCTTTCTCTGAGTCACTCACACACCAATGCCAGGTTTGGAGCTGCAGGAAACTCTGCTTCTTAGTAATAATGTTTTGAAGCTTTCCTGAGATACTTTAGGGTCCATGGGAGATCTAAATCATCCCTGGAACTTGACTGTACTTTCCTTGGATACCTGTCTGCCCCTGATTTTTTACAAATATGGCACAGATAATACTGACTTCTGGAGGAGCTGCTTGTGATTTACAGTGCATATTTTCTCACTTCATTCTTCACAGCATGGGGATGGAACGGTGGCAATACCACAGATGATCCTGTTCATGCAATGTGCTGGTTGCATCCCATCTGGATAAGATGGAAATGAGGATTGTGACCACTTGTGATGCCCTGGGAATTGGGCACAGCTTCTTTTGATCTCTTTCTTAGGCAGCCTGGGATCTGCTCGGATTTCCTGAGCTGGGTATGGAATTTAGCCACAATAACTCTTGGAAAAGGCAGTGTGGCAGGGAAAAAATTCTTCCTTGTGAGGGTGGGGAGGCCCTGGCACAGGTTGCCCAGAGAAGCTGTGGCTGCCCCATCCCTGGGAGTGTCCAAGGCCAGGTTGGACAGAGCTTGGAGCAACCTGGGCTGGTGGCAGGGGGTGGAACTGGCAGAGCTTTAAGGTCCCTTCCAACCCAAACCATTCCATGATTCTGTCATAGATAGCTGGGATAACACCGTGGCCATTTGTGACCGTGACATGAAGAAAATACAGATGTGACATTTCATACAATCCCAGAATGGTTTGGGTTGGAAGACACCTTAAAGGTCCCCTCATTCCGACCCCCCTGCCGGGTTCACCCAGTCTGGGAGGGTGGAACCCTTTCCCTCCTCGGCTCACTGTGCTCAGGGTGGCCAAGCCCAGCTTGGCAGCAGGTGCCTGTTGCAGCTCTGGGAGGTGGATTGGGATCACAGCAGTTACTCAGAGGTGCTGTCCATGATGGATTCATGACAAGTGGATTTGGAGAGTTCAGCATGTCCCTGCAGACTCCCAGGGATCTGTTTCCCCCGTCCTGCAGCAAACCCACAGCCTTCCTGCCCATTCTCTTCTCCCCTTTGTGCTCATTTCCCAGGGGTGCCATGGCTACTCCAAATACTTGTTCCAGGCCATGTGCTTTCCCCTTCCCTTTGGGCACTGTGTGTTTTCTGCCTCTCATCTGACTTCCACACCAGATATTTCCCTTGGATCCCTGCCTTTGTCACAGACCGTCCCCTGCACTGGGTGTCTCCATGAGATTTTTGCCTCTCCTCCAGCTATGAGTGTGGAATTTGGTAACTGCCAAGGTATCAAACTCACCTGCAAATCCAGTGTTCCCTGCTGAGTGCACAGGCTGATGCTGAGTTGCCTGGGGGAGGCTGTGGAACAGGGACCTTTGAGGTGTCACACCAGTGCAGAGGACACCAGAGAGGGCCAGGACAATGCCAAGGCTTTGCATCATGTCTTTGGGAGAGCTGAACATCCGTGGTTATTCCAGTGCTAAGCAACCACACATGATCACATCCTGAAAGGGGACACACTTCTGCAGTGGTGAAACCAGTCCACCTCTGAGCAAGAAAAGGGGAATATTGGGAGAGTTTGGATGAATCAACAGCATCTGGGACCTGCACTGTCTGCACAGGAAGGACCGGGGTTGAATGGTATCAGGCCAAGACTGGTTAGTATAAACACACATAAGAGGCCTTTTTTTACAGGAATTCTCCATGGTTTACTTCAAGCTCATAATCTTCTCCTCTTCAAAGGTCAGAAGCTGTTCCCTTCCAGATGTTCCATAGATAGTTGGAAACAGGACAGGTGGAGAACACACAGATTTATCACATAATACATGAGAACAGCTGAAAATTCTGCTTCTGCTGGTTGAACTGGCAGACTTAGTCCTGCCAGGTGAGGGGGCAGAGTTCAGTGCTGGTAAGAGCACTCACTGAGGCATGGCCTTGGATATCCATAGGATTTTCCTGTACCTATCCATAGGAAACTGTGGTAACTAGGTCAGCTTTTTAATGCCTAAGAGGAGAATCTCATCTCAAAGCAGTGAGCAAGGTTGATTCCTCTTTCAGGAAAACCATTTTAAGGAGCATCTTTAACCTGTGTTGACAGGTAGGGATGGCCAAGTGCTTATTTATTCCTCCCTGTGAGGGTGGGGAGGCCCTGGCCCAGGCTGCCCAAGAGAAGCTGTGGTTGACCCTGGATCCCTGGAAGTGTCCAAGGCCAGGTTGGACGGGGCTTGGAGCAACCTGGGCTGGTGGAAGGTGTCCCTGCCCATGGCAGGGGGTGGGATGAGAATCCCAGAGCAGTCTGGGATTCTGTGACTATGACTTTCTGTGAACTGCTGCAGCTTGGCTGAAGGATCAGGGAGATGTCACTGCTTACAACCAGCTTACATTTTAAGGTTTGGGCACAACAGTGAGCTGTGATAATATTTCTTCTTGAAGGGAAGTGGATATTTGGGCACATGATTTGTTGCAGCAAAGGGTTTCACGGTAAAATTCATAACCACAGACGAGATGGCAGATGCAATTCAGCATTTATAAACACAAAGTAATGTACACTGGCAACCAGCCCAGAGCCTTACCTAAACAAACACCGTGATGGGCTCAAATGAGCTGCTGCCACTCAGCAGAGGGATCTCAGGGACTTTGTGGAGGGCTCTCTGCAAAGCTCAGCTTGATGGCTGCAGTGGCAGGCGCAGTGCAGGAACTCTGAGGGACAGAGCAGGACATCTAAACCTCTGACAAGTTCATCTAAACCTCTGCAGAAATCCATCTGAACCTCTGAAGAGTCCACCTGAACATCTATAACTGTCCATCTGAACCTCTGCAGAAGTCCAGGCTGCAGCTGCATCCCAAGGATCATCCTCCCATCCCTACAGCCTAGAGGAGAAGATGCAGAGAGGTACAGCAAAAATGTCTGGAGCAGCATTCCTAGTGACCTAGGGCTTGGAAACATCCCGAGAGAGGGGAAAGAAGGTTCCATGGTCTGTTAAGGAGACAAGGCAGTTCTGCCTCAGTCCAGCCACTCTCTGCCCAGGCCTTGGAGGGGATGCCAAGGCAATGGTCCCACATTTAGTGTTGCTCTCCCACCCGTGGCCGCTGTGTCAGACCAGCCCACATGTCCCTCCTCTGGCCCTGTGCAGCTCTTCTCACCTTCTTCTACCGGAATTAGGGCTGTTCTTATTTCCTGGCCTCCCAGGGCATTACTGGGCTGTTATAATTGATATCAGTGTTATTGTTAAACAGGAACCCAATGACTCCTCTATTCAAATCCCTTCGTATTTTCCCCTCTCAAGGTTTCTGGTGACCTTTTCTTTCAGAGGCTTTCATACCTCCATGGCTTGCAGCAAGCTTTAGAAATGCAGCAAGAGGAAAACCCTCTGGCTAGAGAAGAGACTTAGACTTTCAATTTTTTGCTCCTCATCAAACTCTCATTTAAATGGGCTGAAATATAAACTGTTAAGTAGCACCTTTTCCTTTCTCTCCCTGCTGTTGCTGAGGGAGATGCTGGCAAACTACCAAAAGCATAACCCTGCCCAAATATTCTTGGGTTAAACTCATCCTGCTGGCAAAATGCTGGGAGTGCTGAAGAGCCCCTGGCAGGGATGGGGAGCCTCGTGAACTCGGAGCTGCTTTGGCACATCCCAGGAAAGGATGGAGCTGCCCCAGAGAAGGTTTGTGCTGCTCTCAGCTCATGTAATGAGTTGTGTAGCTCAGCCCTGAGCGATGCTGAAGAATCAGCATTCAAACTCCCCTGGAGATTTGTGAGGATGGATTCGAAGAATTGCACATGATAGAACTCGCTTTTACCTTCTTCCCTTAAAATATCCCTGCAATATTAAGTCCAAAAATCCCATTAAGGCAATATGATTTAGGTGGAAAAGATGAACACCTAGAAGTTAGGAAATGGCACATCTCTTGCCTCCCTCCCCTGCCTGGATGCATTACGGAAATGACCTTTCATTCCTGACCACAGATGATATTTTTTCTGCTGAAATCGTGTCTTGTTCAGGGGAGAGCCTGGATGTACCAGAGAGGCTGTGCTGCCAAAGGCAGTGAAGAGCAGCACAATCCCAAAGGTTAATGGATCTGAATGCAGTCCCAAAGGATGTGGGATCAGAGGCTGTACCTATACAAGTCAGGGGTGGGGTTCCTAAATGTTGCTGCCTGCTGCCCTTTACATCCCATCCAGCTCCAGCTGCTGGCAGAGCACAGGTCTCCCAGAGGAGCTTGCCAAACCTGCCAGCTCTCCTGCTGGCCTCTCAGACCCCCAAGGGTGTCTGAAAGGGAATTAACTCCATATTTTTAGGCAGCTGGGATTCATCACCAGCACAAGGTGGTTTGGTGTGAGCTGGGACTTGGAGCTCCAGCCCATGGACATGGAGCTGAGCTGGTCAGTTGAACCGGGGGAGCAATCCAGTACCCAGGGGCAACCCCACTGACTGTTTGGCCTGAGAGGGGTGTCTGACACCCCAACACCCCATGGAGATGCAGATGTGCCACAGGACCTGCTTCAGCCCCGGGATTTCCTGCTGCAGCTGCCTGAGGATGCTCAGCAGTGGGAGCTGCCTGCTGGGACCTGCTGTGGGTCCCGAGTGCCCCGGCGCTGTAACACTGGTGGCTTCCCCCAGGTGTTTGTGTGGTGGCACAGCATCGCTCCCGTCCTCCCCTTCCCACGCTAAAGCCACTCCAGCTGCACCATCACGATCCATCCTTGCTCTCCGCAGCGGAGGGAGGGAGGGAGGGACGGAGGCAGCAGAAGGGAGGGAAACTCCAGCATGGGCTGAGACTGGTCCGAACCGATTCTCCTTCTTCATTCACCTCTCAATTCACCTTCGTCGTGAAATGCATAGAAGTGCTGCCCTCTTCCCTCTGGCACAGACACAGTGACAGCACAGCCCCACCTTTGGCCACAGGACAAAGCAGGAGCTGCTTTGCGGAACCTCTTCCCGAGCCACGTGCGGAACTCCAAACAATGCCCACTCCGAATAGGGAATTAAGCAGCGATAGTGTGTCCCTACTATAAACAAAGGCAAAGTGCTGTGTGCATCAGCAAAAGGCTTTGTGTTGTAAAGTACTCCCTTTATGTCCAAGCAGGAGAGAATTCAAATGATTATTGACCCTCCACTGCAGGAAAGCCACATTATAATATCTCCAAATCAATAGAGACAAGTGCAGAGCAGCAGAGAAAGGCCACGGCTCTGCAAACTGCAAAAAATTGCATTTTGCTTTGGCCTCTTCAGAAAGTTTGCAAAGCATCTGTTAGAGGCCCCCGGAGCCTTTTCTTTCTAATTGCCACGTTTGACAATGTGGTGGCACAGGGGACTGGTGGGAAGACAGATAATGGACCCACTTTAATTGCTTCCCAGTTCCATGACTCAAAACACTTCTGAGATGGCAAAGTGCAGCAGTTTGACTGAAGGAGGTTTCTGGCTTCTAAGAAAGCTCTGGAGGAACAAGTGCTAAACTCAAAGCCAAAGTCTTGGAGGCACTGAAGGTTCCAGGTACTGGATTTTCTTTCATGTTTTGCTTTTGACAGGAACTATCGAGTTAAGTTTTAATCATGCTCTGAAAGAGGGAGGAATGATTTCTGGACTAAGAGATGAGGGGATGGATGTTGTGCAAGAGCTTTTTTCTCAGGGATGGTTCTGGGGTGGTGGAGGGTCCAGTGTCAGACAGGACTGGTGGGAGCACACTGAGCATACAGAGCTCCAGGTGGATTTATCTGGAAGGCTCAGGGAAGATGAGCCTGAGCTTGGCATGTACTTCTGGGAATGGGCACACAGTGGACTCCTGACCTCCCTCTCCCTGTGACACCAGGGAACCACAGAATCACAGACTGGTCTGGCTTGGAAGGGACCTTAAAGCTCATCTTGTTCCACCTCCGACCTGCCATGGGCAGGGACACCTTCCACCCCACCAGTGGTTCCAAGTCCTGTCCAACCTGGCCTTGAATATCTCCTGTACTTGTGGCCTAAGGGCAGAGCGTGTTTTTCCAGGAAAAGGAAGGAGCCCACAGGCAGAGCTGAGCCCAGTGCTCCGGGAACACAAGCACTGGTGTTTGCTGCCTGTGCCAGCCAGGCTGTGGAGTGGATGGGCTCTTTCTGCCCAGGGCCTCTGGATTCTTTTCCCTCAACCAGGGCTTTGACCTTTCTGCTGAGGGCAGCCCCCACTGGGACCCCTCAGCATCAGGGATACTCGGTGCCTCCTGAAAGGAGCAGAAGCCCACAACACTCACACTGTTCCTGCCAAGTTTTAAGCTGTGTCTGTGCGATCTCTGCCTGGCCACACTCTGAAGGTCTTCATCCTTCCCCTCTGCTCTGTGCCAAGAGCAAGAAGCTGCAGTGTGGGGTACAGGGCAGGGCACCGGCTGTGGGAACTGCCAGGATGTGTCCCAGTCTCTCTGGGGATGGCCTGGTTTGCCTGGGTGCTGCTTTCACCTCAAGTGGACAAGCCCTGGGACATGGTGGTTGTGAAGGAAGGGAGGAGGATGGAAAGGAGGAAGTCAGGAAAACACAGGAGGAACAAGGGGAGGTGGAGATGTCACCAAAAATCAGGAATAAAACTTCCTAAGGCTGTAATTTCAGTATTAGGAAGCAGCATTTCTTTATTCTGGCCAGGGTTTGTAGTAACTCATTCCAGCTCCACACGCTGCCTGTCAATATTTTCCAGTTATTTATACATTTTTAGCAAATAAAGAAATTAATGTTCATTGGTTCTAAGTTTCCTAATTCTCTTAATTAGTATTCTATCCTCTATTGGTTATTGATTTCTTGCTCCTGTACTAATTTGGTCCACATTGTTTAGTCCTCTTATCACCCTTCTCTCAGACAGGGAGTCTCCTCTATATCTTCTGGTTACTCCAACAAGCCCTTGAAGGACCATAAATTTAAGATCCCAAATGTCCAATCTTCAACTCCCTCAGGCTTTGTCTATTGAAACTTTCCAGGGCTAAGTTTAACAAACTTAAAGTTTTGGTGATTTAATGGTCAAAGTAACAATAAGAGTCTGGGAGAAAAAAATAAACTTAAGGAGCTAAACCAACTAATTAGAAATTATTTAGGAAAGTTATGTAATTTCCAACAGAGAGAAGAGAATAAGGTGGAGCACCCTGTGCTCGGCAGATGGGTGTTGGGGTGCCCAGTTCCTGTGGACACTAAGCAATAAAGTCCCCAGATCAGTGCTCCAGCTCCTGCCTCTCTGCCGTGGCCCCAGCTCTGTGCTGGAGGCTCAGGGAGGGGATGTTCCACACCAAGCCGTGCTGCCCAGCCAGCACAGAGACACCTGTGTCTGTGCTTTTCGTCATGACATTGGGCCCCAAAATAGGTGCCTGTTTCCAGCTGATGGGCTCCATCCCTGGGGCACAGGGCACTGACACCATTGGCCCGGATGGATCTTGCAGGGCTTGGTTTAAGAAAGAGATTACCTGAAAATATGGGGGTATATTCCAGCTTGTTCCAGACAGAAACAAGCTCTGCTGGGCTTCAAACCATCTTAAAACTGTTTTATGGTGGCTTTGTGCCAGGTCTTAGCAAACTTCTGTCCGTGCTCATCCCTGCCTTGAAGTGGTCACGGGGCACCCGGTCAGAAACAGCGAGGTGGTTTGCCTGGAATTGATGGATCAAACTGTCCTCGTGCAAGGTCTGGACGGCTCACGGTACTTGGTGGCCACTGTGGCCTGGGACACACTGACACAAGGCACAGCTGCTGGTTGAACTCCAGGGCTGGAGAAGGCCCTTGGAGGAGCAGGAAAAAGCCATGTCATGGTGCCTTCAGTCTCTGCCACGGCACACCCAGGTCTGGCTGGGGAGGAAAGGGTCACTGTGGCTTCCCATGGCTGTCACCCCCTCCTGCACTTCCTTCTGGCCCTGCCTGCCTGGGGACCCAGCTGAGCTGCAGGGTGGGAAACTCACTGGGAAAAGGCTTTGGGCAATGATTGACAGGAACTGTCTGGTGGAAGAAGCGAATCCAGGCAGCTTATGAGCACCAGGTCCCTCATTAATGCACACAGGCTGGTCCTGCCTGTAATTAATGTCCCTGTGCTGCTCCACGGGCTCCCAGCAGTGCCACTGAGTCACCTCAGCCCCGGGCAGGGACAGGGACAGCCGTGGTTTGGAGCAGAGCAGGATGTGCCCCTTCCCCTCTGGCCCTCTGTGCTGGGCAGAAGCCCATGTGTGTCCAGCTCTGTGCAGACCCAGGAGCTGGAACAGGACCTCAGTGCCCAGCCCTGGCAGCTCTGTGCATAGGGAAGGGCTGGTGGTGTGGGCTCAGGACACAAGTGATGCAGAGGGTGCTGCCAGGAGGGGGTGGCACAGGGCAGGGTGCTGTTCCCATGTCTGGCTCGTTCTCTGCCGGCTGCTCCCTGATCTCTCCTTCTGCCCCCGTGTATCCATGTACGGATTATGCACTTGCCTCCCCTGGCTGAAGCTGGGAGTGCTGACATTGCGATTCCTCTTGCACAGGAATATGTGTTTGCATTCCCACCCCTGGCTCACATATTCCTAAGGCATGTGGGATCATGCAGGTTGTGGTTGGATTTTCCCAGGTGGGCTGTGGGCCTTGGCAGGGGCAGCAGCAGTGGTGTCCCACTCCGAGCGCTGTTTTCCTGGAGTGGGTAGTGTTGCTTAGTGAGGTGAATGCCACTGCTCTGGTGTCACCCCAGCCCCCATCATCTGAAACCTGGAACTGAAGAAGGAGACTCCAGAAAGCCCTATTTCTCTGCCCACGGTTTTCATTATCAGCTGGAGAGAAAGTGTGCTGGCCAGAGAGTTGCCAGCATTCTTTTAATTTCCCAGGAGGCTCCTCTTGGTGTGACATGTCTCCAGTAGGGAATTTCAGTTGTCTTGTGTTCCTTTGCTTCATACAATGGGACGTGACATGTCAAAACATGACAAGCCAGCCAGAATGTGTCATAATACTGCACTCAACACGCTGCCTTCCAGGGTTGCTCAGCAGCTAATAATATCAGCCTCAAATTATCTCTGTGTGCTGAGCTGTTCTTTTTCTCCCATGTGGACTATGAGATATAGGAGTCTGCTGCCTATATTGGACTGTTGGATCACAACAGATTTATCAGCCACACACGGTGAATCATTTTGACTGGACCAAAACCCAAACCTGGGATCCCATTATTGCAGAAAAGTGACTTTCCCGCCTTGGCTTCTCTGATTGTTGTTGCCTCAATAAACAGTTTGGTGAGATTTCCGTGTGATTTAATCCCTTCTCGCTGGTGTTCGGAGGTGCTGTTGCTGCAGTGACGGTGTGATTCCAGTAGCCACCCCACTGCCGTGCGGGCTCGGAGGGAGGGGAGCCCCGTCTCTGCTCCCGGCCCGCGGAGCCGGCAGGGCTGGAGGTGGCTGTGCTCCCTCCAGTGTCCCCCGTTTATCCCGCTCGGCATCCTTGTGCTTTCCTGCCCGGCTTTTTGAACTCTGCTGGTTTACCTCACGCTGTAATGAGGCATCGACGTGCCTGAACAGTATTTTCAGTCTTTCAAGGAAGGAAAACCCCTCCCACAGCAGCGAAGAGGCAAAGCCGCCGTTGCCCGCGGGCTGGAGATCCGCAGGGATGGGGAGGAATGTCTTCTTGCCAGAGGTGCTGCGATGAGCTGGGAAGGAGACACACGTGTCCCCGCTCATAAGCGGTATTTCCCAAACGGAGCCTCCTGCTGCTCCGGGTGCTGCCCATTGGTTTTAGCTCCCGACTGTGGTTTGGAGGATGGGCTAATGACTTGCTGCTAATTGCTGGTAAAGCACTGCTGAAACCGCCTCCCTTCCCCACCACGGGTTGAAACAGCAGGTCCCTCGCCAGGTTTCTCAGCTGTAGGTTTCCAGTGACTCTCCCTCCCAGGTCCCTTTGCAGAAGACGATGCTCTGCCCATCCCCTCCCTTCCTCCAGGCTCTTTCCCATCATCCCAGCTGGGCCTCGGGAATTTGGTGAACCAAAATGCTCCCTTATGATTCCAGAGCAGCCCAGCTCCTGGGGAGCAGGTGAGGTATCGTTATGGAAAAATGTTCCTCTCAGGGCCTTTTCGGCCCTGGGGGGGGCTGCCTGCGTGCTTGGGACACATGGAATCTACTCTTGCCTCGCAAACTTTGTGGAATCCCTGAATCCTTTGTGGAATCTCTGAATCAAGCCTTGCACGTGATTTCCTCCTACAACAGCATCACCCTCTGCGGAAAAACATGCTGTTCCCTCCTCTTCCTTGGGGGCTGCACAGATTCAAAGGGGAAAGAAAAAAAAACAAAAAGAAAGGGAGAGAGAGGGAAGCAAGAACATGTGGCTAAAGTGTTGACCAAGACAAGGAAAGGATGCTCTTGGCTCTGAGACATCTGCAGGCAGGTCTGACCTGAAAGTTATTCTAGGAATCTCTCCCAGTTATTTCTTCCAAGAAGACCAGATCAGTCCAAAATTATTTGGGGAAAGTCACAATTAGGTTTTGAGAGCAATGTGGGGACACTGCTTGTTTCAGAGAGTGGTTCAATGATCCTGAAAAACAAGGAGCTGGTGGCACTGCCGGGATGGGACTCAGAGCTGCCTGGGACATCCCTGTGGGTGCAGGTGAACTGGTCTAAGTGTGCCCATGGCAGAGAGAAATGGCCCCCAGCAGGCAGTGCCTTTGCTCCCAGGTAAGATCTGTGGAACGGGGCTCGTGTCGGATGCGCATCCAGGACCCAAATCCATGATGATGACAATCCTTCTCCTTCCCCACGGCCCTCAGAGGTCTCCCGAGTGTGCAAGGCCTAAGAGGCGCTCACACTTCATCTCTACAAGTGTATATTGATTTAAACTATTGAGTTGAGTGGTGGAGCATTTGTAATTGTGCATTTTAATTGCTGGCTCCCCTGGCATATGTTGTTTGTGGTTGGTGGTGACACACTCACACGGGTGATTTCAGGCTCCTCTATTATCTGCAGACAGAAGCTCTCCCGTGACCCTGCCTAATTTACATACTGTTTTTTTATCCTTTAGGAAGCAAACTGCTGATTTTGGTGCTTTGCTTGAACATCCAGTCAGAAGTGGAGTCTTGCCCCGGGGCCTGTGTATGCTACAGTGAACCCAAGATTACAATAAGTTGTCAGCAGCAGGGACTGACAGCAATCCCCACGGAGATCCCCATCCAGAGCCAGCGCATCTTTTTGCACAACAACAGGATAACCCTTGTGAGGTCCACCAGCTTCACCTCCTGCCGCAACATGACCATTCTTTGGATCCACTCCAACAACATCAGCCTCATTGAGCCTGGAGCCTTCTATGGGCTCAACAAACTGGAGGAGCTGGATCTCAGTGACAACACGAACCTGAAATCCATCAACCCCGTCACCTTCCGGGGTCTGGTTCACCTCCACACCTTACATCTGGATCGCTGTGGGCTCCTGGAGCTCTCCACAGGGCTTTTTCGAGGGTTGTTCTCCTTGCAATACCTTTACCTTCAGGATAATAATCTTCAGACCCTGCTGGACGACACCTTCATAGATCTGGCAAACCTCACTTACCTGTTTTTGCACGGGAACAAAATCAAGAGCTTGTCGGAGAACGTCTTTCGTGGGCTCATCAACCTCGACCGGCTGCTTCTGCACCAGAACAGGGTCAGCCTGGTGCACCGGCGGGCTTTCCACGACCTCGGGAAGGTGATGACCTTGTACCTGTTTAACAACAACCTGACGGTGCTCACGGGGGACACCATGGCCCCCCTGGTGTCGCTGCAGTACCTGCGCCTCAACGGCAACCAGTGGATCTGCGACTGCCAGGCCCGCTCCCTCTGGAATTGGTTTAAGCAGTTTAAAGGATCCTCCTCGGAGCTGGAGTGCCACCTCCCCCCTCGCTTGGCAGGGAGAGACCTCAAAAGGCTGCAGAGCTCTGACCTGGAAGGGTGTGTTGAGTCCTTCAACCAGATACGAACAAGTGTCTTTAGCACTAAAACCAGATCGGGGAAACTCCCAACTGGGATCCCCCCTCTTGGTTCCCACGACGGCTCCTCCAAGTGCTGCCAGCCAGAAACGGATAAGTCTTTTATTTATGAAGCAAAAGGCAAGGCAGGGCCTTCTTCCCACAGCAGCCGCTCGTCCAACAACCACCTCAAGGAAAAGGAGAACATGTCCAAACCCAAGTACGTTGAGACAGACCCTTCCAAAAATGGCAGCAACAAGCAGATAAATGATTCCCCCTTTGGGACCTTCCCCAGCATTGTAGACCCTCCTTTGACCAAGTTGAGGCCAGAATTTCTAGAGCCTATTGAACCTTCCACAGTCCCAACCAAAAAGAGGCAGGGCTGCTCTAAAAAGAACAGATCAAAGGCCCAGTGCCGCCTCACCCAGCAAGGAAACAGCTCCACGTTACAGCTCAGCCTCAGCCTTTTGATCCCCCCCTTGGTGTGGAGCTTACTGTTATTCTGCTAAAATTAACTCTTTTCCTGGGTTGATGACACTTTAATACTAGACTTTTGCTGACCTCCCTAAATGTTGCAAACAAAAGCAAAACTACCATCCACCCTGAGAAAGCTTTGTTACACAAAAGTTAACTGGATGCCTTTATTAAAAAAACAAACAAACAAAAAAACCCCACAAAACAAAAAAGACAAACACCGAGATGTACATAATTTATTTGTCCTGAAACCTGTGAATTATACCTTTGGTCTTTGGAACTGCACTTGCCCACAAAGCAGCTTTTGCTACAGCAGATGGTAAAGAAATATGGTTTATTTACAGGAAAAAAAAAAAAAAAGTGTAAGAAATGCTCTGAAAAGAATGTCTAAAATCTGTTTGTAACTCGCCATCACACTGAACAATGTTGCAGGTTCCCATTTGCAGAGGTAATGAATTTGATGCTGTTTTAATCCTATGTTTATGAATATTGCAGTTTTTCCGTACTCATCCCATCACACCATGTTTACGGGCAGGATTTGTTAAAGAATGCTGCCTTTTCCTTCACAAGATTGCAGTATATATAGATATGCATTTTATTTTACTTGTGTACAAGTATACAAAAAAAAAATATAAAATAAAGATTTCTTTTTCCTAAACAGTTGTTCATCTGCAAGGGGTGAGGGAGGCTAAGCTGAAAAATTCAAAGGATGAGGAGTAATCCGTGATCTGAAGGCAGGTTGAGCATCTAACACGACAGTAATAAATAAGACACACTGGGCATGGTTATGCAACCTTTAACTGGTGGCAGCAGAGGGATTTGTTGTGTGAAACATGCCCTGGTAATGCTCCCATTTCCCTCTGAACTATCCCAGGCCTGACCTCGTTCCATTTCAGGATGCTCACAATAGCAGGAATTATTGCCCAGCCCCTCGGGGCTGGGGACTCCTCCTTGCAGGTGGAACAACGTTAGAAACAATCCCAAGAAGTCGGGTAGGGCCACTTGTCTTCTGACCTGCACAGATGAGGAGGCTGAGCTCTGCTGTAGGTCCAGGGTGGAGCCCCCTCAGGTTTGGATTTATGGAATAGGGTGTCTGTCCCCGCAGACACAGCTCCTGGTCTGGTAGCTCGGGCTGTTCTGGAGAGCTGGGGTCCATTCCTGGTGGCACTGCACGCTCATGGGGTCACTGCACGGGACTCCATCCTCAGTGTGACCTTGAGAAGCTCAGAAAGTAAACCACTGACGTCCACCATAAGGTGGGTGTCACCACATGCCCCAGGGGGCCGTAAAGCACCTGCCTAGACCCGGCTGTGCAGTGCCAGGTTAGGGCAGGGTGTGCAGGACACTTGCCAGGAGGTTGCTTTTCCTTATCAAACCGTGGATTGTCTCCTGCGCCCCTCTCTTCAGGGGGACTGTTGGGGTTTTGAGGTCTGTACATGCAAGACCAGCCTGTCACACGCAGGTGATGTGACTGGGGCAGAGGAGAGCAAGGGCAGTGTCCAAGGTCCTGGGAACATGCCCTAGAGGGTATGTGGGGAAGTCAGGCTGAGGGGCTCCAGGCTGCCCCATCCACCACGGGGGTTGCAAGCACTGGGACTGGTGCTCAGCTCCACAGAGCAAGCACAGGAGGAGGGGGGGCCTGTCAGCCAGGAGTGAAGGGCATTAGCAGGGCCATGACTTAGTGCCCAGCCTTGTTCTGGGCTTGACGGTTCCTGGGGAGGAAACAGTGGCCATGGGAAGAAGCAGGAGGATGCCTGAATGGCTGATGTGCCAGAGACTGTGGTGCTGCAGGCTGGGCACCACCTGGAACAGCTCCAAGGGGGTTGCTGGGTGCTTCCTACCTGTGCCATAGCCAGTTCCCACCTGTGTGAATGACAGGGAGGACAATGCCCCAGTGTTGCATTTGCGAGCTGTCTCCTCCAAATCCATCGCTGGGGCTGCCAAAAAGACGTGCCACAGACCTGTACTGGTGGGCAGCTCGCCCTTGGCACTGAGATGGGCACAGGGCTGTCCCAGCTGTATCACAGGGCAGAATGGCCCTGGGATCCCAGCAGGTCTGACTGCTTCCATCCCAGCCCCATGAGCAGTCTGCAGAGGAGCCAGGGATGTTTCAGTGCAAATACACTGTCCTGGCCAAAGGATGAAGCGAGAAATGAGAGCCCTGTGCTGAGGTTCTGAGTGCCGGGGTGAGCTGGAGAGCCTTGGCAGCCCTGCTGCCTGCCCAGTTTGTGTGTGTATTATCCACACACACGGGTGAGTGACTGGCACGTTTCCAGCTGCTTTCTGCTGTACTTGGTTGGATTTGTCCCATCATGCCATGGCTGAAGGATTTTCCAAGGTCCTGCATGCCCAAAGTGTGCCCTGCCCCCTCCCACTCCTCCAAAAGCACCATTCAGACTCTTGAGGGATTCAAACCTACAGTTACATCTGAGGCACAGCAGCTGAGAGTCATGGGGTCAGCACTGCTCCAAAACCCATAAAAAAGCCATAAGATTTGCTGGATGCTGTGACAGGCTCCTGTGGAACCTCCTGTTTTGGTCATGGTCTCGGGACACACCATGTGTCTCCCTTGCATAGTACACACTGAGTTTTGTGGTCCAAATACCTGGACCAGTGCCCACAGCTCCATGGGCAGGAGGAAACCAGACAAGGTGGCAAAAAGCAGAAAGAAAAAAAAAAAGCTGAAAGGAAAAAAAAAGAAGTAGAAAAAAGACAACAGCTTCCCATTGTGGCATTTCCCCCCAGCAGCTGAATGGGCCTTGAGCAGAGCTGAGCTCTGGACCTGCCCAGGCCCAGTCCCAGGGAGTTTGGCTCTGATGCTCCCTGTGGATAACACAGAGCAGACGAGCAATTACTGTCACTTACCCTGAACGGACCAGGAGTCACATTCTGCCAACCCAGTGACACTCTTCCTGCTTTCTAGAGCTTGACTCTGCTGTGCTTTCAGTGGCTCCTAGGACTATATATTGGCTACAAGCCCAGAAGAGTCCCTTGTGCTAATTTCCTAGATTTCCTGCTGTCCAGATGCCAATTCCTGTGTTTACAGGCATTAGAAGGCCATTTGAATGACAAATATTGAAGAAGGGGAGGCAGTAGGCAGCAGGAACTCCCACAGGAGCTTGGGAGAGGCAGAGGGGGAGCTCTGGTATTGGTGAGGGTAGGGAGGGACTTCAAATGAAGGGAGTTTCTTTTCTGCTTTGCACTTTGCTGGGGTTAGCACAACTCTTCCAGATATTCTGAGACATATTTTACACTCAGATGTCACTGAGTTAAGTGGGATTTACCCAGCAGGGCTCAGGACCTTGTTGACTGTTCCCCATCTCATGATCCTTTTTCTCCCCTCCTTTCTCACTGTGCAAGTCACAGTCAATCTTCTGCTCTTGTCATTGATGCCAGGAGCGAAGTCAAACAGATCAAGCCAGCAAAGAAGCCAGAATGGATGAGAGATGCAGGCCAGATTTCCCTGGAAGGATGGGCTCCCCACCACAGAGCCCAGGGCTGCACAGCTCAGCCCCTGCTGTCCCCTTTGCACTGTCACCATGCAGACCCTTGGTAGTGCAGTGGGCACTGCTGAAGATGCTGTAAAACCACAGACCTTCAAGTGGTGGGAAGATACCGTGTTCATGCTCAATTCTCAGTAAATTGTCTCCACAGATGCTTTGCTGCTAGTTCCACACTTGTCCTTGCAACAAGCAGGAACAGAACCAACAAAGAAATACTCTTCCCAGGTTTTCAGATCCCCCTGTAAGGGCAACCAGTCTCTAAGCTGGCCAAGGAGATGATTATGCCCCTCCTTGTCATGGAAGTATGAGAAGTGTATTTATCCTCTGCCCCCTCCCTCCATCTTCCCATCCTCCTGCAGAGGAGACAGGACTGTCCCTCTGCCTATGGCTGGGAAGTGGATCCCAAAATCTGAGCAGGTGGTGACTTGTCCCGTGCTAAATGGGGTCCCTGACACAGGTAGGGTGAGACTCATTCCAGAGGTCCCCACCTTGCAAAATCTGGCGTGGACACTTTTGATGGAAAAGTGATTTCATCAAACTGGCTTTGAAAGCATTTTCCCCCCTTTGTTAATGGATAACTTTTATTCACCAAGATCAAAACTCTCTATTATAGGGATGCTGTGGCTTTGACACCATTTCCATCAGCAAGACATGGGGGGAAGAGAGGAGGGTGATGCAAGTGTGAGAGAAACCCCACTAAGAACCCGGCTCCTAAGATATCCTGGCCATTGACTGGAAAGGACTGAGATGCTCTGACACATGGAGCTCAAGCAGTTCAAGCTGTGATCTCCTGAGGATTCCTCATTTCCCTGTCCAGAGCCCGTCCAAGGCTTCAAAAGGTGAACAATCCCAGTCTGGGCATTGGAAGTGTCCCCCAGGGCTGGGACTGACCCTCATGGCTCCAGCTGCTGAGTCAGCCTTGCTGGGAACACGTCAGCAGATGACCAGGAGAGTCCAGGAGCAGGACAGGAGCAGCCAAACTGACCATGGGCAGGCACAGGCCTTTGGTAGCTTTGTTCCTGGCCTCTGCCCACAGCAGCCTGAGCTCCCAGGAGTGTTCCAGGAACAGGCTTTTTGCTGCATGCAGGGCATTGAGGACAAGTGTCTCCTGGAGGGAGAAAAGCTCAGGCAGTGCTGGAATCTTAGAATCATAGCCATGGAATACCCTGAGCTGGAAGGGACCCACAAGGATCATCCAGTCTAACCCCTGGCCCTGCACAGGCCCATCCCCAAGAGTCACCCCCTGTGCCCCAGAGGATCAGCCAACCCCTCCTGCAGCTCTGGCAGCCTTGGGGCTGTGCCCACTGCCCTGGGGAGCCTGGTCAGTGCCAACCAGCCTCTGGGGGAAGAACCTTTTGCTGAGATCCAACCTGAGCCTGCCCTGGCACAGCTCCAGCCATTCCCTGGGTGCTGGCCCTGGTCCCCCCAGAGCAGAGCTCAGTGCTGCCCTTGTGGTCTCTCTCGGCTTCAGACTTCAAAAATCTGTAGTTGCCTCAAATATGTTTGTGGCCTCTGCTTTCCTCCCCTCTCTTTCCCTGGGTGTGAGAGGACGTGAAAGCTGCCTCTGCCTCTCCTGCCCCTCCCCTGAGACAGGGCACTCCCGTTTCCAAGCTGTTCCTCCAGACAGCACCACTAAGAACTCTCCAGCTGCTAAAACCCACTGCTCAGCTCCCCAAACTGAAACCAGCTTCTTAACGAAGCTCCTCTGAGTTCTGCTTAGTTGCATGCTGGGTTTGGAGATCATGTGTCCAGGCTTTTCTCATCAGTGGTTGGAGTCTCCCCACTCCTCCTCTGAGCTGGGGACCCAACAGGGAAACACCAAATCTCTCGTGGCTGAGGACAAGGTTCTGTGTCAGGGAGTGGAACCTTCTTGTGCAGTTACCTGCCCGCCAGGACACCTGGGCTGCAGGGAGATGGCATCTCTGCCAAATTCTTCCCCCAGGGAAGATCAGGGGGAAATTCCCGGCTGCCTGTGACTCCCCAGGGCTGAGATCTCTGCTGCTAAATTGTCTCTCCTAAACCTTGTGAGCAAGTGGTGTTTCCATGTCTCTGCTCTGACATGGAGAATATTATCCGAGCTGCTGAGTTTTGCTCCAAACAAACATGATGCATAGAAATAATAAAGGCTGGAAGGTTTTTTAATTCGAAGCTGTGTCTCTGGATTAGTTCCCCATCATTAGGCAGTCAGGGAGTGGAGTTACTGCTGCTCTGCCTCCTTCTCAAAATTAGAAAAGGATAAAAAACCCCCAGAGTCATTGAGAGCAGAGAACAGGCAAGAAAGACATTAGTT
The DNA here is from genome assembly GCA_013399855.1 of Oxyruncus cristatus. Lineage (NCBI taxonomy): Eukaryota > Metazoa > Chordata > Aves > Passeriformes > Cotingidae > Oxyruncus > Oxyruncus cristatus. The sequence continues at coordinate 201,913 of VXAY01003733.1, read as the reverse complement.
TTTTAGGGATTATACTGGTCCACAGTGCATGATTGCTCGTGAGAAGCTCTGGAGACAGCAGGAACTCTGAGTCCAACCATGGTGAGGGCAAGGAATCTGTGAAAAACTTCCCTGTAAATCCAAGGCCAAACATTTGAGTCTGACTCGGGACAGAAACCCTAAAGACCCCTTGATTTCTGCCATAACTAGGGCACTGCAGGGGGAACTGCTGAGGCAGGTGAGGCATCCCAGGGTATCTATAAATAGGGATAATGGAGCCTTGGCAAAAAGAGGCACAGTGAACACGCTGGTGTACTCTGCGCACTCCCTGAACGGGGAGGCACTTCAGATCTCAGAGTGACCCACCTTCAGCACCGTGTGAGAGACTTGTTCTAGGTCAGCAGGTACCAAAAAGGCCCAGCTGTCATCAAGCATAAAAACACTAACGTTTTTGGGGATGAAATCATAGCTTTTGATATCCTGCAGCACTGCACATGGCACAGCACAGGCGCCGATGAGTCACAGGCTGGGCTCCTTCGCAGCGATTTGGGGGTGGGTGGTTCCATCTGCAGGGCTTTACTGGTCTTGTGGTCCATCTGCAGGGCTATACTGGTGTCAGGGTTCATCTCCAGGAGTTTTTTTGTGTCAGGATCCCCCTGAAGTGCTTTGTTTGTGAGTTGGCTCTGTTAGCAGTGGTTTGCTGATGGTTCAGCTCCTTTCTCGTGGTGTAGTTGGGGCTGGGTCCTACTTGTTGTTCTGTGGCTGATTTTGAGTGTTATCACTTGAATTTAAATTAGAAAGGGAACAACTGCAAGATGTGGTGTGAGGAGGGAGTTCTGGACTCCTCCGTGTGAGTGGGTAGCTAACATTTTTAAACAGCCTCTTGGGTGGTTGTGTTTGGTGGAGTTTAAACTGGCACTCCTGCAACTCCCTGCTGAGCTGTGAGATCCTGCTCTGCTTTCTGCACAAGCCTCTCTAGTGCAGGCTGACCCAGCACCTGCGGAGAAGGGCCAGGAGCTCGGTGGCACGGACAGCTGACCAGACCCAGGAGCACAGCAGGGTCTCTCCAAGTCTGCTGTGGGTTCCCTCCCATCCCCCTGACAGCCAGGGATCCTCCTGGCTGCCCGTGAGCAGGAGGGTGTGCTGAGGGTGTGCTGAGCACGAGTGTGTCCATGTCCGGCCCAACACCTTTCTTTTTCAACACCCACCACGGACAGTCTCCAACTCCACATGGAGCTGCCCCCCCAGACCCTCGCTCATCAGCCTTCCCACCCTTGTCCTGCCTGAGGACCTCTGGGTTTGCCCCTGGGACTTGGGGCAAAGCAGCAGAGGTGCTGCAACCTCCAGCAGTGGGCCATGTCCACAGCGAGACCCTGGGGGAGTCACTTCACCCCCTTCCCAGGGCTCGTCTGGGGGTGGTGGGATTGGTGGAGGAGCTGTGCTGGATCTTCTCCCACATCCAAAGCCTCTCCTTCCACAGGAGAGGGGCAGGATGCTCGACTGCTCTGTTCTCACTGGAGCCACGCCCTGGAGTGGGCTGCCTGAGGACTCTTATTTAGCTGCACGCTGCTAAATAAAAGGGCAGAGCTGCTCTTTTCTCCCTGGTATTTCCATTCAAACCACAACAACAGCGGCTGCAGGAGCAGCCGCTCCCATGGAATATTTATAAGCTGTTTGCAGAAATGTCAAGAAGAGCCAGTGGTTGTATTAACACGCTCTCAGAGCAGCAGGCTAGGAAAGTTATCTTATGTGATTCTTAGTCAAAGTGCTTTATGTAACAGTCACAAGCTTACAAATCCCGGTGACATTTCCTTGTTTCCTGACAAACAGTCGCTTGGTGTCCTGACACCGAGACGGGAATCAATCGCTCGTGCTCATTCATTAGCGTCCCCCTCCTCCCTCCCAAATTGACATGGGCTTACCTGGGCCCTGGTGTCCCTCCCTGCATGACAATGAGAGCTGAGCCCCAGGAGATGCACCAGGGCTGGGCTGGGCTGAGCTGCAGGACGTTCTTTGTTCCTCACCGGTGCCAGGCGCTCGCACCGATTTCAAGTTGACTCCAAGACGCTGGGACTAAATGTTCCCATTTGCTTTGGGCAGTTAAAGTTGGAATTCTAACAAGGTTTCCAAGCAAGACTATTAAATTCTGTATTTTGCTAAATGCCTTTTTTCTGCTTGTCACCACCCCTCCCTTGCTGCCAGACTGACCTTGCTGGGACGGTGGGGATGAGGCTGGTGGGGATGAAGGAAAAGCCACTTGAATCCTGTTAAACAAGGAGGTCTGGGAATGCATCCATACAACACCTGTGAATTAGGAGAGGGGGTGGAAAGGACACTGGGATGTTTAACATTTGGAGATTGTGGGTCACTTTTAGCAGTGTTTCTCAGCAACAGCAGCTCACCAGAGGGTTCAATACCAAGGACCTCCTGACTCCACGTGGGTGAGTTCTTGAGGCATTATTGGTTTGGTTGGACCTGAGAGGTGCTTTGGACTTTGACCACATTGTTCCTGGCCAGCTTTTGTTATCTGGAGAGATCAGGAATATTTCAGTGAAGTCAGAGGAGGGTTCAGCTTCTGATTTGTTTCCCCCTTTGGAACATACTATTTATTTCCACCAGAGTTCTGATCTTTAAAGAACCTAAGAAATTATTTCCAACCACTGGGCGAAACGGAAGCCATCCCAAAAGGAATGGATGTTTCACAGAATCACAGAATATCCTGAGTTGGAAGGGGCCCACAAGGATCGCGTCCAACTCCTGGCCCTGCACAGGACTCTCCCAAGAATCCCACCCTGTGCCTAGGTTTGGGGGGGGGGAAGCCAGTTTGCTCCTGCCAGATAGTTCTGGGAAGGAGAAAACTGACACACAGACATTGTCCTGGGTGTGATCACTGGTTCTGGTCACATCCCAACAGGGCCTTGGGTTAACTAATAGGCCCTCGTGGTCCTGACCAGCCTTGTTTGGGGTCTCCACACAAACTGTGGGTCCAGGAGCTCTACTTATGTTCATCCTGGTGCCATTCTGGAGTAGAGCTGGTCTACAGCTCCGCCACAGCCACATCCCTGCCTGGCTGTGGAGCTCTGCTGCCCCGTGAACTGAGTTCATGGCTTGTCCTTGGACCTGTCACCTCACTGTGGACCTTCCTGATGATCTCTGGACCTGTGGATTGACGTCCTGGCTTCACCTCGGACCTGCCCCGTGGCTGTGGCGTTACCCTGTGATGTGGACTCTGGGCTGGACCTGGCCACCATCTCTCTTTCTTCCTCACTCAGGTCCTGTGGGACAACCTGTGGTTGGTGGGCCCCTTCCAGTGGTGGGATCCTACCAGCCCTTGCCTTGCCTTCCCTGAGGGATCAGTCCTGCTCTTGCTGCTCCCTGACACATGTCATGAGATCATGGACCTTCCAGACTCCAGCTGTAAGATCAGAAGGCACCAGCAGAACAAAAGGCCACCCAGGTGGCCTGAAGCCTGTCTCAGGTATGGCCCCAGCCTTCTCCGGAGTTGCTAAATTTTGCTGCTTGCAAAACCTTTGATGGTGCTGGAACAATGCCTAGATGTGCAAGGGGTCTAGTCAAGATTTCTACTTTCCAGGCTATTTTTGGTTTGCTTGGAAAAAAGTGAGGAGGAGAGTGGGCTCCAAACCATGTTCCAAAGGCTGGAAGGGAAGCATCTGGTGTGCCCAAGGGTTGTCATAGTGAAGATGAGTGACACATAATAATGATGAGTCCAGAAACTTTCACCTTGATTTCCCTGCCTGTGCGAGCTTTGAAGTGAGCCTCTAATATTATGTTAGCAGTTTATTGTGTGTGCTTCATTAAAAATACATCACAGGCTTTTTGGAGCTGGAAGGGACGCAAATTAGGTCATCTAGTGCAGCCTCCTGTGGCTCTGCCAGGGCTCTGATCCTGCTAATGACTCCAGCCCGAGCCTGACAGGGGCTCTCTGGCTGCCAATTGAAGCTCTGGGCTGACAGGGGCAAACAGGCTCCACAAGATGATTTCACTTTTTCAAACTTCCAGCCTTCCTGTTAGGTGGGATTTTATTTCAGGTTCCCACAGACCTGTTCAGCCAGTGTTGGAGCTGCAAAGGGCAGCTGGAGGTGCTCTGATGTGCTGCAGATCCCCTGGTGCTCTGAGCTGGGCACAGTCAGCCCCTGGATCCAGCCCCGGAGCACGGCAGGGGGAGGCAGGTGTAGCCCAGGAGCTGCTCAGCGCTGGGCTGTCTTCTCCAGGGCTGGAGGCACTCCTCCAGGACCTGGCTGCAGTGGTGTTTCCCCACGGCTCTTCCCCAGCCCTTTTCCAGCTTTGCTTTCCCCCTTGCCTGTGCCCTGCTGTCCCCTTGGCCGCTCCTCTGGGATGGTGGGGCAGGTAAAGCTGTCCATCAACAGTACTTAGGGAAGACAAATCCCTTTGTCTTGAGTTCTGTGATGTCAGAAATGCCAAGTTTACCTCAAACTCTCGGCCAGCCTGAGCTGGAGGACGGGGGGGGCTGAGAAACACCAGGACAGACCTAAATGAACACATCTGCATGCTGCTGTCCCTCTGTCCTTCTGGGCTGACTGTGCAGTGGTGAAGTGGGACCTCAGCACCACCCAACTGGCTTCTGGATTGGGTGAGTGGTTGCTGTGATTGAGCCCCTTGAGCCTCCTGACCTCCTGCCAAGGAAACTACAAACAGAGCTGGGCTAAAAGCTCACCAGTGCTGGGTGGAGGGTGGACAACCAAGAGAGCTGCCCCCCATGTGAGCCCAGGAATGAACAGTGGGGCAGGGAGATCCAGGCTGGTGGAGAAAGGATTGAGAGCAGCTCTGGGAGAGGGACTTTGGGGTGCTGGTGGGTGAGAGGCTGGACCTGCCCCAGCACCCAGAGCCCCCCTGTGCTGGGCTGATCCCCCAGCGTGGGCAGCAGGGCAGGGGGGATTCTGCCCCTCTGCCCCCTCAGCTGAGACCCCCCTGCAGAGCTGCTCCAGCCCTGGGGAACAGCACAGGGAGGACGTGGAGCTGCTGGAGAGAGTCCAGAGGAGGCCCCGGAGATGCTCCCAGGGCTGGAGCCCCTCTGCTCTGGAGCCAGGCTGGGAGAGCTGGGGGGGTTCACCTGGAGAAGAGAAGGCTCCAAGGAGACCTGAGAGCCCCTTGCAGGGCCTAAAGGGGCTCCAGGAGAGCTGGAGAGGGACTGGGGACAAGGGGCTGGAGGGACAGGACACAGGGAATGGCTTCCCACTGCCAGAGGGCAGGGATAGATGGGATATTGGGAAGGAATTCTTCCCTGTGAGTGTGGGGAGGCCCTGGCCCAGGTTGCCCAGAGAAGCTGTGGCTGCCCCTGGATCCCTGGAAGTGTCCAAGGCCAGGTTGGACGGGGCTTGGAGCAGCCTGGGCTAGTGGAAGGTGTCCCTGCCCATAGCAGAGGGTGGGATGAGATGAGCTTTAAGGTCCCTTCCAATCCAACTCATTCCTTGATTCTGTGATTTGGTGATCCACCAACTGCATCACCTCTCCTGTGGGCTCTGAGCACTGAGCACTGCACCCCTGGGACCTCTGGGTCCTCCCTGATGTGGGTCTGCCCTGGCTCTCAACAACCTGGGAGATCCCTCTGGGACGGGAGAACAGCCTGAGCCAGCACTTGCTGCTCCTCAGTCCGTGGTTTGCCCAGGGTCAGAGTGGTGCTGTGGGGGAGAAACAGCAACAAAAATGCAGGGGAGGGACCATTGGGGTTTGCCTTGAAGGCTCATCTCCCCACAGTGCTGGTGTGCTCTCAACTCAGGTCTACAACCTCCTGTGGGGCAACCAGAGCTCGTGGCCCCCTGAGAGCTTGGGGACCCCTCACTCACTCCAGCAAGACATGGAAGCACCCTGAGGTGGCTTTTCCCTGGACTTGGAGCCAGGAGAGACTTTTTCCAGGTTGAAGCTACTCCTGTTTTTCACTCAGGCTCTGAGCCTCCCCCGGGGGCAGGAGAGCACAGCCCTTCATTAGCTGTAATGACTGTCTGCCTTGGGTTGGGGCCACGGCCCCGGGCTGGGCCCTGTTTTGGCAGAGCTGTGCTGAGCAGTTGGGCTTGACCTAGAAAAACCTCTTAATGTGTTGTTCATTTTGCAAGGGGCAATGGTCTGATCTAATCACAAACCACATCCTTCAGCAGCAGAGCCACTGCAGCCCAGTTAACTCAATTAGGAAATCACCACGCCGAGCTATTTAGAGCCAGTTTTTAATGGCTGTAGCAACAGGAGGATAATAATACAGAAACAAAGTGCCCTAATACGCTGTGATGGGATAACTGGCATCCCCCTGCACCCCTGCAGGGCCTGGGCGAGGCAGTGCTGGTAGATGGGGCTCTCTGCTCCCCATCCAGACCCCTCCCCAGCCCCATCCCCTGGGGCTTCTTTGTCATCCCAGCAGCCTCAGAGAATCTCACGCGTTTCCAAAGCACGGGAGTTTGAGAGGGGGTGTGGTGGGTTCTTTTGGCTTCTCTTTTTTTGCTTTCCCCAACAATCTTATTTTAAGTCTGTCCTCGCCCTCTTCCCTGCTCCAGGGCTGGTTTGCCTTGTGTTAACCCACTTGAGATGTGGGCATCTGCTGTCCCCTGGTCTGGGGGAGACGAAGCCCAAGGTGCTGTGCTGGACATGGGAGGTTCACCACGGAATGGGGACAGTCCCTGGAAGGGTGTTTGCACCCTGAAACCCAGGACCATGGGACTTCAGGGACCTTTTCCACCCACCTGCAACAGCAACACATGGCCAAAGCAAAGAGTTTGGCAGAGTCACCAGACCCCTGTGTGACAGGAGCCAGGAGAAAGGCTGCTGCTCTTCAGGCTCTCTCGGGAGGGCTCAGCCCTACACTGTTATTACTCACAGGGGAAATGAAGGCTCTGAGTGGGTAAAATGAGTGGGTAAAATGCCTCAGGTGGCCCTAGAGGGTGAAAGCAGAAGTGGAATTTGGGCACAAACTGCTGCATTTTCATCCAGGGCTCATCAGATAATATTCAGAGAATTTAAATCCTGAACTGAGCGACAATTGGTGTCTTCCCAAAATACACCTACATAAAAATATGTATATTCACTTATATATTTCACAGAATATTCTCCGTTGCAAGGGACCCATATGGATCATGGAGTCCAACCCTCAGTGATTGGCCCATAGGGGACTGAACCACACCTTGGTGTCACTGGCACTGTGCTCTAATCTGCTGAGCTAAACTCGGATTTGTTACAGCTTTTCTTTGCATATAGTCTCATGTTTCACTAACAGGGGAATAAATCAGGTCTGAGTCAATTTTGGAGACATTTTCCCCACGGGTGGGAAAGCCTGGCTTGAGGAGCGGCCCTGCCGTCGGTGGTGCTCAATGACATGCTGTGGCAGGAGGAATCCCAGGGCTGCCCCTGCCCTGTGGTCATGCTGCAGACTCCTTGCAAACATGCCCTGGGATGAGGAACTAAATGATCTCATCAGTTTTCCACGTGGCCTCACCTCACTCAACCTCCAGAGCCCTTGGGGTGGATCCACAGCTCTGTTCTGCTTTGTCCAGGCACCTTTTAAAGTGTGGCCTCTCCCAGCCCTGCTCTGAACACAGCACTATAAACGGCCTGGTGCTTATTGCTGTGGCATCTGAGGGCTTCCCAGCCAGCCTGGGATGTTTTTAAGACCATTGTAAAATAGGGAAATTATTTTAACAGCATTGTAGGCTGTGTTTTCCAGGTGCTTGGAGAGCAGGATTTGGTGTTGCTGCCCTCTCATCTGCTCAAAAATGCACATGGGATTTGGCTTGTCAGAGCAGCAAACTGCCAGGAAGTCGCTCCCAAACTCCTCCCTTTCAGCAAACAAAATATCTGTGATTGGGCTGCTCTGAGGTTGCCACACAAGTTAAAAAAAAACCCACCCAAAACAAAATCAAACCGCACAAGAATAACAAAACCCCCCAAAGTTTGTGATATTTCTAGTCTTTTCCATCCCAAACAGGCAGCATTTATAAAATCATGGGATGGTTGGGTTGGAAGGGACCTTAAAGCTCATCCTCTTCTACCTCCCTGCCAGGGGCAGGGACACCTTCCACCAGCCCAGGTTGCTCCAAGCCCCGTCCAACCTGGCCTTGGACACTTCAGGGATCCAGGGGCAGCCACAGCTGGGCACACTCCTCAGCTACATCCAGTGCCAGTGGTGTGTTTTACCACTGGGATGTGGGGTCCCAGTTCCTTCCCCTGCACTTGGACCCCACAACACAACCTTTACCATTTCCATGGTCATGACTCCCGGTGCACTTCGGTGTCTTGAAGCTTTGTCAGCATTTTTTGTGCCCAGTGTCACTTCCAGGGGCAGTTTGGGAAGCTCAGTGCTCCTGCCTCCATCTCAGCAGGGAGCTGGCTCAACCAACATGCAAATAATCCTTGAGACATAAAGAGGCCAAAAAGTTGGACCCAATGGAAATAGCAATGTTTTTCCATATTATTCTTTTTTTCTTTTTCCTCAGGAGGACTGAAAAGACAAAAACTGTGTGTTCAACAGAAAAAAATCCCTTGACTTGTTTCTATTTCAGGTTTGACAGTGGAAGCAAAGCTCAGAAATAGCATCCTCCACTTAGGTGCCAGTCCCTGAGAGAGGCAGTGAAGGCCATCTCCTCTCCACCCAGCCCAGCCCTGGGGGCTCTGCAAACGATGAGGAACACAGGTCTGGTCCCTTCTCTGTTTCTGTCCCTCAGGAGAGTGATCTCAGCAGTGGTCAGCCAGGGGAGGGAGATGCTGGAAGTGAAGGAAGGTTCCAGGGCATCCCCCCTGCTCCTTCTTGTGGTGCACGTTGGGCTTGTTGTGAAATGCCCGAACTCCCTCCTCGATGGACTCACCGTCCCTGAGGAGCAGCAGCAGGCCAGGCTTTCTCCATGGAAACACTGCTGTGCTGCAGAGGGTGATCTCTGTGAGCCAGGACTAAGCAATCCCACCTGTCCTTGGGGGTCTGCAGCACCTTGGCCTAACCTTGCCTTTGGACAGAGCCAAGTGGCCTTGGCTTTGCCACACGGTGTAAAAAGGGGTCTGGTTGGTGACTGAATGTCCCAGTGCTGCCACGTCCCTTGCTTGGCTCCCTGGTTCTGGGGTGCAAATTCATTCCCCTGCCCTTGGACCCCACATCTCCACCTTCAGCACTGCCATGGCCACTGGCTCATGGCGCACCTCGGTGTCTGAGACTCATAGAACAGAATCATGGAATCAATTTAGGTTGGAAAAGACCTCCAAGATCATCAAGTCCAGCCTTCGACCACACCCACTAACCCATATCACAAAGTGCCACATCTACTCATTGTTTGAACCCCCCCAGTGATGGTGACTCCACCTCTGCCCTGGGCATCCTGAGCCAAAGCCTGAACACTCTTTCAGTGGAGGAATTTTCCCTGATATCCAACCTGAACCTCCCCTGAAAGCCCGAAGCTTTACAAGCATTTTTGTGCCCGGTGTCACTTCCCAGGGGAGGTTGGAAGGCTCTCAGTGCTCCTGCATCAATCTCAGGAAACTGAGTGACAAAGACTAAAAAGTCTCCAAAATATCTCAATTACTTTTATCAGCTTCTCTTTTTCAGCTTCAGGAAATGTTTTTGCATGTTGAGAACAGCCTGGGTGCCTTGTGTCTGAGACCAAGGGGCTTTTGGTCAAGATGGAGCTGAGTGAAATAATCCCCCACCAAAAAATGGGCTTATGCCCAAAATGCCTGAGTAATCTTGGAATCTGATAAAGTCTGGATCCTTTTTCAAATTTTTGCTGAAAACATTGAAACAGGAACACACTGAGGGAGTTCCCACAGGGGCATGGAGTGATAGGACAAGGGGGGAATGGCTTCAAGATGAAGGAGAGGAGATTTAAATCGGGTATTAGGAGGAAATTGTTCCCTGTGAGGGTGGGGAGGCCCTGGCCCAGGTTGCCCAGAGAAGCTGTGGCTGCCCCTGGATCCCTGGAAGTGTCCAAGGCCAGGTTGGACGGGGCTTGGAGCAACCTGGGCTAGTGGAAGGTGTCCCTGCCCATGGCAGGGGGTGGGATGAGATAGTCTTGAAGGTCCCTTCCAACCCAAACCATTCCATGATTCCATGTTCCATAGCACTGCAGCTTTCACTGGAAAACAACAACAACAAGAACAACAACCAAACAACAAAAAGCCAAACAAAACCTCCAAACAAAAACAACAAAACCAACCAAAAAAACCCCAAAAACAAAACGAAAAAAAAGACAATAGCTCTTGAAACATGAAAATTTTAGTGGAAAACTGAAATTCTTGGTGATTTCCTTTTCCAATGCTAAGGGGAAATGTTGAAAAAAGCCAAATTTTCCTGCAGAGAAGTGGGAGCTGTGCTGTTCTCCAAGCAGCTGGAGCATGAGCTCATAGAGGCAAAATAGAAGTGCAGCCTGTGCTCTGGGGGCGAAGGCGTGTGGGGAACAGGAGCAGATTGTTGCACCAGGGAAAGGCATTAAGATTCAACAAGTGAAAACTGACAATCACGAGAAAGGAGCACGGAGGGAGAGGATCAGGTTAATGAGCCTCCCAGAGGGATTGGAGGCCACGAGCTCAGCAGAACTTTGCGGGGGAATTAATTAAAGGTTTGTTTGTAGCTGAGCTTGATGATAAAAAACGAAAATAAAAATCCCTCTTGCATCCTGACACACCGAGCTCGTCCTGGAGCGCTGCCAAGCACTCGCAGCGCCGTGTTTACACCTCCGAAGAGGCAGTGGACAGGGAGAATTAACTGCAGCGAGCCCAGGCCAGGCTGTCAGAGGGAGCCCATCGGAGCGGCCCCACCGCGGCCCCCCGGCGTGGGCAGGGCTGGGGAGGCAGGGAGGTGTCGGGCAGGGCTGGGGAGGCAGGGAGGTGTCGGGCAGGGCTGGGGATGCAGGGAGGTGTCCGGCAGCACTCGGTGCTGCAGCGCTGTTGGGATCAGAGCGGGGGTGAACTTTGGGGCAGGACCTGCTGAGCACACCCCCTGCAGAGCTGCTTTCCCCTCTCCCTGTGCACAACCCCTTCCCTGTGCCAAGAACATCCCGGGAGAGGGCTGGAAAAAGCAGCAGGGGCAGGTCAGAACCTTCCAGAAAGGGTGTGCTACTGCTGGGGGACCATGAGAATGCCTTCAGGAGCAGCAGCGGGAATACAGATGCTCCTCCCAGCAGGGCCAGTCCTCAGGGCAGAGTGAATTCCTGTTTGGACTCAGGTTCATAGAACCATAAAATCCCGGAATGGTTGGAAGGGTTGGAGGGTTGGAAGGGACCTTAAAGCTTATCTCATTCCACCCTCCCTGCCGTGGGCAGGGACACTTCCCTCGTGGGTCCCTTCCAACTCTGCATATCCTGTGATTCTGTGATTCCACCAAGAATCCAAGCCCTGTCCAACCTGGCCTTGAACACTTCCAGGACCTTGAGGACTGATTTTTCCTTCTGTGCTGTTGTGAGGTTCAAGGATCTCTGTGTGTGGAGTGAATAAAGCAGGACACACTGACACAATAGTTGGGCTCCATGGCACTGAAGTCCCTCTCAGCTTGGAGCTGACAGATATAACCCATGAAAGGCTTTTGTGAGGGATCTGACTTCACATTCTGTTTTTAAACATTAGTATTGGGCATTACCTAATCCATGTTAAATGGGTTGGGAAGTGACAACAGACTACAGAACACTAGTAATCAACACAAAACTGTCACTGAACGGGGACATTTCTGTCGGGATCTCAAGGAAACAGTGAAGCCTTTGTACTTTTCAACTCTTCTATCAATTATCTAAAAATAAGTCTGATATTTGCAGATAACATCAAGACTGGCAGAATGGCATCTCCAGATAAAAGCAGGCAGCTTTACAGCCTGAGCTGAATTCCTGGGCTGCTCAATTAAAATGTGTTTTCTCACCAGCAGATGAGTGTTTGGAGCAGGGCAGCTCGGGCTGCTGAAGGCTCCAGCTCCGACAGGGATCTGTGGAAGGTGAGCCTGCTGCCTGTCATTGCCAGGCCAGCAAATTGGGGTAGGATTTCAGAGGATTGAGGGCACGGCAGAGAAGGTAATTTTAACTTTTATGTAAGATGCTGATGTGACCGGCAGAAAGATGCTCTTCCTTTCATACTCCCTGCTTAGTGAATTCCAAGGAAGGTTGATGCTGTTGATTATTGGCATGTCCCTGAGCATGTAACTGGTGGTACAGGTGGGCACATGGCCAAGCTGGGGCACTGCAGCCCCACTGCCACCTCCTGCTTTGGCCACGCCGTGCTCCCCATGCTGCTGGGTGATGCAGCTCCCCTTGGGTGGGAAGCACAGGGTGAATTCCAGCCCAGATTGTGGCCAGATGGCCATGGAGAGGGTGTTTGGTGATGGGCTGTATGACAGGGAATGCTTTGGGACCAGGGCACCCCACAGACATGCCTTTGTGTTGGATCACTGAGGGTATTTCCGTCGGTCTTGGATGCACCAGGACACTCCTCCAGACACCACACAGGCAGTGGTCCCAGCTCTGGTTTGACGTACAGGCCCCTCTGTAGGACCCAGATCTGCTGTGCCAGGACCTCATGGGGCAAAAGAGATAAAAGTCAAATGTACATAACCTTTTCAGCTCCAGTTTTCCTCCCAAGGGACTTTGTGTCAGGGTAGGACCCGAGGGGATATCAGGGTGCCGTGAGGACAAGCGGGAGTTGGGAATGCTCCAGAGGGATGATGTAGATGCAGGTCACTCTAGAAATGTCCCTCAGTGTGTTGTAGAATCATAGAATGGTTTGGGTTCAGAGGGACCTGAAAGAGGCTTTTGGAGGCTCTATTTTGTTTCAGCTCTCTTGCATTTCAACCATTTCAGTTTTACACCTGCGTAAGAACATCCCTGTGCCCCAGGGCACCAGCTCCCTTGCAGTTCTGCAGGTGTGTTTTAAACTGTTTCTGCTCTGTGGCAGGTTATAAATGTCTTGTGAGGGAGCTTATGTGACATCAGGCACAACATGTTCAGCTTTGAGGACAGACCTGGACCTTCCCTCTGCCTCATCAGCACATGGATGGAAAGGAGCTGCCCTTTACAGCACAGGCAGGGGCCAGGTGACTGCCTGGAAAAGAAACAGTGGATATGCCTATAAAAGAGAATTTTTAGTAGAAATAGCAATTTCTACAGGAATTGTCCATGCAGCCTTAAAGGCAACGTGACCCCCCTCATGTACAGAGGAGCAGGAGGAGCAGGGTCTGGCTGCAGCCACTGCCTCTGCTTAATAAAACTGGTGTGTGAGTCCTCTTTCAGGCTGTTGAGACGAATAAAGGGAGCTGGGGCCAGAAGAAAGGCAGATGGGAATGCTCTGGGGTGCTGGGCTGCCTGCAGAGGCAAAGCTCTGCAAGAAGGCTTTTCTCAGTCATCTGTGCAGAACTAATGATACAGCTAAAGAGGGAGTGAAATGTTACAGGAATCCTGAGATCAGAAGGAAGATAAGCAGATGTAAACATCTCAAATTCCTACGATAGGGGGGTTCTTTTTCTGGAAGTGCTGAAAAGAAAAGAGGAACGTTCCCAGCAGCCCCGGAGCTGATTGGGGGTGAGACAGCAGCCCCAAGCCTCCTGAGAGAGGGGGATTTATTTAGAAGACAACCACAGGCAAATATGGTCTTTTTTTCTTCCCTTGCTTTTTGATGAGGAATATTGCTGGAATCAGCTCAGGGGAGGGAGCTTTGATCCTGCTTTCGTAGAGCAAAAAAAGCTGCTTTGAATTCTGCCGCAAACCAAAGCCCAGGAGGGGCTGGGCTGTGATGCTCACATGGGTGGAGAGGCCCCTGTGCAGGGGGTGGGACTGTCCTGAGACAGGGACTGTCCCCTCCTCACACCCTGCCCTTAAGCAGACATGGGTGGGGAGTGGACACTGATGTCCCAAATCCCAGGATGGGTTGGCAGGGGAGGTACCTTAAAGCCCATCTCATCCCACCCCCTGCCAGGGGCAGGGACACCTTCCACTGGCCCAGGTTGCTCCAAGCCCCGTCCAACCTGGCCTTGGACACTTCCAGGGATCCAGGGGCAGCCACAGCTTCTCTGGGCAACCTGGGCCAGGGCCTCCCCACCCTCACAGGGAAGAATTCCTTCCCAATATCCCATCTATCCCTGCCCTCTGGCAGTGGGAAGCCATTCCCTGTGTCCTGTCCCTGCATCCCTTGTCCCCAGTCCCTCTCCAGCTCTCCTGGAGCCCCTTTAGGCCCTGCAAGGGGCTCTCAGGTCTCCCTGGAACCTTCTCTCCTCCAGGTGAACCCTCCCCAGCTCTCCCGGGCTGTCATGTCCTCAAAATGCTGCTGATGAGCTGAGAAACTAAAAGGAACCACCCAAATCTGAGCTGCTCCTTGCAGAGAAACCCAGAGCACCAGGGACAACCTGCACAAACCATCTTAGTACCTATTTTAAGATAAAAATGTCCAGATGCTGTGCTGGAAGGACAGAGGCTTCCTCCAGCTGTGCTCGTGGGTGTGTGGAAAACCAGTGCCCAGGTGAGGGTCTCGGTGTGTGGGTGGGAAATATAAAGGGTGGGGGGCAGATCCATGGCAGGAGCTGTTCAACCTACTCCTGCTCAGCAAGCCAAGAAAAGCAGTGGTGCCAGCAAATGTCTGAGAATACCAGAACTTCGGTGCTGAGGTGGGTCATGAACACACTTCACCGGGAAAATGCCACTGGGATTTTAAACAGGGCCATTAGATCTGCTGGAGGACAGAGAGGATCCATATCCAGTGCTATAGGAATGTCAAAATCCCAGTGTGTGTGGATTTGCCTGGTTTGTCCTACAGTGAGAAACAAAGTGTTTGTCTAGATGGTGCTAATTGGAGGAGCAGGAAAAAAATTCCCAAAATAAGTACATTTTTGTTATTCAAGAAACTGTTTCTCTGAAGGGAATTGCTTTGAGGGAGTGACACTAATTTTCAATTACTTTCTTCATTCTCTGCTTCTATTTTTAAGCAGAATGTTTGAGGAACAAAACTTTACCAGACTTTGAAAGTGTGTTTTGCTGAGTATGGAGGTTTTTCTTCTCTTTGGCCACTGAAAATGGAGAATGAGAATGGAGAAAACCCATCTTTTCCCATGTGGATATTGGCTTCCCACCGATAAAATCAACTTTTCTCCAAGGGTAGCTTTTTCTCTGAAATCATGAATATTTGAAACAAAACTTCACCTTTTAAAAATGAGAAGGTCCCCTCTGCTTGTCCATGTTTTTGAACTGGACAAAGTTCAAATGAGAGGGAAAATCACAGACACCACATAGGAAAATGAAATCTTCATGTGAAAGCAATTGTAAAGAGATTTCTTCCTGAAAATACTCTTTTTGAAAAAAAACCCCTGAACAATCAGAGTTCACCTTTGTTTGCTTATCAGTTCTTGTGTTATTGTTTCTCTGAGCTATTTTGCAAGATTTTTCTCAGGCTGGTGATGGAGACAAACCAAGTCAAATTTATTCCCAACACCTCCAGGATGCGGCAAAGAGCTGCAGGTTCCTGAGAGTCTTCCAAAATAATTGCTATGGAATCCTTTCTACTCAGTAAAGCCTGTCCTGGCACCTTGGATTTCAACATTAAATCCCATTTCTCTCCCCCAGTGGGATTAAACCCTTGGAAGGGTGGTCTGGGTGTAGCCCAAGCAGCAGAGCCTGTGTCTGGGCAGCAGTGCCAGGGCTGAGCCTGCTCGGGGGGGACCTTCTGGCTCTGCAACTCCCTGACAGGAGGGGGGAGCCGGGGGGGGTCGGGCTCTGCTCCCAGGGAACAGGGACAGGAGGAGAGGGAACGGCCTCAGGCTGGGCCAGGGGAGAGTCAAGTTCACAGAATCATCAGGGTCAGAAGGGACCTCTGGAGATCATCCAGTCCAACCCCCTGCCGAGGCAAGGTCACCTGGAGCAGGTGACACAGGGACATGTCCAGTGGGGTTGGGATGTCTCCAGAGAGGGAGACTCCACACCCTCCCTGGGCAGCTGTTCCAGGCTCTGCCTCCTCCATGGAAAGAAGTTCTGCCTCATGTTGAGGTGAAACTTCTTGTGTTTCAGTTTATGGCCATTGCTCTTTGTCCTGCCACTGGGCACCACTGAGCAGTCTGGCACCATCCTCTGACACCCCTTGGGGATATTTCCATGTATTGATGAGATCCCCTCTCAGTCTTCTCCAGACCAACCAGGCCCAGCTCCCACAGTGTCTCCTCATCAGAGCTGCTCCAGACCCCTCATCATCTCTGTGTCCTCTGCTGGCCCTGCTCCAGGAGCTCCCTATCCCTGCTGTGCTGAGGAACCAGAGCTGGGCCAGCCCTGCAGATGTGCCTGCCCAGGGCTGGTCAGAGGGGCAGGATCTTCTCCCTGCCCTGCTGCCAATGCTCTTCCTGATGCATCTCAGGATATCCCGTTGTCCCTCCTGGCCCCCATGGCACAGTGATGGCTCATGGTCAACTTTTCACCCACCAGGACCCCCAGGTCCTTCTCCACAGAGCTGCTCTCTAGTAATTCAGCCCCCAGCCTGTGCTGGTCCATGGGGTTATTCCTCCCCAGGTGCAGGACCTGCACTTGCCCTTATTGAACCTCATTAGGTTGGATATTGGGAAAAAATTCCTTCACTGCAGGAGTGGCTGAGCCTTGGAAGGGGCTGCCCCTGGCAGAGATGGAGTCACAATCCCTGGAGGTGTTCCAGAAACAAGCAGAGGTGGCACTTGGGGATGTGGTTTAGTGGGCCCTGGGAGTGTTGGTCGAAGGTTGGATTTGATGAACTTGGAGTTCTTTTCCAGTCTTAATGATTCCACGATTCTGTGGTTCCCTGTGTGCCCCACACCATCCTCCCAGGGCAGTGGGCACAGCCCCAAGGTTGCCAGAGCTCCAGGAGCGTTTGGACAACTCTGGGGGATGGGCCTGTGCAGGGCCAGCAGTTGGACTCGATGATCTTTGTGGGTCCCTTCCAACTCACCATATTCTGGGGTTCCTTGTGCCTTTGGAATCAGCTGGGCTGGATCATCATCTCCTTCCTCAACCTCCCCACCACACCCTTTAGCACAGCTGATCCCAGACTTCTCTTGCTGCTGGGAAGTGTGAGAGGAGAAACGAGGACACACCAGGGAGGCCAGGAATTGCAGCCCCATGGATGCTCTGGGCTCAGCCCCAGCTGACTCCACCCTCTGTCTCCAAACTCAGCTCTTCCACAGAAACCTCCCGCCTTTCCAAGTTGTGGGTCCCTTCCAAGTGGTGTCCGGGCTCTGCCGTGTCCTCAGGGCTCTGCCGTGTCCCCGGGGCTCTGCTCCCCTGAGCACACAGACTTTGCACTTGGCTGCTGCCTTTGTTCTCTTTTCATCTCCCCTTTATCATCTCCAGCCAGGCAGCACTTCCAGCCCAGCAATTAACAGTGGCAATTAAGAGTTGCAGAGGTAGGTGTTTCCCCTCCGAAGGGACCTGATGTTTTCCATGCTGAGCATGAGAGAGATTCCCACCGAGGGAGCTAATTTGTGCTGATTAGTAACTGCAGCTGAATATTGTCCTTGTTCTAATCTGGTGAGATAAGTCTAAAAAGTTGCAAAGTATAAATCAGGCTGTTTTTTACCTACTGACAACTCCAAATTCCTGTCAAAAAAATGAAACTACAGAAATTTTAGGTGGTCGTTGCACAGCCTGTTCTCTTCAGAGCAGTTCAGCAAATCAGGGAAACAATGAGAAAAAACAGTAGTTACCCAGTAAGGGACTCTTTTCCCTCGTGCATTTGAAGGAAATGGTTGTTTTGTGAAAGGCGGGATATTAGGGTTGTCCAGAGAATACAGCCACTGCTAAGTAAATGGTGCATTAAATGTTTCTGCTGAGCCTCTCAAACCCTTTAGTGAATGATAAAATGGGAGAAGCTGGGAAATAATGGGGAAAGATAATCTGGACCCAAATGGAAAAATATATCTGCAAAAATCTAATCATACCACCAGTGACATGGAGTGATTTCACTGACTTTTAGCTCCTGGATTCAGACCTGCTTCTGGTGTCCAGTAATGACGTTTTAAGTCTTGTGCAGTGAGTGCCAGTATGAAATTAAGAGTGAAAATATGTATTTTTCCAAATAAGGCTTTTTCTCAGTACCTACAGGGTAAAATATGTTCGGGTCTCACCCTGCTTGTGGCTCAAAATGATCTAATATTGTGAGCGAAACAAGAAAAGCCTCCAACACTGACTGTCTGGTGATGAGAAATGATTAATCCAATACCTGCTGGAACAGCTTCCGAGGCAACCCCAGGACAGCTGGATGGATTGAACCCTCCACAGAGATGGAGCCCGTGCAAATAAAACAATGAGGAAATAAGGAAGTGTTATTGATGGAGATTATTTCTCCTCTTACTTGATCATAACAGTTTTATATCGGCGTAAAAATGAATTCTGGTTGGTTATGTGGTCTCTGGGAGTTGTATTTATTCTGTTTATTGGTATCAGGAACTTATTACTTTGCATAAATTATTCATGGGAATTAGACATGCTCATGATGCTCACATTGTTTGTGTTGGGAGGGTTGGGGAGCAGAAAGGCATCAGAAAACTTCCTTTCGGGTTCTTTTGAGAAAGAGCACTTGGAAATCATGGGACACTGGAGAACCCCAGTGTGAATGGCATCACTCTGCACACCCTGCTCACCCCCACATACTGCTGGCCAAGTAAGCCATGGGAAACTGGGGTGTCTTTAGCACGAGGGATAGAGCCAGCACTGGTGGAGCTCGAGGGGGCACAGGGAGGGCCCTCAAAGCAGCCAAGGGGAGTAGAGGAGAAGCTCCCCCCCTTAGAAAGGCACAGCTTCATCCCACAGCTGTGGGATGAAAGGTGGAGGATTCTGTGCACACAGAGCATTTAGGGGAAGACTGAACATCTTGCTGGAGCAGCTGTTCTCCTTTAGCCATAAAAAAGGCTCTGGTTAGTGATTACTCAGGGATCAGCAGGAGATGGGAAAAGATCAGCATAGCTGTCCTCCTGGTTAAGAATTTGTAACAGGGAGTACAACAACTTCAGTCACAGAATCACAGAATCCTTTAGGTTGGAAAACCCTCCCAGCACATCGAAGCCACCCTGTGCCCCATCCCCACCTTGTCCCCCAGCCCAGAGCACTGAGTGCCACGGCCAGGCCTTCCTCGGGCACCTCCAGGGCTGGGCACTCCAAACCTCCCTGGGCAGCCCCTTCAATGCCTGACAACCCTTTCCAGCAAAAAATTCCTCCTGGTGTCCAACCTGCCCCTCCCCTGGCCCAGCCTGAGGCCGTTCCCTCTCCTCCTGTCCCTGTTCCCTGGGAGCAGAGCCCGCCCCCCCCCCGGCTCCCCCCTCCTGTCAGGGAGCTGCAGAGCCAGAAGGTCCCCCCTGAGCCTCCTTTTCTCCAAGTCTTTGGTGGGTTGGTGCAGAAGGGAATTCTGCCCAGACTCCAGTCCCTGGCACGTGTGTGAGCATCAGCTTCCCAGGAACAACTGCAGATGTTGGCATCAACACAGAGGTCCCCCGTTTTGTAGGCAGTGAGATTCAGTGTAGGGGTTTTCATTGGTCTCCACTGGCAGATGCCAGGCAGGAGGAGCCCATGAGTTAAGAGATAAACCACTGGGATTGTGCCCACAGGTGCTGCTTGACCCAGGGCATGTGTTGGGGTCTGGGCCTTGACCAGGGGGGCTCTGACAAACCAATTACCTTCTATTTCCTTCTGCAGTCAGTGTGTCTTAAAAGCCTATTTCTTCCCTAATGTGATTGAACTAGGATTAAAATATTATTCAGATGTGGTTCTGGTCTCCAGAGATGGATTTGGGGGGGTGGTACTGGGGTGGACCTCTGCAGCTGGAAGGGCTGGAGCTGCTGCACCTCTTACCTGGCTGTTCTCACTTCTCCAGGGCTGTTTCTGCAAAACCCTTCCCACAAGCATCTGCTGTTTTGTTGCCTTTTTGCAAGTAGTGATTCAAGAGGCAGGCCTGGCTGACTCGCAGTGTTCGGGAGAGTTCTTGGAACTGTTGGGGTGGTTCTGTGTCCACCTGAGCCTCGTGTTGTCCCCTCACAGCTGGACCTTCATTAACCAAACCCCAGTGGTGATGCTCTCAGCAAGCTGCAAGGTGGGTTTGCTGCACAGTCTGTCTTGTTATCCTGTTGGGAGCAAAGCTGGGAATTCCTCTGGAGCATCTTGGTGCAGCTGCTGGATGTATTTTCTGTGCTGAGTTCAAATCTCACACCTGCACAGGGTGGGGGTGCCCACAACTGCCCTGTCCACCTATGCTGGGTGAAGAACAGAGCCCACACTGAGGCTCTGGTGGCTTTATTAGAGGAACGGAGCAGCTCTCTGAGAGCACCACAGGCACCAGATTGCAGCACCAGGGGCTGGGTGTCAATTTTTACCTGTCAAGTGGCTCAGTTCTCCTCCAGAAGCCTGGGAAGCAGTGAGGAAACTGGCCCTGTGCAGTGAGGAAACCGTGCTCTGTGACTTGCTCTTCTCCACTGACAGGGGAAGAATGGAGGATCCTGGCAAAAGCCACACTTCAGTGGTGCTGGAAAACGGCAGTGGAGGAAAAACCTGTGGTATGAGTAACCAGCAGCTTCTTTCTTCAAGCACACAGGAATCACTAAAAATCTTCCTCTCATCTGGATGAAGGGGATGGTAAGGAATCCCTTTCTTCCCCATTGAGTGGTGTCATCCAACACAGGAAATCTTCTGTACCACGACCACGAGCACAGCTGCAGGGACCTTCCCACCTTCCCCTCCTCCAGCTGCTCAGGGCCTGTTCTCAGCCAAAACCATTCAACTGCTTCGCTCTGAGCTGGACGGACCTACAGGAGTCTTAAAACGCTGGAGAGATGGCAGGTCAGTGGGAAAGGGTCAGTCTGAGGAGGGCTGAGGGCTCTTGGTCTGCTCATCTGGAGAAGAGGAGACTGAGGGCAGAGCTCAGTGGGGGCTGCAGCTCCTCCCGAGGGGCAGCTCCGATCTCTGCTTGATGTGACCAGGGACAGCACCCAGGGAATGGCTGGAGCTGTGCCAGGGCAGGCTCAGGTTGGATCTCAGCAAAAGGTTCTTCCCCCAGAGGCTGGTTGGCACTGACCAGGCTCCCCAGGGCAGTGGGCACAGCCCCAAGGCTGCCAGAGCTCCAGGAGGGGTTGGACAATGCTCTGAGGGACAGGGGGGGATTGTTGGGGTGTCTGTGCAGGGCCAGGGGTTGGACTGGGTGCTCCTGGTGAGTCACTCTCAACTCAGGGTATTCTGTGTTTCTGTGATTCTATGAATGATAAACACCTGAACCCACCAGACACAAATCAAGGCACAGAGAGCCCAGATCAGACTTGTGATATGAGAAATGGTGAAGCCCTGACCCCACAAATGACTTGGATGTGAATAGAGATAACCTGATGGAAGCTCACTCCAAGATAAGGAAACTGGGATGGTGAACAAGAGCCAAAAATGTATTCATAGGGAAATGACAGCTGGATAGAAAGAGGTGGTGTGATTTCTGCACACAACAATGGGGAGAGCAAGATAAACTGCTGCCTCTAGAGCTGATACCCACATTGTTAAAATATGTTGTCAAGCTGGAAAAGGGAGACAAAGACTTGCGAAGATGAGTCAAGGTTTGGAAAACCTGCCCGAGTGTGGCAAACAGAAGGAGCTCTGTCTTTCAGTTTATTAAAGTGAAGTTTCTGAATAATACTCACAGCATAAAAATCCACCCAGAGGGTGCAGATTCCTGATAGCAAAACAATGTCTAATTTTGCAGATAAGGACAGATCAAGATCCAGTGGTAGGAAATTGCTGGCATGGAAGGCTGAGTCTGGGAATGACGCACAGACTCAATTCCTGATAACAGTAACTGTTTAGAAAGGGCTGGGTGTTTTGTTGGAACCTCTAAAAATTAGACACACTGAAGCTGTGCACTGTGGGGTCCAGCTTGGAAGGGCTGGATCTTGCATAGAAATCCAGAGCCTGGGGCTACACAAAGTTCAAGGCAGCAGGTTTTTCAGGCAGGAGCCTGAGATGGACTGAAATTTAGGAAGTGTGTTCCTAAATTACACCCAGAGGCAGGTCCACCACCCATGTTATCCTGGGTGTTGCCTTGTTGGACCCTAATCCTTCAGTTTGCTCAGAGAAGGAGGGAATGCTGAGCCTTAAGTTCACATTTCAGGCAGAAATAGCAAGGTCAAGCTGTGTGGGATGCCAAGCTGGCCCAGGATCTGCTTCCCTGACTCTGAATCCCAATATTCCCTGCTCACCGGGTGCATCCTGCTGTCAGCACTTCACACACCATGAGGAATTAGCTCCTGATCACAGATAGAAAAGTCAAGGGCAAACAAAGATCAAGATGTTGGTGTCAGTCCGTCCTTCCAAGGTGTGGTTTGGTTCCACAGATTGTCCTTTTCCATGGAGATGGAAATGATACTAAAAACCCCAGGGGACATAGTGGAGACCACTGGAAATCAATCCAAGGATGAGCAGTGAACAAGAAAACACACTTTCGATCCATCCTGCCATCTACACCCCCATCATCACTGTGAGCTGAGGGGTGGCTTGAAGAGACACAGCATCCTCTGCTCTCTGCAGTTGTGAGTCCCCTCTCATTTGAAGGAGGGTGTGGGGTTTGCTGGAGAGCAGGAGATGTGAACCTGCAGCTACAAGCCTTGGAAAATGTTTTTCCTTTAGAACTCGCCCTGTATTTGCTTCCTGTTTTCTGAATCTCTGATTTATGTGCTCTTGTTGGCTAAAAGAAATGGCAGCTGTCCTCCAGTGCATGCACTGAAAAAAATCACCAGAATGTCTCTGAGAAACTGCAAATATTTAATTATCAACAGCTCTGGGCCAGAACCCGTCATTATTAGATCACCTCTGTAATAAGTTTAATTGGAACAGCCCTTAACAGAGGTGCAGGGCTGTCACTGAGCTCCTACTGCTCAGAGGGTGACACTCACTTTCCTAGAAACATCAGTGGCTGTGATGTGGGGCTCTGCCTGCTTCTCATTTCTCTTCCAAAAGCTGCTTTTCCATGAATCTCCAAACCACATCCATTCTCTGAATCACAGCCCCATCCCTCCCTCACTGCTCCAGGGAAAGGAGCTCAAAAAACAATTAACTTCTTGCTTCCTGTAAAATCAGTTGTTTCCCTGGGCTGGGAGGCAGGAGCTGGCAGCACTGTGTGTGTCTGTGACAGCTCAGATCTTTCACCTCCTTCTGCTGGTTCTGCAAATGGAGGGCAAGGCTGCCCTGTCTGATTGTCGTGAGCAGGGATATGCAAGTGATTGTGTTCTCCATTTGGCCAGCGATCCAGAAAAAAATAACTGCGTGAGGCTGACCCGAAACTACAACTTTACAGAGATTTTGGTACAGCGAAACTGCTCCTCTCGGGTTACAATGCCAAATGAAACACTTTCTCTGCTAAGAACTGAATTGTTTTATCTTGGGAGAGTTGGTTTTAATATGATTTACTCTGTAGCTGCTCTCCTGGCTTGTGTTGGAGCTGGGATGGGAACCCAGCAGTGCTGTCACTGAGAGGCTGGATGGACACAATGCACACTGGGCTGTGGGGGGAGGGTCACAGAATCTTGGAATGCTTTGGGTTGGAAGGGACCTTAAAGCCCATCCAGCTTCTCCTCCTACCACGGGCGGTAGAATAAAACGATCCTTGAGATGGTGTCTGTGATGGATAGGACGCCAGAGTGCCCAGCACATCATTGATCCTGCACGTGGGCTCTGTGGTTCCCCTGGCCAAGGACACGTACGAGAAGTCATAGAACCATGGAATGGTTGGAAGGGCCCTTAAAGGCCATCTCATTCCACCCCCTGCCCTTGGCAGGGACACTTTCCACTAGCCCAGGTTGCCCCAAGCCCCATCCAACCTGGCCTTGGACACTTTCAGGGATGGGGAGTGAGTGAGAGAGGGACAGGACATGATCCTCCTGAACTCACCCGATGTGCTGAGCCATCAACACCATGAGTGCTCCCTCCTGATGTGTCAGAGTGACTGGAGCCTGGCAGGATCCATCTGCACAAACACTGCTGCAGAGTGGAGATGTCTCCATCTGGGTTATCACTTGGAGTCCCATTGTGGTCAGCAGTGAGAAATCACCTGTGCCAGGCAGCCATCAACCCTGCCGTCAGGGACATCCCTGAGGAGGCCAGAGCAGTGACTCGCATGCTGAAACCGGGATGTTTTCTCCCTCTGGGCTGTCAAAGGACAAATTTGGGCTGACAAATTTCTCCTTGTCTTGCTCCTCCCCCAGTTGCCAGTGTGCTCCTGGAGCAGCGGGTGCAGGACTGAAGAGCAGCGGTGAATCCCTGCTGCTGCTGAGGTTCACCCACACTCATCCCCGGGGGCTGCTCTGAGCTCCTCTTCCAGCCTTGGTGTCCACGTTCACCCACCTGCAGCTCCTCGGGACTGCAGCACCCTCGAAGAGCCGCAGATTTTCCCTCAGCCAGTGCAATTCATGCGTTGCAGTCATGCTTTACGATGCCTCCCCAGCCATGGGACGTGGCCATCGTGGTCAGTCACAGTGCTGGGCTTGTGTCCTCCTCACCCGATGCTCAGGCTTTTTGGCAAATGCTGTGCTGAATTTGGAAAAGGAGACAAGAAAGGAGTGAGCAGGGCTGGAGGTCACGAGAGAGGGAGACTTCTTTAGGAAGGCCAATACCTGTAGTGCCCATTCATGCAGGTCCCAAATTCCCCTTCCCACAGACTGGGCTTTGGTCTCCGCGGAGTAAAGCTGACAGAGGAGGAGCACAAAGCAAAGGCACTGGACAGCTCTAGTCCCGAAACACATCCCACTTGTAGCCATGGTTTGGAAGCTCTTTGTCTTCCTCTGCCACTGAATCCCAGCCATGACTATTGAGTTTCCTGCCCAGAAGCCCTGGTTTGTCAGGAGGATTGGAAGCATGAACAAAGTTGTCTGCTCCTAAAAAAGAGAAATACATATTTTAGCCTATTTCCACCACAAATGTAAAAAAACCTCACCCAATCAGGTATCACACTCTTCCTTCTTTATTTTTTTCTTTGTTTTTTCTTTTTCATTATCACCTGCCCAGGAAATGAAAACACCCTTCTGCCTTCCTGTGTGATGGAAATCTTATAAGAAGAATCAGAGGATCCCAGAATCCCCAGAACACACTGAGCTGGAAGGGACCCACAAGGATCATCCAGTCCAACCCCTGGCCCTGCACAGGCCCATCCCCAAGAGTCACCCCCTGTGCCCCAGAGGATCAGCCAAACCCTCCTGGAGCTCTGGCAGCCTTGGGGCTGTGCCCACTGCCCTGGGGAGCCTGGTCAGTGCCAACCAGCCTCTGGGGGAAGAACCTTTTGCTGAGATCCAACCTGAGCCTGCCCTGACACAGCTCCAGCCATTCCCTGGGTGCTGTCCCTGCTCACAGAGATGGGATTTGTGTTGTACTGTGAGGGCTCCTGCCTGGGGACTGTCTCCCGCATTCTGGATCTCTCCTTCCTGTCTGTGAGAGAGAAGTGAGGGGTACAGGGAGCAGTGCCTGGGGATGGTGCCCTTTGGCTTCTCCCATGGCCTGGTTGCAGTGGTTCCCTCACAGCAAAGTGCTTCTGTTCATTTTTGGCTCAGAGTGTGTCCACCCCCTTGGCCTCATCCTCAAAACCCTCTGATTTCTCCCATTTTTCACTGGACTTCCCTTGACTTGAACCCAGGGCTCTCAGAAGGGCTCCAGCAAGGACATCCCAGAGGAGCCCTGGTCCATCACCACCACCCCAAGCACGGGGAGATGGGCAGGACGTTTGGGGAGGGAGGACAACAACCCATGAAGAAATCACTGCCACCCTGGGAACTCACTGAGAGCCCTGTGAAGGTCCAACCCACACGAGGCCCATCTGGAGCAAGTGACCAAATACTAAACATGGCAATTTTCCAGTGGAGCAAAGGCTTTTAAGAGGAATAAGTATCTGAGAATGGGGAATGTCCCTTCCTGTGTCCTTCAGTTCCCAGCACTGACTGCAGATTTCATTTGGATTTTGCACTTGAAAGGAAGAAGAAAGGAAGTAGAAGAGATTCTGACTAATTTGCTGACTAAGTATTTATTAAAATAGACTGTAGCAATTAAAGCAAAAACTCCTCAAACTTAGGTTGCAAAAAAAGATAGAAAGCACAAAAGGAGAGGTTCTGGTGACAACTTTGACTCTAATAGAGCTCATGGATAAACCCACATTTCTTCATGGAATGAAAGAGTTGAATTCCAAGCTAAAGCCAAACTGAAACAGAAATTTTTTGAAAACCAAGAACTCATAGAAGAATTTATTTTGGTTAAAGTGAAAATTAGTTTGACAATCCACAAACATTTCAATTTAAAACTGGGACATCCTTTTTTTCCCCTCTCTTTAATTAACCTTAAACTCTCAAAAGCACAATGGTTGGAAACCAAAGAATGTGACATTGCCCAAGTGTCTCTAATAAATGCACAAGCTGCAAAACAAATATGGATTTGCAAAACATTTTGTTGTTAACACATTTACATTTTCACTGACTAGAAGTATTCCTACAAAATTCCAGCCAATTCCCTCTCTAATATTCTGCCTCCTTAATGCAATCATTTAATACTGATTTAAAGTCTGTGAAATGAAGGATGAAGAGCTGATATTTCTCAGTAACCTTTTGAATTTCTATATTCTGACTTCGGTCCATTTGATCCATAACATCCAGATTGCAGGAGCATAAGGGATTTTTTACATTTATTTTCATAATTTAATGTTTGTTTTAGAAAAAGGAGGGGAGGAAAAGCTGCCAGGGCTTAATCATGCAGCAATCTTGAATCTTACCACGACTGGGGGAGGAGAGGAAGGTTTGGCATCTTTGCTGCAGTGCTAATTTGCATTGAGGAGGATCTTTACCCTTCGCAGCTAAAAAAGATGAAGTGCTAAAGTTCCAAAGTGACATTTTGGATTTTGTGTGGAGGTTCTCATGCTGCTGGGGCTGCATTTAACACTCTCCCTGTTGCTTTTATTAAGGTGGGGATGGCAAATTTGTCCAGAGGAATCAGTGCTGTGGGGGAAGGCGGTGCTGGTGGGGGATAACTCAAGAGGGCAGTTTAACCCCACGGAGAAATCGCTGTGGCTGGAGAAGCCTTGGCTCTGGCCGTGCAGGAGGTGGAAGGCAGTGATCAGCAGAGCATGAGTTCCTCAGCAAAGGTCCCCTTGTCCCCCACCAAGGGCCCTTCTCACCTTCCTGGGCCAAAGTCAAGAAAGAGAAAAGGCAGCATTTGCCCCCAGGGTGACAAATGCTCTGTGCAGCTGAGGCTGTGTCACAGCTCAGTTCCCCCTGTTGGGGCATTTTGCTCCAGTTCTGTTACAGGGCAAGGTCCTGCTCCTGCTCCGGGGCAATCCCAGGAGCAAACACAGGCTGAGCAGGGATTGGCTGGAGAGCAGCTCTGGGAGAGGGACTTTGGGGTGCTGGTGGGTGAGAGGCTGGACCTGCCCCAGCACCCAGAGCCCCCCTGTGCTGGGCTGATCCCCCAGCGTGGGCAGCAGGGCAGGGGGGATTCTGCCCCTCTGCCCCCTCAGCTGAGACCCCCCTGCAGAGCTGCTCCAGCCCTGGGGAACAGCACAGGGAGGACGTGGAGCTGCTGGAGAGAGTCCAGAGGAGGCCACGGAGATGCTCCCAGGGCTGGAGCCCCTCTGCTCTGGAGCCAGGCTGGGAGAGCTGGGGGGGTTCACCTGGAGGAGAGAAGGCTCCAGGGAGAGCTGAGAGCCCCTTGCAGGGCCTAAAGGGGCTCCAGGAGAGCTGGAGAGGGACTGGGGACAAGGGATGGAGGGACAGGACACAGGGAGTGGCTTCCCACTGCCAGAGGGCAGGGATAGATGGGATATTGGGAAGGAATTGTTCCCTGTGAGGGTGGGGAGGCCCTGGCCCAGGTTGCCCAGAGAAGCTGTGGCTGCCCCTGGATCCCTGGAAGTGTCCAAGGCCAGGTTGGACAGGGCTTGGAGCAACCTGGGCTAGTGGAAGGTGTCCCTGCCCATGGCAGGGGGGGGAATGAGATTATTTTAAGATCCCTCCCAACCCAAAGCATTCCGTGATTCTGTGATTTATGACCTGTGTGGATACCTAAAGGTGCTCTTTCCCGAAGGATCACTCCATAGCCATTCAAAGTGGCCACTGCAAAACACACCCTTGTTTTGCAGCTCTGTCTGGGAAAGGCTTCGACAGATCTCTTGTGCTGGACCTTGGACTGTTTCCACTGGCACCCTGGTCCATGCACAGCACCCCAATCTTGGGTGCAGCATGCACCCAGGGGCTTCCAGGAGCTCTGGCTTTGCTGTAAGTGTATCCATAAGGGATGTGTGTGAGTGACTGTGAGTGTGGATCTGTGTGTGTGTGTTCACAAGGGGAGGAGATTCTCTTCTTTTCCTCCTCTGCTGCTGCAACCCCTCACCCTGGCAGTGTCCTTGGAAAAGGAGCATCTGAAGGCTCAGGATGGTGTCTTTAGTAATCCAGGTGGTTTCTTTCCAGTTACAATTCAGAAGGCATTTCTCTTCATTAAACGTTAATGAGAAGCCTGAGTAATGGCTGTCCATGTGGTGCCAGTGTGGAGCAGCTCTTGCAGCTCATGCCAGTCAAACCCTCTATCCCAGGAGTTTGTGCTCAGCACTGGGGCAGAGGGATCACATGGAATAGAGCATGAAGTTGTGGCACTGAGCACTGCTCACTTCTCCTCAGTGCTCAAAAACAGTTGCAGAAAGCTCTTCTAAGAATATTTATTGGTGGGTTGTGGGTTTTTGGTGCTCTGAAAAGACTTGGTCCTGGGAAGAACAGGAGCTCAGACTTGTGTTTAAAATGCAGTCTGGCAGGGGGGAAAGGTTTCCCAGCCTTTCAAGGACTTGGCCATTTTTATAATAGTGTGATAGAGACGAGGCCAAGCCTGCTGGGGCATCGTGGATTTGGAGTTGCATATATAGTGCTTAAAAGCTATATTCCCATTTCCCTCCCTTCCTCAGTGTCCCTCTGCCAAGCTGGCTCTGGATGAGACAAACATGCTCTGAGCAACCTGGTCTAGTGGAAGTTGTCCCTGTCCATGGCAAGGACTTGGAATAGGATGGTCTTTTAGGTCCCTTCCAGCCCAAACTACTTGATGACTCTGTGATTCCATTTTGGGGCTGGGAGAATATCTGGTTTGGATTTGTAGTAACTCCAGGCTCTGCTGGAAGGGACTGGTCACAGCAGGGGTGTGGAGGGGACAGGGAGCATTAGGGGAAGAATTCCATTTTACCCCCAAAGACTCTTCTTGAATTCATGGGTGGGGGGAAATCAAAACTAAAAGAGAGCTACAAAGGGCTCCTTCAACTCTTCAAAAAGCTCCTGTCTGCCATATGCTTCATTTCCAAGCCTGGTCACTAAAGACTGGTAGGAGATGTAGGCAGATGATTCAGGCTGCTGCTTTCGTGCCTGGCTGGTTGGGGCTGTCCCAGCTGGATACAAGGGCCAGATGAAGGGACTGGTTTATGGCTCCTCACTGGGACATCTCATCACTTGCCTGGGCATTTGGGCTCGTGGAAAAGAAACAGAAGAGGGCAAAGCCTTGTCTAATCCTCAGTCCTGCTCAGTCCCTCAGCAGCAAATAGTTCTGGGGAGGAGAGGCCACCAGGAAACCTGGAGGTGCCAACAGGTGACTGAAGTGTGGAGTATTTGTTAAGGTAAAATGACAGCAGAAAATCCCTGTGAGTGCTTGGCACTGGAGTATGGAGACAGTCCTTGACCAGGGTGGTGGGAGAGACAAATCAGAGGAAGAACCTCAGACTGAAGAGTCAGTAAGGAGGGTTTTAGATTGAATCAATACAGTGAATAATGACAAATTGCCAGGCCCAGCTGGCATTCACACAGGCACTATAAGGAGCCCAGAGATGCAATTGCTGGTAACCCATTCCTTAAATTGGCCTCAGTGCCAAAGGAATAGGAGGTGGCAGATGAGATGCCAGTGCTTAAAATGAGCTCCCAGGGAAGCTGGGGAAGCACAGAGCAGTCAGTGCTGCTCTGGCAAAACTGGAGAAAGCTGGAGTGCAGAATAAACGAGTAGTCATGGATGTAGAGAGGGAAGAAATGTTACAGGCATTCAGCTGAGCCCTTCAGAGAACTGACAAGCAGGTAAAGAGTGATCCAGGTTCATACACCAAACCTGGATTTCCCAAATGCATCCTGCATGCTCCTCATTGGGAGCTCCTCAAGAACTGGCTGCCTTGGCATCAGTGGGAACGTATCAGAGGTTAAAGAAGAGGCATAAAGAGCAGGAATAAGTGAAACTGGTTGCCAGTAGTGTTCCCCAAAGGTCTGTGCTGAGATTTGGGCTGTATAATATTCCTAAACTGCCTGAAAAGGGAGCAAATTGAAAGGAGACAGTGTTTGCATATGATGTGTATTCCAGAGAGCAGCCAAATCTGAGGCTGCCTGGGAAGGAAATGAGCAGCATTCAACAATATCCGTAGGCTGGGGGTTGTAAGGAACGTGCCAGTGTTAGGAAAGGCAAAAGAAAGCACGGGGGGAAATAATACTCAAACCTTTCCACATGAGTACAGGAGTGAGCTCTAAACTATCTCTTGCTGGTCAAGGAGAAGGGCTTGACGTAGCTCTGGAGGCTTTAGTGGGCTCTGATCAGCAGGAAGCAAAGGGCACCTGTGGAGGGTAAGGAATAGGACCAGAGCAGCAGGAAGGGATCTACACCCTGCAGGCCTTGTGCCAGTCTGGTGATCTCATAGAATCATAGAATCAGACGGGTTGGAAAGGACCTCTGAGATCATCAAGTCCAACCCTTGATCCAACACCACCGCGGTTCCCAGACTATGGCACTCAGTGCCACGTCCAGCCTCAGCTTGAAAACCTCCAGGGATGGAGAATCCACCCCCTCCCTGGGCAGCCCATTCCAAAGGCTGATTACTCTCTCTGGAAAGAATTTCTTTCTGATATCCAACCTAAACCTCCCCTGGCACAGCTTAAGGCCGAGCCCTCTTGTCTTCCTGCCGGTTGCCTGGGAGAAGAGACCAACCCCCACCTGGCTCCCCCCTCCTGTCAGGGAGTTGTAGAGAGCGATGAGGTCTCCCCTGAGCCTTCTCTTCTCCAGGCTCAACAACCCCAGCTCCCTCAGCCTCTCCTCACAGCACTTGTGCTCCAGTCCCTTCCCCAGCCTCGTTGCTCTTCTCTGCCCCTGCTCCAGCCCCTCCATGTCCTTCCTGAGCTGAGGGGCCCAGAACTGGACACAGCACTCCAGGGGTGGCCTCACCAGTGCTGAGTCCAGGGGCAGAATCACTGCCCTGCTCCTGCTGCCACCCTGTTCCTGAGCCAGGCCAGGATCCATTGGCCTTCTTGGCCCCCTGGGCACACTCTGGCTCATGTTCAGCTTCCTGTCAATCAGCACCCCCAGATCCTCATTTTAAGAGGACTGTAGTAGAATTAAAAAAAATATTAATTGGCTCATGGCCCTTGTTCAGTCTGGTGTTTCGGTGAGGATTCTCTCCCTTTCCTCTTGTGTTCTTCCACATCTCTCTTCCTTAGTAGCAGCCATTTTGGAAGGGGATTCTAACTCAGCCTTTCTTTTAGATCTGGGAAACCTGCTGCTGTTCCCAGTGAGGCTCCACCTTGGTCAACATGAAGCTCTTGGGATGGTCTCTGCACTGATGGACTCTGAAAGCCACAGTGGTCAAAAGAAAGATGTTTTCTTGCTAATGCCCACCAGCAGCTGAGGGGGAGCATAGCCCTGTTCAGCCCTGTTCTTACTTTGCCTCCTAGAAAGTTGTTTTAAAAAAAGCTGGCAGCATTAGATTTTTTATTTCTTATCACCAGCAAAATACTCTATTCACCTCTCAATAAAAATATTCATAATACTTTTATTATTAAATGCTAGTTAAACATACATTGAACAGTTATATACTGCAGATTATCTACAGAACTGAAAGTAGTCTCAGAGAAGATCTGTTAGTTATAATGAGGGTAAAGTCACCAGATGCCTCATTACTCAAAGGAACTTAAAATGCTGCTGTATCTCTTACAGAGCACAAGCTAATAGAGGCAAACCAGACATTCCCAAAATGGAAGTTTATCCAGGGCAGTGGGCACAGCCCCAAGGCTGCCAGAGCTTAGGGAGCATTTGAATGACCCTCTGGGGCACTCTTGGGGATGGGTCTGTGCAGGACTGAGGGCTGGGCTTGATGATCCCTGTGGGTCCCTTCCAGCTCAGCACGTCCCATGATTCTGTTCCAGTGCCCAACCAGCCTCTGGGGGAAGAACCTTTTGCTGAGATCCAACCTGACCCTGCCCTGACACAGCTCCAGCCCTTCCCTGGGTGCTGTCCCTGGTCCCCCCAGAGCAGAGCTCAGTCCCTGCCCCTCCTCTGCCCCTGCCCAGGCAGTTGGAACTGCACTGAGGTCTCCCCTCAGTCTCCTCTGCTCCAGCTGAACACACCAAGTGCCCTCAGTGTCCTCACACACCTTCAAATCAAGGCCCTTCCCCATCTCTGTGTCCCTCCTTTGGACCCTCTCCAATGGCTCCATCTCTCCCTTCCATTGTGTCCCCCCAAACTGCCCCAATACTGAGGTGAGGCCGGCCCAGGGCAGAGCAGAGCGGGACAATCCCCTCCCTGCTGCCCCAGGACAGGGATGTCCCTCCTGGCTGCCCGGGCACTGCTGGCTCAGGGACAAGGGGCACCCACCAGCACCCCCAGGGCCCTTTCCCAGCACTGCTCTCCAGCCTCTCATTCCCAGTGTGTCTGTCCCCCCAGGGTTGCTCCATCCCAGGTGGTGGATCCAGCACTGGATCCTGTGCTGTCCCTGTGAACTCCCTGCTGCAGGATCCCGTCAGCAAACACAGCCCTGCCCCCGCAGGCAGCAGCAAACACAGCCGTGATGTGGCCATGTCAGCCCAGCTGCTTGGCTTTGTAACAAATATCCCACGGCTCGTTATCTTTTATATGAATCCACCTCGCCGCTGCTTTAAGATCTCGGGAAATTGGCAGGTGCTCTTTGCTTTTTGCTCATGCAGCTCCTAATTCTGCAATTATAGGTCTGTTTCGGAGCCCCCGGACACGAGGCCCGAGGCCAGAGCCGTGTGCGGGGCCGGCGCCTCCCGGCTGGGGTTTGCCTCGGGCAGAGCTTCTGTGCCAAACCTTCTGCCTCAGCATGGAAGTGTCAGCATTTTCCTCAGCATCACCTGCCTGCCTTTTCATCAAACTGGGGGTGATTTTCCTCTTGGAAAAAGCCAAATAAAGAAGTGAGCAAACAGGACCTTTGATGTTAAGGAAACCTGAAGTGTTCCGCGTGGAGAATCCATGTGGATTCTTCCTGGCGACTGCTGAGGGGAACTTCATCCATGGCATCGATGTCCTGTGAGCTCAGCCTGTGAGAATAGGGACAGACTTTAATGCAGAGATCGGGGAAACCTCTGAAAAGCCTAAAAGCTGCTTATGCAGCTGTGCTGTTGGTGTCCGTGCTGTAACATGGTGTGTGTCCACCAGGCAGTGGCAGTGGCACGACCAGCACAGCCCGTGTGCTGTAAACCATCCCAAAGCCTCGCCAATCAAACATTTATGAGGTGCTGTCAGTTATTCTGTGCACACAACCATGCTCACAGATTTACAGCAAAACCAGCTCCTTCAGGCCTCTGCCATTAATATGCAGCTAATTTGCTAACAATCAATATTGGAGGGAGACTGTTACACTCATTATAGCTCCAGGTCCCAATAAATGCGGGAAGTCCGTGTGTTTGAGTGCAGTCTAGCCAGGTGAGACTTTCATCAGGCTCAGGAATGAAAAAAAAAAGCATTAAAAAAAAAAAAAAGAAAAAAAAAAAAGAAAAAAAAGGAAAACAGGCAGGGATAAAGACCAAGAACTACTTAATGACCTCTTCAGGGACTGCAAGTATTCCAGAACAAATTCAACAGCACTTTCTGTGCTAAGCAGGAGAGGGATCTGGGGGGGATGGGAAGAAGGTGTCACTTGCAATGTGGATAGAAAGGCAAGTATTTTCTGCCCCAAACTGTTTCTGGATGGAAGGTTGGATTCTTGACTAAGCCAAATTGATTTCAGAAAGTACCTGATTCCTGTAGGGATACAAAATCATATCTTCAACTGAAATTTTTAGGCAGAAAAAAATGGAGAGTTTTGATGAAAAGTCAGCTCCAAGAAATAAGCTTCTATCTGCAGCTATTTCCCTCCTGATCCAATACTGTTGCAGCTGGTTAATATTTCCCCAGTTAAGCTCTATTTTGATGGAGAATTGAATATTTTTTCCTAAACTACCTTTTTTTTTTTTTCACTAAGTTTCTCTTGTGCAGACTCTTGAAGTTTTAACAAAAACACTTCAGATAAAACCCCTGCTTTAATTTGTTAATGAATAATAGAAAATGCTTAGGGAAATATTCAAATCACTTTTCATAAACATTTTCATTCAGACAAAACCCATCACTCACCCAACCCCAAAAGCAAGATTTCCCTGGCTGCTTCTGCCCCTTCAGCCTTTATTTTTATATAAAGTTGGTGCTACCAAAACTCCCAAAATCCTGGAGACCCTTTGTGCCAGGCAAGTCCTCATGGACACACACACACACTGGTGGTTCTCCCAGAGCTTCTCCTCCTGAGTGTGGAGGCAAAGGCTGTGCCTGGCAAGGCTGGAGGCTCATGGCAGAAGCTGAACCACATTCCAGCCCTGGGAAAGGGATGTTGGAGGTCCAGCTAGGGGTTTGGGAGATGCTCAACCTGGGTCTTGTTCAAGGCCAGGTTGGATGGGACTTGGAGCAACCTGGTCCAGTGGAAGGTGTCCCTGCCCATAGCAGGAGGTGGAATGAGATGATGTTTAAGGTCCATTCCAACCCAAACCATTCTGGGATTCTGTTATTCTGCAGCCTGTGGACAACACAGGGTGTGACTCAGTGCTCCAGCATCTCCGGAGCTCCACCCCTGGGGAACTCGTTTGATGCACAAGTCAGTGAGAAAGGGGAGGAAGCAAATGAGCTGTGTGAAGACAGCACAGCTGCAAACCAGGCTTCATCGTGGCTTTGTGATATACCAGACGATTTCACAGAATCACAGAACCACAGAATTCCAGAACACGCTGAGTTGGAAGGGACCCACAAGGATCATCCAGTCCAACCCCTGGCCCTGCACAGGCCCATCCCCAAGAGTCCCCCCCTGTGCCCCAGAGGATCAGCCAAACCCTCCTGGAGCTCTGGCAGCCTTGGGGCTGTGCCCACTGCCCTGGGGAGCCTGGTCAGTGCCAACCAGCCTCTGGGGGAAGAACCTTTTGCTGAGATCCAACCTGAGCCTGCCCTGACACAGCTCCAGCCATTCCCTGGGTGCTGTCCCTGGTCCCCCCAGAGCAGAGCTCAGTCCCTGCCCCTCCTCTGCCCCTGCCCAGGCAGTTGGAACGGCACTGAGGTCTCCCCTCAGTCTCCTCTGCTCCAGCTGAACACACCAACTTGCTCTGTGACCTGCCAATATTGTTCAACCCTGTTCTCATGGGCAGTGCAGCCAAGATGGTTTGAAGGACCTGTTTGATATTCTGGGAGCAGGGTGGGAAGTCAATGGGAGGGAAAACTCAAGGGAAGAAAAAGGGCAAGACTCTCCAGTTGAAATGGGACGTGCAAGGCAGAGATGTCACCTCAGGTGGGCACAGAGAAGGACAGAGAAGAAAAGCAAAGGCACAAGTGAGACATAATGGAGAAGAGAGGAAGCAGCTGGTGAAAGGAGCGGGGAGAAGGAGAGCAGGAGAGATTTTGGGATCCCAGGACAGAGTTTTTCCGCTCAGAAATGACAAAAAAGTACTGTGGGTGCACTCATCGTGCAGAGGAGGGGGAAAAGCAGTGAGGGGGCACAAGGGAGCCTTGCAGCAAAATCAATTAATACTTGAACGAGTCAGCTGCTATTGAATGAGTTTTGAATTTCACACCATTGCTGGAAACCTCAAAATAAACCTTTCCCCTACCCAGTGCGTCAGAAATTCTGCCTTATAAGGTAATATTGCCTGCTGGATGTTGTGGGGGCAGAAAAGGGAGAGAAAATGGGCTCCAGAGCCCCTCTCCTCTTGCGTCTCTTCAGCCCTTTATTTTGCTCTGATCCCTGGGTTGTGGTACAGTTGGGAAGGGCTGTTTTCACCCAGCCTGGATCAGGAGGGAGGAGAATTCCCATGGGATGGCGAGCAACAGAATTGCAATTTCTGATTCAGTGCCTGCAGTCAACTCAGCATCTTGTTAGTGCTGCTTGTTAGTGGGGGAAAAAGCCATCTGGCACAGGGTGCCCTTCTGGGAGCCCTGCCCTACCTCTCCTGGGAAAAAGGTCCTGCAGAAAACAGAGCTGAGGATGCAGAGGCAGGGGATGGTGGTGGGGACACTGAATTTCAGTGGGACAGAGCTGTGGAGCAGAGCAGGGCGAAGGTTGTAATGGGATTTAATGAAGCAGAGAATCGGTGTTGTTCTCTGCATCAAAGGGGCTTCCAGTACAGGGGATTGCAAAGCTTTTCATTCCCAAATGATCGCACAATTACTTAATAATCCTTACTGAACACTTCCTGACTTCAAACAGCTTTTGCCAGCCCCAGAGGAAAGTCTCTCAGTGCTGCCCAGAGCCTGGAGCACTTGCATTGCATTGGCACCTCAGTGACATGACTGAGGCCAGGGATTGCAGCTACAGCCAGGTCGTGGAATCACAGAATCATGGAATGGTTCAGGTTGGAAGGGACGTCAAAGCTCATCCAGTTCCACCCCATGGGCAGGGACACTTTCCACTACCCCAGGCTGCTCCAAGCCCTGTCCAACCTGGCTTTGGACACTTCCAGGGATGGGGCAGCCACAGCTTCTCTGGGCAACCCGTGCCAGGGCCTCCCCATCCTCACAGGGAAGGATTCCTTCCTTATGTCTAATCTAAACCAACTCTTCTTCAGCTTGAAGAAGGACTCAGAGAACTTGAGCCATGCTCACCGGTCCACCCCTATTCCCATACATCTGACTGCTGCTGGGCACAGTCAGTGTTTGCAGCATTGTCCAACTTCCAGGGTTAGCCCTGGATCCCTGCACACCCTTCCATCATCATTTGTCTGCTGAGCACCTCAATTCTTGGTACCATGAGATGCTTTTTCCAGGAATTCTTCCAAGGGTTAAGTAGCCCTTGAAGACAGGCTGTCCTTGAAAGAAGCATTGCTTTCGAACCTCCTCCCTCTCCCCTGGATTCCCTGTCTCTTCCCACACCTGCTGAGAAAACGTCATCCCTGTGGCCATACTGCATTCCTGCAGACACACCTTGTTTCTGCTGCCCCAGTGTACTGGATTTCTCACCGTCGTTCCTGCTCAGTGACCGGGCCAAAGCCCCTCCCATCATGGACAACCTCCTTGTGCACCCTGGGGCAGCTCCACAGAGAACCTGCAGCTGCTCCACAGGCTTTTCTTCCTGTCCTCGGTTTCTAGGCCACCCACTACTGCTGTTTTCCTGTCTCCAAACCAGTTTCTATTCTTTCTCCAGAGCCATTTTCCCACAGCCAACTCTCTCCATCTCAGAGTCCTTTGGGTCGTTTCAGGAGAGCCAGAACTAACCCAGCACTTGTGATCTGTGACCAGTTCTCATTTTTTTTCATAGCTTTTCTTTTGTGCAGACTGGGCTGGTGATTCTCTCCCACATGTGTAAATAACATGTGAATAACATGTAAATAGCATTCTCTCCCATATGTGTAGAAGTTTTTACTGTGTCTAAAACACTGGAGTTTTATGAGTGTGTGGAAAACTTCCTGGAAGGACCTATAGAGCTGAGAGAGTCAATTACTCCTGCCATAGATAATTCCCAGAATGGTTATTTCAAATGCAGAGAGGCTGAAAAACTACACTTATTCTCCCTATTAACCATAAAAGTAAGCATAGGAGTAGTCCCAGTTACCATGTGCTTCACCCCATCCCACTGTGTCTGCTCTGGGAAGTTCCATGGTATGGATTGCACATCTGTTTCGGTAGGAGAGGACCACAGGGTTCCTTCCCTGCCTCCCCATCCTCCTCTGCTCTCCCTGTCATTGAGGAAAATCTAATGTCTTCCAGCAGGTTTTTTGCCACTGTATTTGGAAACAGCTGCACCAAGGCTGGCCCCATTTCTCCTGCTCCTGCCTGGATTCACACTCATGGAGACTCCTGAGTCCCTCTGCACCATCTTCCAGTCTCCTTGCAGATATTAACACTTGTACCTGCACCCTCCCTCCTGGGGCTCCTTTACCCTGCCAGGGCCTGTGCATGGGAAACATCCCTCTGGCTGTTTGGTTGTGGATGGATAGGGGAGGGATGGATGGATGGATGGGTGGATGGATGGATGGGTGGATGGATGGATGGATGGGTGGATGGATGGATGGATGGATGGATGGATGGATGGATGGATGGATGGATAGGGGTTGGGATGGGGGATGGATGGATGGATGGATGGATGGGGGATGGATGGATGGATGGGGGATGGTTGGATGGATGGATGGATGGATGGATGGATGGATGGATGGATGGATGGATGGATGGGTGGATGGATGGATAGGGGATGGGATGGGGGATGGATGGATGGACAGATGGACACTCATCAGACGGACAGTGCAGAGCTGACAAAGTTCAGCATCTGTGCTCATGACACCAGAGTGCAGCTCCACCATCACCATCCCTGTTTCCCAAGGCTCCTGACTTGGTTCCGAGCTCATTCAGCAGCTCCAGATGAATCATTTCCAGAGCATGACAGCCTGACGCGCTGAAGTCACTCTGTGCTGGAATGGAAGTGAACCAGCAACTTCCTGTGACCTGCCTGTGAACTGGCAGCCAGAAAGCCCAGAGACGCCCTGCCTGCCCACAGCAGTGCCCCTTTTGGGGAAGCACCCTGTCCTTTGTCCCCTCAGAGCAGGATCCACCCTGAGAGTCCCCAGGACCTGCAAACCGGACGAGTTAACCACAGACTTTCCCTCTGGCATGTCAGCTGTTCACTGTTGGCCAATCCATCCTCCCTTAATGGTGATTTATTCCACAACATCTCAGCAGAGGTAATTTCCATATGGCACAGACTGCTGGAGTGGGCATTTTTCATGATATTTAGAAGCCAAGTCACTTCAATTTCCATAATATTCAAATGATTTCTAAATGTTGAAAACAGTTCACAGGAGAAAAACAAAAAGGTTACTCATAAATTCCCTGTCCTTTCTCCTGCCTCTGGGTGCAGGGAAGCTGGGCAGGATGCATATGATGCATCCTGGATCCTGCTGGGAGAGAAGGGAGTGTCTTTGGAGTTGAACCTCGCGGGAAAAGAAACCTGGTGAAGAGGGAAATGTGCATCTCACCTGCATGTGCAGGGCAAGGGAGGTGTTTCAGGTTGCTGTTACCAGCCAGGAAGGTTGGTTTGTTTGGGGAATTTAGCACCATTCCCTCCTGTCCTACAGTGATGACAGAATGTCCCAAGGGCTCCATCTCCCTGTCTACCTGGGCAGCCTCATCCTTTTGTTTTTCTTGTCTGGCCAACCCCTGAGACCTGGGGAGTTGTGAACAGGGAGACAGGAGAGCTGCCTTCCCATCACCCACCTTCCCATCACCCACCTTCCCATCTACACATTCCCATCACACACCTTCCCATCACACACCTTCCCATCACACACCTTCCCATCACACCCCTTCCCATCTACACATTTCCATTATAAAGCTTCTGCCCGGGGGGGGCAACACCCCCACACATGCAAGGGGAGAGGATTCCCCTGGTCATCACAGGAGCTGCCAGGGAAATTCCACACGGGGTTCCCACCAGGGCTGGGTGCTGCCCTTGAGGAGATCCCAGCCCTCCTCCCTGAGCTGATCTGTGCAGCAGGATCTGTTCCATGTTTCAGCCTGTTTTCCCTCTTTAGCTCATCCCAGGATGGCGCCTCGCCATGTTTCATCTTAAGGAAATCATTTCTCTCTGTTTACCTTTGACAAATATTTGCAGGTTTAGTAGCTCACATCTTGGGAAGGATTATGCAAAAATCCCCGTGGCCCCCTCCACCTCAGGTACAGGATCTGAGATCTGAGAACAAGCTCGGGCCCTGCTCCCGCAAAGCCTTTGGCTGAGCTTCACCTCCTGCTGCCTGCACACCTGGGTGCCTGGGATTACTGGGAAGGCTCTGGGAGACACTGGGCAGGATCCATCCCTTAATTTCACTGAAATGGTATAAATAGGAAGACAGGAAAAAATAAAAACCACTGTGAATTCTTTTTATCCCACTGGCTTTGATACAGATCCAGGGTTTGTTTGCTTTTTAATTTTTCACATTAAATATATAGATGATTCAAGAGGGATTCCCCCCCCAAGTCCTTCTCCTCCCATGCTTGGGTTTTGGGTTTTAGGGTTCAGGATTTAGGTGTCATGGCTGGTGGAAGAGGTTGAGTAATTCTTTAGCTTCACTGGACACCTGGAAAGGTTCTCAACTGGGAGCTGGGAACTGGGGCAGAAAAGTGGGAGGTGAGGAGAGGCTGTGATTCGTTATTGCTGGAATGGGAAACACCTCCCAGTATCCTCTCGGCATCGCCTCTGTTCTTCTGGAGCATAAATAACGAGCTCATCCCTAATGACTCCGCTCTTGTTAGGAGGAAGCTTCATTTGGGAGCTGTGTGCAGCCACTTAACATGCAATCTGTGTCCTGCTGACTGTGAGTCAGTGTCTCTCTGATCCCACAGTGCCAGGGAGGACAGTGCTGAGCAGGAGAACCCGTGTGCAGCCCCCCTGCCCCGAGGGTCTCAGACCTGCTCTGTCCTCTGGCAGGTTCATTGGTGGGGGGCAAGGAGGGCTGCCCTGGTCAGCACTTGGGTGCCAAGGCCCTGGAAGCTGGTGCAATCCCCCCTTCCCCCCTGCGTGAGGGAAAAGGCGATGCTGACCCTGTGTGGAAGCCCCGTCTGCCCCAGCTGAGCCCACGGAGCAGGAGGTGTCCTCGAGAGGAACATCCCTTGGAAGATCCAGCTGGGCTTTCCATAGCCCAGGCACCTGGGAATCATGCAAAGGGCACCTTTGGCATCACGTTGGCATGAAATACTATAGCATGTCCCCAAAATATGTTCAGGGCAAGATAATCCCACCACACCTTGTGGCTTGCTGGCTGCAGTTGTCTGTTTTCCATGCTCGAAGCTCTTTGGAGATGAAGGATCTTGTTCTGGTTGTTTGTTCAGGGCCCAGCGTAGTGGGATCTTGGCCCGTGGTTGGGACACTTGCATGTTCCATGAATACAAATGTAATTAATTAATGAAAATAACCAGTGGGAAGCCAGAGCTCATGGCCAGAGGGATCGATTCCCGGCAACGGTATTTCTTTTATTCAGTCCAAGCTCTTCTGTGCAGGAAGCAGCTCTGTAGCTGGCATGGATGTCCAAAAGTTCTTCCACTGTTCCCAGCATTGACCTTTGAAGCACCAGCTTAGCCAATCAAGTGAGATCCCAACTGGTTGGGGGGTCTTTTGAGCAGGGCCCCTCAGCAGCTCTGGAAGGCTGTAGGGTCCCTTTGGCATCTCCGAGCTGGGCAGGAAAGAGCTCCAGGGCTCCTCATTAATCAGCCACCATGCAGGGAAATTCTAGTGTCTTCTAGCAAGCTTTTTGCAGTGTATTAGGAAGCAGCTGCCTTTTAATTAGAGGACAGCTAAGTGCTGCCTTGTGATCTGCGAGGTTATGCATATTTAATAACGCCGGTCCTCATCTGCTGCTCCTGGTGCTGTTTGAGGAAGTGCAGGCTGGAAAGCCCCCTTTGATGTTTCCTCACACTGGCTGTTCCTAGAAACAGGGAGAGCGCAGCAACTGAGCCATTCCAAAATCTGGGGGAAACCACGTTGTGCAGGGAGGTTCCTCACCTGACAGCTGCTTCAGTGGTGGGGCAGCAGGTCCAGCTGGAGCAGGAGGTGTTTCTGAGCTCTGGATGTTCTGGGGGAGGAGCAGGACTGACCTGGAGAGAGAAGGGGAAGCAGGACACTGCTGCTACCTCTCCTTATCCAAGGAGTCAGTTCGAGCTCCTTTTCCTGCTGCTGGTGGGGAGAGAGATGAGCTTGAGTCTGTTCGAGCAAAGGCTCCAGTTCCTCAAATGGTGACATTCCAAGGGTGGCCCTCAGTTGTGCTGTCACCTTGGCTGAGCCAGCAGCAGCAGAAGGTGGCAGGAAGAGGTGTTGGAGTTCTTTTTCCAGATGCTGAGTGTGTCAGGGAGCACAGAGGCCATCTGCCCATCACTGCTGCAACCATGCTCAGGTTGGATCAGAAACAGCAGAAATGATCCAGCTGAATACTTGTAACTGTCCTATTCAACTGAGTTTTAAGACTGTCCGCTATGATAATTTTCCATGGTATTTAGTAATAATAATTAATAAATGACACAATTCAACAGGGAAAAAATGGAGCCGATTTGTGCCATTAGGGGCATGAGGACATTTGAATTTGAAGTGCTGGGGAACAGTCAGACAATGGCAAAAGAACTTCAGGAAATCATCCAAAGCCAGATCAAATCACCCATCGAAACTCCGGTCAGCACAAAGCTCCAGAAGACTTATTTCACTTTAGAAAGAGAACAAAAGGACCAAAACAAAGCAACAAACTCTCACGGCTTCCCTAATAATTTAACACATCCACAGCCTCCAAAGCCCTCCTCAAGCTCAACACTGGAAGCTGTCTTTGTCCTGCAGAGCTTGATATGCAGGAAGGTGATGGATGAAGGAGAACATCAAGTACTGAAATGTCCATATTGCAAAGCAGTGTCAGAGTCAGAAGTGAATGTAAGTGCCCTTTCTCTGGGGGCTGCAAAATCCCAACTTCAACACTAACCTTGTCTTTGACCTCAGTCATATCCTTCAAGTGCTGCACCTTCACTTTGAGATCTACAAAACTCCAAACTCACTGCAAACCCAGGTGTTCTCCACAGTCCTGCTCATGTTCCAGCCCTTGGTAACTGTGGGTGGGATACTCTTCTCTCTGTATTTTCTGCTCTCTGGTCCATGTTCTCCTTGTAGCTCTCTAAATATTTCCAGGTCTGTGTCCTCTCCATTTCTTGATCCTCCCTGAGGCATTTTGCAATTTTAAAATACAGTGCTTTGGCTCTTCACACTTTTCAATTCAATGCGTTTAGGTGTCACCAAATTGCTCTCAGTGTCTTTATTCTTCCTCCTTGAATGTCAGGAAAGGGCTCCACAGTATTCAGGTAAAATTCCAGTGTAGGGAGCCATTCATAGAGGAGTAAATCCTCCCAGCTCTGCATATGGAACCACAATTTGGAGCTCAGAGGAACTGAAAGAGGAGGCAGCTCCCAGCAGGAACAAACTTGGCTGCATGGATTTTCCTCATCTGACATGAGGAAAATGCAAAAAGATAATAAATAAAGGAAGAGGCAGCAGCTGCCATGGCACCTCTGCAGTGTGGTGTTAGTGACACGGGCAAAGCTGGAAGTGTCACATCCCAGTGGTGCCACACCAGTGTCCTGTTCCAGCAGGGCCGTGTGGCCTTGGAGATGCTCTGAAACACTGAGACATTCCAGGGGGCACAAGCACTTGTTCCATGAGAGCCCCTCCCTGGCACGGGGGGAGCAGGTGCTGGTTTGAGCTGCCATGACCTGAAGCTGCCCTGCAGATGCTCTTGTGACACTGGGGACCAGCCTGGTACCTGTAGCTCCTAGTCCCTGGCTTCCTAAGGATTTATGGAATCACAGAATCATTAAGGTTGGAAAATCCCTCCCAGTCCATGGAGCCCACCCTGTGCCCCACCCCCACCTTGTCCCCCAGCCCAGAGTACTGAGGGAAAAGTGCTTCCTTGGACAGGCCTTCCTTGGACACCTCCAAGGGTGGGGACTCCAACCTCCCTGGGCAACCCCTGACAGGGCCT
Source organism: Oxyruncus cristatus (assembly GCA_013399855.1). Classification (NCBI taxonomy): domain Eukaryota; kingdom Metazoa; phylum Chordata; class Aves; order Passeriformes; family Cotingidae; genus Oxyruncus; species Oxyruncus cristatus. The sequence continues at coordinate 158,229 of VXAY01003733.1, read as the reverse complement.
GACCACCGTTTCCATGAGAAAATTCCTCCTGATGTCCAACCTGACCCTCCCCAGCACAGCTTGAGGCCATTTCCTCTCCTCCTGTCCCTTGTTCCCTGGGAGCAGAGCCCGACCCGCTCCTGTCATGGAGCTGCAGAGAATGAGAAGGTCCCCCCTGAGCCTCCTTTTCCTCTCCTTTCTCCCCCTCCTTTCTCCCATGACCGTGCTCCTTGAGCCATCAGTGCCTCCTTCCTCTCTTCAAAGCAGATGAGCAGCCCCTGCAGTCAGTGAGGCTTCAGAGAGGGGAGGGCAAGGACACTCTGGTTGCTACTCCCTGGAATTTCCCCCAGGCAAGAGGCTGCTCCCGAGGTGACTGTCTCCATCACCTCCAAGGTGTTGCTCCCCCTTGGCCAAGTGGACTCTGCAGTCCAGGACTAAACTCAGACCATTCCTGTGCAGGGAGGCTTAGCAGGACCCTCCCCTCCAGGAGCCCTGGGCTACCAGGAGCTCTGAAGAACCAGACGCCCAGTTGCTGTAGCTTGATCCAATTGGAAGGACAGGCAGGAGCAGCTCTGTAGGCAGCCAAAGCAAGGGGCCTGCAGGCTTTATGTGCAGGAACAGAAGCACATTTTGGATGGGACTGAGACAGCCAAGAGGTTGGTCAGGGAGAAGGATAATTTTTTTTTTTTTGGTCAGCCTTGCTTGTTTGTTTATTTTTATTTTTATTTTTTTTTTTTTTTTTCAAAAGTGAAATGTCTCCATTAAAGCTAAACTGGGAAAGCTGCCAAGATTTGGGATGGGATCTCAGGTCAAAAACAATGTGCTGGGGAGTCAACCTAAAAAGCAAGTCTCTTGTGCAGGGGATTTGCCATGGAGTGGGAGCTCTGTGCTCCAGGCTCTTCTGGAGGATTAGAATTTCTTTGCAGTCCTGTGTCAGTGCCCCAAACATGGGGCAACATGTTGTAGTTCTGTCACTCACTTATTGAAAGTTTGCTCCTGGACAAACTGTTTTCCCATGAATATTTCATCAAACCCAATGTGTTTGGGTGGAAAAAAAAATTGATGAAATGGTCTTTTCTACAAAACAAACACACTCTGCATCAAAACCAATCCCATGCACAACGCTGCCCATCTACTCCTGTCATGCCAGCATTGCCCTCCTGAGCCCTGTGGGGCTCTTGGAGCTCAGCCCAAGCAGCAGGAGCCTGAAACCAAGCTGGCCATGGATTCATGGCCATGAGCTCCCTTCCTGTTCACTGCAGGGGGAAGGGGCATTTCACCTCCAATTCTGGCAGGAGGAAACTAAGGGGAGTCTCCTCAGTGTCTGCAGCTTCCTCAGAGGGGCAGCTCCAATCTCTGCTCTGTGGGGACAGGGACAGGAGCCAGGGAATGGCTGGAGCTGTGTCAGGGCAGGCTCAGGTTGGATCTCAGCAAAAGGTTCTTCCCCCAGAGGCTGGTTGGGCACTGACCAGGCTCCCCAGGGCAGTGGGCACAGCCCCAAGGCTGCCAGAGCTCCAGGAGGGGTTGGACAACACTCTCAGGGACAGGGTGGGATTGTTGGGGTGTCTGTGCAGGGCCAGGGGTTGGACTGATGGTCCTTGTTGGTCCCTTTCAGCTCAGGAGATTCTGTGACTCCACCATTCTGACATTTCACCTGGAGAAAACACTCGGGTGTTTCCATGCACTGCAGCCCCATCTGACCACGGATCAGCTGCTGGCCTGGGGGTGGGTGGAGGGGATCTGGCCAGGGATGCTGCTGGTGCTGAAGGCCACATGGTGCTCCTCAGTCCTCCCAGGTGCTGGGCAGCAGAGCTCCTGCTCAGCCCACTCTGGGCGGGAATTCAGTTCATATTTCAATAACAAATCTCCTAAACTCAGGCTCCCCGTGGGCCTGGCATTGATCACTGATCCTCAGAGCTTCACTCTTTCTTCCTTCAAACCTTCCCCAGGCTGCAAAGGCAGCTGCTTATTGATATTCTGAGGCAAATGTTGCAGTCTTTCAGATACTGCCAGGCTGTATGAAGAGCTGTTAATAAAATGGATTCAGCAAGCAGCAGAAGCAAAGAGAAAGGAAAAAAAAAAAAGGCTTGAAGGGGGCAGAAGGGGCATTTCCAGGCAACTGAGGGCTTTTCCCTACACTGCCTTCCACGTCTTGGCTCAGGATTGTTTGGGAACAGGAAATTCAAGGCCAGATTGTTGGGGTTTTAGCACGGGAGCAAAGAGCTTGTGTTGAAGATGTGTATTGAGTGCTGAGAGGGCCTTGACCTGAAGAACTGGGATTCAGCCATCCTGACATCTTCAAGATTGAGATTCTGGAGCACCTTATACTTAGCAGATGATCCCTGCGGATCAAGTTGACAGCCATCCCTCTTCTCCAGCGTGTGGGCAGATGTTTCTTAAAGAGGACTGGGTACCTTCACTAGCCCAGCACAGAGCCCTGTGGATGGGAACTCAGTCTGTGCTGTGTTCTGCACATCTCTGCCTCTGCAGAAAGAATGTCACATCCCCCGGGGCACTGTGGGACCCTTGTGCCACGGAGAAACCCTCACAGCAGCTTGGACAACAGTGCACACTTTTTTCCAGGACCCCGAGTTGTGTCTTCAATAGTGGGGAAGTCAAGAAAACCAAGTCATTTAAAAGAGATCAACTTGGAAGAGCAAGTCCAAGATAAAAAAGGCACTCCAGTCATGCCTGAAATCAAGGCATTTCCTAGGTGTTGACAGCAAGGAGGAGGAAGGAGGTATACTTGGCTCCCAGCAGCTGGAAAAGAGATCTGAATGTGATTTATTTCCTCCTCCACAAGGAGAAGTGCTTTAGGTTCCCCTTCATTGGGTTTTCTGGTCACAGCTTTGCTTGGAGTCTGCATGGAGAGGGCAGAGACCTCCCCTGAGCATGGACTGTGTTGGGCTGAGGGGCAGGGTCCAGAGGGGCCGTGCTCACACCTTCCTGCGATGTAGCTGCTCCTCTGGGCACTAAGGGCACAGTGTCCTCTCCTCTTGAAATGCTGGGTTTGTGCCCTGCCGTGGGTCCCATCTGTTCCTCCTCACTCCCTGGGCTGGACAGGCTGTGTGGGTCAACATACCTGGGCTGGGAGGGGGCACATAAGAACAGCTCTGAGCCTGCCAGAGCTCAAGGAGTGTGGTCCAAATGCTCTCAGGGACAGGGTGGGATTGTTGGGGTGTCTGTACAGGGCCAGGAGCTGGACCCACTGATCCTTGTAGGTCCCTTCCAGGTCAGGAAATTCCGTGATTCAGATTGTCCTTCTGGTCCCACACCACGCTGAGGCCTTTGGTGATGCCACACATTTTGAAAAACAATGTCTGACAAGCAGGGCTGGATGGTGGAGCTGTGTGTGACAGTGCAGGCCCAGGCTGTGTGTGACATTCAGATCCTCTGGCCATCCCAGCCTGGGCAGTTCTTGCTCTCCTTGACATTGGCATCGTGGTGCAGTGATTACAAGGCTCTTGTCTGACAGCTGATCCACTGTGGGATTTAGTTACTTGATTTCTCAATTTGGGAAGTCATTGGGGATTCATGGCCTGAATGGCTATTGTTTACTTCAGGCCTGGAAAGGACATCCAAAAACATGCCCACAGTGCTGGGCCGGGAGATTGACTTGGACACACAACACAAAAAGTCTGGGAAGCCACAAAACACAGAGTGACTCATCTGCTTCAGAAACAACCCTTCAGTGTCCTCACTATTGCCTGTCTTCACTTCAGGGAGGGCTGAGGTTGTTTACAGCAGGGTAAAATCCTCCAGAAAAGTCACAAGGAAGATGAGGTGTTTTGAGTTCTTCCTCCAGTGAACCTCTGCAGCCAGACCTCTCCTCCTGCCTCCTGAGCCTCACAGTACCATGGAGGTACTCGACATTTCAGCCATTCTGATTTGGGTGGGTCAATGAATAGGAAAACAAAAGACTTTCCAAGTAGTCTGCTGAGGCTTCTAATCCTTCACCAGCCCTGTGCCCTGTGTCACGTCTCTGTATCACTGTCACCTCCAGGGTTCCTCCCAGGCAGTTCAGATGTCTGTTAGGAAATCACAGAACCACAGAAACAACCGGGTTGGAAAAGATCTCTGATCATCAAGTCCAACCCTTGATCCAACCGCGGTTCCCAGCCCATGGCACTGATGCCACATCCAGTCTCACCTTGAACACCTCCAGGGACGGGGACTCCACCCCTCCCTGGGCAGCCCATTCCAAGGGCTGATCCCTCTCTCTGGAAAGAATTTCTTCCTGATGTCCAGCCTAAACCTCCCCTGGTACAGCTTGAGACCGAGCCCTCTTGTCCTACTGCTGGTTCCTGGGAGAAGAGACCAACCCCCACCTGGCTCCCCCCTCCTCTCAGGGAGTTGTGGAGAGCGATGAGGTCTCCCCTGAGCCTTCTCTTCTCCAGGCTGAACAACCCCAGCTCCCTCAGCCTCTCCTCTCAGCACTTGTGCTCCAGTCCCTTCCCCAGCCTGGTTGCTCTTCTCTGGCCCTGCTCCAGCCCCTCCATGTCCTTCCTGAACTGAGGGGCCCAGAACTGGACACAGCACTCCAGGGGTGGCCTCACCAGTGCTGAGTCCAGGGGCAGAATCACTGCCCTGCTCCTGCTGCCACACTGTTCCTGAGCCAGGCCAGGATCCACTGGCCTTCTTGGCCCCCTGGGCACCCTCTGGCTCATGTTCAGCTTCCTGTCAATCCAGCCAGATTTTACCTGAAAAAGAGGGAAGATCTCTCTGTTCCAAACAACTCCAGATGAAAACCTCCTATAGACAGTGAGTGACTCAATCCCAGGAGGCCCTTGGGACCATCACATCTTAAACAAACTGCCTCTTGGATTGACTCCAGATGCCTTTTTGACCCTGGGCAGGGCACCCTGGGCTGGGATCTGCACCAACCCTTGCTCCTGGCACCCTCCTAATGCCCAGAGACTTGGCACAGCTCCAGCTGCTGGGTCTGGGGCTGAGGGAGGGGAGGCAAGAGGAGCTGGGGCTTACTTGTTCCTCCAGCCCAGGACCAGCTCATTAGCAAAAGACGCTCTGCTTTTTAATGTCTGAAAGCTCAGGCCACCAGAAAGGTCACAGATGCCTGGTGGAAACTCCCTCCTGAGCCTGCCCGTGAGTCCCGCACAGGGAGAGCTGGAGGACAGCGGAGGGCACATCCATAGTAATCAAATGAGCTCGGCAGAGAGGAGCCCTGCGGGGGGAAGGCCGGGCTGTGCTGGGAATGTGCTCCTGGGAGAGGACAAGGTGTGCTGAGACAGAGCAGGGCGGGTGGGAAACAGATGGGGAGGAGGGCACTGACTTGACAGGAATTATGTGATGCAGCTTGTGCTGCAGAGCAGTGCCTTTGACCCGGCTCCTCTTACAGACTTGGCTCAATTTGCACATTCACTTTGAAAGGGCATTTTCATTAAGGCTGTTCCGTGGCTGGGATGCTGCATCAGGAGCCTGAACACACAGGAAAGTCCCACTCTGGGCTTGGGCAGCAGTGGAGAACCACCCAACAAGATGGCAAGGGACACTAGATTGCTGCTTAATTATTTATCTCTCTTGCCTTATTACTAAAACTTGGTCTTACACCCTCTTTCTTAAGATTTCAGAGCATGTTTGTAAACAACAGCTTAACTCATCTGGTTTTTATAGTCTGTATGTCATAATGCTTTTGGTGGCAGTGTCTGTGCTCAGCAAGAGGGTGGGGGAGTCATGGGCTGGTTGCAGCAAGCATGGGATAAAATGAGATCCCTGGACAGAAGCAACTGCCCAGTTCCTGGGAGAAACGGGGCAGAGACACTTCCAGCCCATGCAGCGTGGGAAGAAAGTAGAAGAGGAAACCAGAATGTGACTCATCAGACCATGAGTTTGTGGCCCAGCAGGGCACCCTGGAGACTGTTTAGGCATTGAGAGATTTGCTCTGCAGGTTGTTTGTCCTTCTCCTGTCCCAGGATGTTTTGCAGAACAAGTGCTGTTGGAACCTTCCCGGTGCCATCTCTGACCTTCCTCACCCAGGACAGTGGAGGGGCAACTGCTGACGTCAGAAATCAATGCTGGGGCAGGAGGAGAGGTGAGATGGCCATCACACCTTGGCTGATGTTCTGTCTCCTTGGCACCAGCTTTCCTCACAACAAACCTCTTTCCCTTAGGAACCAACCCAGGATCACTTTGTCCCAGAAGTCTGTGCTGGAAGGGAACCCTGAAGGCCATACCAACACTAGGCCAGGTCTCTGCTTCTGGGTCCAGATCCATCAGAGAACATCCTGACATGAAATGGACCCTCAAGGATCATCAAGTCCAGCTCAGTAAGTCTTGGTCACTTCAGCTATTCAAGGACAGTTCTCCATCCCTCTGGTGACCTGTCTGAAGACTTCACCACTATCCTAGGGAACAATTTTTTCCAATGCCCAACCTGAGCCTGCTACATTGCAAACTGTGGAAATAATGCCTTGCACTGCTGTCAAAGAAATTGGCTGCATCACCTTTTTAACTCCTTTTCAAGCACAGGTTGCTCTTAGACACCTCTTGGCCTCCTGCTCTTTGCCAGAGCAAACCGTCCCAGCTACCTCAGTCTGTCCTCACAGCTCAAGTGTCCTTGTCCCTGTCTATGGGGCTTCTCTGGATCCACTGAAAGGTTGAGCTAAATGCCTCCAGGGGCACTGTAACCACCCGTGGCAGGGATGGAGCTCTTTGTAGCAAGCCCCAGAGTACTTTGCTGTCTCTCCATCTCAGCATTGCTTCAGGCAGAGGTGGGAAATGCATCAGTGCTGCAGGAAAACCTTCCCTGCTCTGGACTCCCTTTTCCTTTGACCCTCAGTTGATTCCTTTCATCCTGGACCAATGAGCATCCCACCAACTGCAGCAGAAATAATCTGCTCTTGCCTCTGTGGAGTCTCATGACAGGACTGGCTGGGTTTAGAATCCATCACATCCTTGCTGGGAAAGATGAGGTGAAAGGCTGTTTACTCCTGTCAGCAACCCTCAGGAGCCATTCCTCCCTCTGAAGGTGCAGGTTGTTTCAGGCCTCTGCAGAGGATAAAGCCACATAGAGCCAGGCACACTCCACTCTCTGGGAGCCCTTCAGAGAGTTTCTAGACAGCCTCTGTAATCTGGTTTCCCCATTCTGTAGAGATAAATCCCTTCTCCACATTAAGAACACCCAGGGTATGGCTCTTCCCCACGTTTCTCTGATCCAAGTGGCTGCTGCATCGCTTGCTGTGACTTCCCTGGTGCTCCTTACATCCTGCTCCGGGTGCTCACACCTGCCCTCAGGCCACTGCGGCAGTTCAAGCAGCAGCCACCAGGCTGCTGTATTTCCCTGGAAATACAACAAAGGTTCTGCATATGTAAGAGCCTCTAAACGGTGTGTGTTTGTGAAGGCAGCAAACATTCCCCTCTCCACCCGGTGTGATGAGCAGAGTTCTGTGCCTGAGCCTGACCGGCTCCAGGCTGAGCCTAATTAGAAACTGCCTCCCAGCAGACACTCCTTCTGCTGTTATCTTCTCCTTCCCAGCTACTCAAAGGGTTATTTCTTGGATGATCTGTTCTTCAGGCTCCATAAGAGGAATAAATGCTCAGTCTGCCTTCAGAACAGCTTTGTTCAGCCCAATGTCCTGGTCAGAGTTATTAAGAAGAAAATACCACAAAATCACAGGTTGGAAGGCCCCACAGGGGCTCGTCTGGTCCCACCTCCCTGCCCAGCAGGGCCATCCCAGAGCACATGGCACAGGATTGTGCCCAGAAGGGTCCGGAATATCCCCAGTGAGGGCACTCCAGCCCCTCCCTGGGCAGCCTGGTCAGGGCTGGGGCACTGCCCAGCCAAGAAGTTCTTCCTCCTGTGCAGGGGGAACTTGCTGGGCATCAGTTCCTGCCCGCTCCTCCTGTGCCATTGCTGGGCCCCCCGAGCAGAGCCTGGTCCATGCTCTGCCCCCTCCCTGCAGCCCCGACACACCCTGGGCAGGGCCCCTCTCAGGCTCTGCTCTGGAGGCTGAACAGCCCCAGCTCCCTCAGCCTTTGCTGCTCCCAGAGCTGCTCCATCCCTGGGGCATCTCCTCATCCTGCGCCGGCCCCGCTGCAGGAGCTCCCTGTCCCTGCTGTGCTGAGGAGCCAGAGCTGGACCAGCCCTGCAGATGTGCCTGCCCAGGGCTGGCCAGAGGGGCAGGATCCCCTCCCTGCCCTGCTCCAGTGCTCTTCCTGCTGCCCCCAGGATATCATTGCCCTCCTTGGCCCCCAGGCCCACTGCTGGTCAGGGACAGCTCGTTGTCCACCAGAACCACCAGCTCTGCAGAGCTGCTCCAACAGGTCACCGTGTGCTGGTGCCTTGGGTTGTTCCTTCCCAGGAGCAGGACCTGCACTTGCCCTTGTTGAACTTGAGACAGTTCTTCCCAGTATCTCCCAATGTGCTGCCAGAAGGTGCTCCCAGCTCCTCCTGCTCATGCCACGGGCTTGTCCCATCCGTAGCTTTCCACCTAATATTTAACCTTGGGAATCCCTGATGAGCAGCACCACTGCTGCGTCTCACCACACTCCATCTGAATTCAGCACAGATCAAGCAGCACCATAGACATGAAAAACCTCTAGAGAATTTTCTTGAGCAATAATAATGCTTTTCAGAAGAAACAAACATTAAGCAACTTTGTGATTAAACTTTTATATGTTAAGCATTTAAAAAAAACAACAGCTCGAGTAAGCAGCATGTGTGAATGTTGCTCACAGATAAGCCAAGAATCTGCTATGAATATGTATCAAAGAGTCTTCATGGTAGAGCTCCATCATGAAATTGTGTTTGTGAGGTTGTTTGACAAAATAGCCACGGGAAGGCAAAAAAAAAAAGGGCAGGAAAAATTATAATGAGCATTTACTCTGCTTCCTCTCCTCAATATATCCACTGGAGGGGGGCGGATATCCCTCCCAGAGAAGGGCATTCTCTGGGACGTTTGATGGGAAACATCTGCAGTTTGAGTGACATTTGGAGCCTTGGAGATCAATGTTGCTGCTGTTTGTAGCAATTTCCTTTTTCCTTGAGGATACTGTGATTCCATAATCTTGCTCTGACAGAGCAAGGCTCTGACCCAGCCCCCACAAAGTGCCTGAAAATGGGGAATGGGGTTGGGAATTCCTTTCTGAGGGCACCTTCACTGAGAATTGGGCCCTCTGGTTGGTTTTTGGAGAATGATGTGGGAATTGCCATCCTGGGAGAGCTGAGGGAGTTCACCTGGACAAGAGAAGGGAGACTTTGGAGCCCTGTCCAGGGCCTAAAGGGGCTCCAGGAGAGCTGGAGAGGGACTGGGGAGAAGGGATGGAGGGACAGGACATAGGGAATGGCTTCCAAGTGACGGAGGGCAGGGTTAGATGGGATATTGGGAAGGAATTGTTGGCTGTGAGGGTGGGGAGGCCATGGCCCAGGTTGCCCAGAGAAGCTGTGGCTGCCCCTGGATCCCTGGAAGTGTCCAAGGTTGGGTTGGATGGGGCTTGGAGCAACCTGGGCTGGTGGAAGGTGTCCCTGCCCATGGCAGGGGGTGGGATGAGATGGGCTTTAAGGTCCTTCCCAACCCAAATCATTCTGGGATTCTATTATTTCAACAGTTGCTGCAATTTCCAGGATTATCCTGAGAGTCACATTGGCCAGGGAGCTGGGACCCTGTGTCCCCTGTACTTCCCTGAGGATCCTGCTCGTAATAACATCTTTCAGAGCAAACACACAGAAATTTGGTAAAGCTGATTCATTGTCAAGAAAATGGTGTTTTCTCCCCAGACTGGTGTCCCAGGCTGGCTGTCCATGACTCCCTGGAGTATGGGGTCCTACAGGACAAGGATGGGCTGGAAGGGGCACCAGGGCAAGCTGGGGACAACAAGCCTCCCCAAGCATCATAAGCCCAAATTCCAGTGGCTGAAGCCCTGTCTGACCCCATTATCCCTCCATAAACTGGCCCTTGTTTTGTTGCCCAGCTCTGCCTCTGTCCTGCTTCCCACTCCCTCTGCACATGTGAAAACCCATTTGGTTTGTAGCAGGTTTAATGTTTTTCCCTGATGTTTACACCTAAACTAGGACAGTTGTTTTATCCCTGAGTTGGATGTTGCTCTCTATGTAGGCTAATAAGGTTTTCCTTCATTATTAAGACAAGGTTTTGTTTGTTTGTTTGCACTTCTCCAAGAAATTTAACATTATAGAATGCTACCAGGAGCAAAGAAAAAAACAATTTTTTAAGTTTTAGGTTTCTTAGGGGAAAAAGACAACAAGAACAACAACAACAAAACAATACAAGAAAATTATGTTCCCAAGTAAAACATCAGAATTAAGTCCTCAGGAAGCCCTTGGTCACTCTGAGAAGCAAAAGTAAGGTCTGACGTTATTTCAGAATATTCTCGGACATTTGAAAGTCAGAAAATTTGAACACTTCAGCCACTCTATTTTGTATAAATGTGCACTGTGAGGCACAGGATAAACCTCTACTTATGAGCCTGAACACTGCAAACCCCTTGTACTGGGCTGGGGGATACAAGCCATATGTAACACTAATAATCATAAATGATATCACTGTTATTACTAATACTCCACTATCAAATAGGAAGAAGGGAGCTGAGGTTAAGTGTGATGAATAAATATTCAGAGTCTGGCTGTAGCTGAGGAAGGCTAAAGATGGTTATCAGGAACAGTAGCTCCCAGGCTAACAAATAATCCAAGAAAGATTAAAAAATGTATCAGGACCAAAAGTAGGCCTGGCAACCAACCCACCTTCAGCAGGGAATCAGCAATGATGGAGCAAAACAAGCTGCAGCACTAAAGGAGAGCTGTGTCTGGGGAGGTGATGGAAGGGGCTGTCACAAAGAGGCTGTGACATGGAGCTGGGGATGGGGTCAAACAGCAGCACTTCAAGGGAGGACATTTAATCCTGGAAGTCCAGGTCACCTGCACCACGAGCCTATAAAATCTGACTGAGGCACTGCTGATGTTCACTTTAGTTTGAATGGGCTGATGTTAATTTTAATGAGCTCTTGGTAGTGGGGATGCTCCAGAAGATGAACTTCTCTAGCAGCATTGGGGAAAGTTGGATGGGATGGCTTGGGGAGGACAGGGCATGGCCATGGTTGCAAGGAAAATAGTGGGACTGTTGTTACATGTTCACCAGCAAACAAGTAATAAAACCCTCGTAGTTCTGCTTCCAGCAATGGCCATTCATGCTGGTCTAGACTGCACTGCTCGTAGGAATTCAGGATCAAATTCCTTCCCTCTGTGATGGGTTAAATGATGGGGAATCCAGGATGGCATCAGTGACCTCGTTCTCCCTGCCTACACCAGGATCCACTCTTTGGGTGCCCACGGGCAGCTTCAGAATTTCTCCTAATCTGCTCCTCTGAGATTGTTAATATTTATGAACAAAGTCATCCTTTTCCTTCTCAGGAAATGGAAAGCTCAAACAAAATTTATTAATGTATTTATTTTCCTGCAAATATCTCAGAACCTGATTTCCCAGAAGTTTAGCCAAGGCTCATTCCCTGCCACAGAGCTTTCAGCCCTGAGGAGCCTTGCCAGCTCAGGAAAAGCAGCTTCTGCCTGGAATGGTGAGATCTCCACTGGGATCATTTCACCTTCCCCATCCCCTGCTGTTGGCACCTGCAGACTGTCACAGCAGGGGATGCACATGGAAAATCTCCTGGAAAGCTGTGAAGGTGCTGGTGTCGAGGGTGGCACATCAGAGCTCAGGGGCAGAGACTGAAGTCTCAGCAGTGGGTGCTCTGGGCAGTGGGTGATGGGCACCAGTGGAAGAGCCTGTGGGGATGGACAGGTCAGCAGAGGTGGGAGATCCTGGGGTATCCTGGGGGCAGCAGGAAGAGCACTGGAGCAGGGCAAGGAGGGGATCCTGCCCCTCTGGCCAGCCCTGGGCAGGCACATCTGCAGGGCTGGTCCAGCTCTGGCTCCTCAGCACAGCAGGGACAGGGAGCTCCTGCAGCGGGGCCGGCGCAGGATGAGGAGATGCCCCAGGGATGGAGCAGCTCTGGGAGCAGCAAAGGCTGAGGGAGCTGGGGCTGTTCAGCCTCCAGAGCAGAGCCTGAGAGGGGCCCTGCCCAGGGTGTGTCGGGGCTGCAGGGAGGGGGCAGAGCATGGACCAGGCTCTGCTCGGGGGGCCCAGCAATGGCACAGGAGGAACGGGCAGGAACTGATGCCCAGCAAGTTCCCCCTGCACAGGAGGAAGAACTTCTTGGCTGGGCAGTGCCCCAGCCCTGACCAGGCTGCACAGGGAGGGGCTGGAGTGCCCTCACTGGGGATATTCCAGAGCCCTCTGGGCACAATCCTGTGCCATGTGCTCTGGGATGGCCCTGCTGGGCAGGGAGGTGGGACCAGATGAGCCCCTGTGGGGCCTTCCAACCTGATCCATCCTGTGGTCTGTATTTCTGAGATGCAGGAGGGAATGGCCTCCTCACATGTGACAGACAAAGTGCTTCAAACAGATCCACAGCTGGGAGAGGAACTGTTAAAACCAGACACAACATTCTGGTTCAGGCAGGTTGGTAATCCCAAGGCAACTGAGTCATTTGAACACAGAGGTGGAATCCTTCCTTCAGGACGGGCATCTGGAAGGGCATCTACTTTCCTGAGTGGTTCACTTGGTCCCAGTGCCCAGAGTGTGGAAATTGTCCACAGAGAGCTGAAGCAGCGGAGATGAGTCTCATCCCAGGGGCAGGATCAAGGCAGAGGCTTTCAATGACCCCACTGTGGCCACTTGGATTGGTGCCAGCCCCTCCCACGGGAAGGAGTTTCCATCTCAAGCTGTCCAGAATGGGTTTTGATCCCACCACAAACCATTGCTGTGATAGGGGATGCAACTGGACATGGAACAAGGATCCCCTCAACCTTTCTGCCTGCAGCTCTTAAGGATATTTCCTAAGGAAATCTTCCCATGGTCTGATGTCCAAGTCCCCTCCCTGGCTGCACAGCTCCAAGGAATTTACCCCATTTCAGCTGAACGAGAGCAACCACTGGCACTGTACTTCGAATCCACAACATCTGCGCAATGACTCACCCAGATTTAGTCCTGGGTTTAAGAGCTTTACCTAAGCCTTATCATTTTGCACCCATCACCAGCTCCGAGCACAAACACTGATAACTCTTGACTCAGAAAATACGTGTTTATATCTTAGGTGTATGGATGGATCAGGAGTGCAAGTATGAAATGTGGTTTTCATAGAACCGTAGAATCACCCACCAAGGTGGAAAAGACCTGCAAGGTCGAGTCCAGCTTCTTCAGAAATGAATGAGTCAAACCATTCCAGGAAAAATCACATTTGTCTGAGACCTCCTGCGAACAGCTGGGCCTGGATGTTGGCATGTTGAGCTCTGTGTGTCTGTGGTTGGGAGCAGAACCATTATCATCGCCTGTTATGGTGTTTCTGAGCTTGCCAACTCCTCAGAATTTTTTGAGAAAGGAATCTGTGACCCTGGGCATGTGCTCATTTTACTTGGAAGGGAACACAGCGTGAAAGCCAGTGCCAAAATATCAGTAGGACAATGCAAATCACAAGGCAGGATTTTGGGGTAAAGCTTCCAGAGGTGAGGTGGCTTCCAGAGTACTCCTCGAGCTCCTTGAATGCCTCCACCTTGGCATAAAGCTTTGTGTAAATAACAGCTGCAGACAAACACATCCCAGAGCTATTTCCACAAATTCCAGGGGAAACACCTGTGCCCTGTGGTGGCTGTTATGTAGAAATCAGAGGTCCTGAAGTCACTGGCCTTGAAAAGGTTATTTAATGTACAGCACTAAAAATCCCAGGTTCTCCAGGGCTCAGAGAAATTTCTTGGGCTGTTTTGAGGTCTCCCAACACAACACTGGCAGGCTGAGGTTTGATACTCCTTTGATTCCCAGCATTCCAATGTAAGATGCAACCTTTCCGTAAGAATGCTTTTTTGCTCAGAAGGGTCCAGCATAAGAGGAAGCATCAGAGAGAGTAAAAACATCCTCGGTGGAGAGTGAGAAGTTGGTGCCTTGCTGGGAAAATGATACTCCAACAGGGACATCAATGGGATTGAAAGGGAGTGAGCAGAGGATGAGCCTCTTTGGGGAGCAAGACAGGAGTGAGAAGAAATGAGTCCCTTTAAGGCTGAACAATGATTTAGCTCCCTCACTGTGAATGGAAGAAATTCTCTCCTGGTAAATGATAGCTATGCCAAGATCAATCAGTGATGCATGAAAGTCACCCAGAGCAAGGTTTGGGAACCCACTACATGCCCTGGGAACCAACAGCCAACAGGCAAAACAAAAGCCCCTATGGATGCTGCTTTCTCCCAGCCTTCATCTGCTGCATGTGTCTCATTATCCTTTGCTTTTCACGGCTCCAGGCATGGCAGAGCCAACAGGCAGCCCGAGCAGTCCCACCTCCGCTCTGCCAGCCCTCAGCAGCCTCCAGTTTCCTCTTCAGACAGGTACGGACACACTCCCTCAGGTCAGGGAAGATTGGTGTAAAACCTCAGAATTCCCTGCTGTCTGCTGGAGAAGTACCCACAAACAGGGGGAAGGGCTGAAGGAAGCCAACATGTTTTCCTGATAAATAATCTGGACAACTGCAATCAGTAACTATGGAAAAGCTGTAGGGAAGTGGCAGATTTCATAGAGCCACAGAATCAGAGAATATGCTGAGCTGGAAGGGACCCACGAGGATCATCCAGTCCAACCCCTGGCCCTGCACAGGCCCATCCCCAAGAGTCACCCCCTGTGCCCCAGAGGATCATCCAAACCCTCCTGGAGCTCTGGCAGCCTTGGGGCTGTGCCCACTGCCCTGGGGAGCCTGGTCAGTGCCCAACCAGCCTCTGGGGGAAGAACCTTTTGCTGAGATCCAACCTGAGCCTGCCCTGACACAGCTCCAGCCATTCCCTGGGTGCTGTCCCTACTCACAGAGGGAAGAGATCAAAGCTGCCCCTCCACTGCCCCTCGTGAGGATGTTGAAGACCTTAATGACTTCTGACCTCAGTCTCCTCCTCTCCAGCTGAACAGACCAAGTGCCCTCAGCCAGGAGCTTCAATACTCTTCACCTTGATATGATTCCCTGTAGCCACTTTTAGATCTGACATAAGAGATTATGAGGGTCACAGAATCCCAGAATGGTTTGTGTTGGAAGGGATCTCAAAGCCCATCTCATCCTACCCCCTGCCATGGGCAGGGACACCTTCCACCAGCCCAGGTTGCTCCAAGCCCCGTCCAACCCGACCTTGGACACTTCCAGGGATCCAGGGGCAGCCACAGCTTCTCTGGGCAACCTGGGCCAGGGCCTCCCCACCCTCCCAGTCAACAATTCCTTCCTAATATCTAAGGTGGCTGGAATTAGAGCATAGGCTGAAGGGAGAGGTGATCCCTGGATAACAGCCAGGATGTCTGTGGGATGCTCAGCCCTGCAAAGCCTGGCCCAGGCAGCCAAGCCACATCAAACTCAGCTGGACTGTGCACAGAAGCAAGGTACTGTCTCACTGAAGGAGAAAGCCAAGAGGAAATTAAATTCCGAGCAGTGGAATGCACTTAATCCTTGGCCCATGGACTTCCCTGTGCTTTCTGATGGATGAAGGGAGTGGCCCCAATTCCCAGAATGGGTGCAGTTGGGATGTGTGGCACAGAACGACCGAGTTCACAACTTCACAGGCAGCACTTCCAGCACTTTCAGCTCTTAAAAGCAATTGACTGAAAAGCACATTAGAAACTTCTCCCTCTCACTCAGCCATGTCAGAGCCAGGAAGAGAGAGCAGCAGGGACAGCTCTGGAATACCAGGAAGAATGGGAGACAGGTACTCTGGTTAAATAATAAAAGGCATTCAGAGCTGAGCTGAACTCAGGCATGAGCAGAGGGACAGCTGAGGACTTGCATGTCACTCAAACCTTGAGGGAAAAGTGAAGGCTGGGCAGATGAGCTGGAAAACATACAAACCCGGATCAAACCTGGTAAATCTGGGATTCTGGGGACAAGGGCAGTTTAGCTCAGGTGAGGCAGGTTCTGAACTTGCAAAGCTTTCACAGCACTCTGATTTCAGCCCCAATGTGCAAAGTTATCCAGCAGCAGCCCAGGGGAATGAGATGCTTTCAATGAAAGCTTTACATCTTTGTCAGGCTCAGTTTGTGTGGGTGGTCAGGATACAGGAGTCAGAGTCCTCCTGCCAGCTCCTCCCTTTGGGTGACAAACTAGCATTTTTAGCACTCACCTACCATTCTTCTACTTTGAGTGAATTTTGGACCTGTGATGTGCCCTGGGCTTTCATATCCAGCCAGGAGAGTTGCAGGTGCTGACATGCTGTGATCTCAGACTTCAGCTCGTGGCATTTGGTGGTGACATCCTCACAAATGATGTGGGAAATAAGCACCAGAAGTCTTGGTCAGATGGAGATGCTCGTGCCAGCTCTGCCTAAGGAGAGAATTCCAAGTGAGCTGATCTGTGAGATGTCAGCACAAGTCGGGATTAGTTGAGCAGGACGGTCCAGTTTGGGCTCTGACATCCCTGTACAGCTTCCAGGGCTGGGTTTAATGCATTGTGCCCCAAACATTCTGAGGTTTGGCCCCTTTTTTGAGGCATTTATCTGGTCTGTAGATGCATTGCAGGTCTGTAATCTTGGCTGAGCACCTGCAGAGAAAAGAGTTCTGGAGGGCATATGGAGCTGTACCCAAAGCCCATGTGGAGTCAAGGGATCCTCTGCCAAAGGCTACTGTTGTCAGACACTGTCTTAGTTCTTCATGGATCCAACACCAGCTCTGTTCAGTCATGGAAATAGGCAGCATAGGGTGTCAGGTGGTGCCATAAGGGGCTGAGACAGCCCTGCTAATGAGCCGAAGGGAAAATGCTGGTTCTTGCAGCTTGGCTGGGAGCAGAACAAAGTGTACCCAAGCATTCACCCTGAAAAGTGACAGGCTGGACTATTACTGCTGTAAAACCAGGAAACCCAGAGACAAACCAGAACAGAGCAGAGAAAGTGACATCTGGAAGGTCAGGACAGAGCCTGGGGAGATGGAACTGTGAGGGGAGAGGACTTACATTAGAGGGAAAAGGGATAAGAACTGAAAGGCTGTTAGAGGGATTTACAGCTCTATTTTTTCCAGTGATTAACACCCTCTTTCCTGGCTGCTGCAGCTGCTCCTCAGTACAACACAGCCCCCAGCAAAGGCTCCTGCATCAGCTCACCCACCCAGAGTTGGAGAGTCCAATATTCCCCGCGTTCCTCTCCTCCAAAAGCACTTCTTATAAGTGGTCCCAAGGAACCACTTCCCCTTCAGATTATTCCCCCTTGCTCCTGATGCTGAGGTGACATTGGGCAAGTGCTAATGAAGAGGAGGAGCAGAGGAGGGAAACTGCTTCTGCTGAGGCAAAACAAGAGAATTCAGGGGCTACTGGCAAAGGGAAACTACTGGAATATTCTTCTGGGCTCACCCAAACTCTTTCATTCAAACAAAGAGAGAATATTTTTTCTTTTCTACTCAGGGTCTTTAAAATAAAGGGTTCACTAACAGGCAAAATCTATGTCAATTTTAAACAACAAAAACCTGTCATTCAGAAAGAAAGAAGCCTGAGCACTGTCACATGGGGAATATCAAAATGGAGCATTTTCTCATTTCCAAACCAAAACATTTCCTTCTAGAAAATGTGAAAATGAGGTGTTTTGACATGTTCAAAAAATTCTCTTTTACTACCTTCTTGGCTGAAAGCATTTGGCAAACTCAGTCGGCATCAATGTATAAAAGTTTCAGTTCCTGAAACTTCCAGCTTGGAGACAGTTGTGTCAGCTCAGAGCACGGCTCAGATCCAGCAGCTCTGGAGCTCGTGGTGCCTCTGGAGCATCAGAGGGACGTCCATGTACTGACCCACCTTGCTCTGCTCCTGCTTGAAAACCCCGTCCTGCTCCTCGTGCCAAAATGGCTGTGAATTGTTGGGTCATAGTGGGGGGAGAAGGCAGAGGTGTAAGTGCCTCCCCTGACAGCAGAGATCATGGAACCTGGTCTGGCTGGGAAGGGACCTTAAAGCTCATCCAGTGCCCCCCCTGCCATGGGACACCTTCCACTAGCCCAGGTTGCTCCAAGCCCCGTCCAACTTGGCCTTGGACACTTCCAGGGATCCAGGGGCAGCCACAGCTTCTCTGGACAACCTGGGCCAGGGCCTCACCACCCTCAGAGGGAAGAATTCCTTCCCAATATCCCATCTATCCCCCCTTGTCCTGTCCCTCCGTCCCTTGTCCCCAGTCCCTCTCCAGCTCTCCTGGAGCCCCTTTAGGCCCTGCAAGGGGCTCTCAGCTCTCCCTGGAGCCTTCTCTTCTCCAGGAGAACCCCCCCAGCTCTCCCAGCCTGGCTCCAGAGCAGAGGGGCTCCAGCCCTGGGAGCATCTCCGTGGCCTCCTCTGGACTCTCTCCAGCAGCTCCACGTCCTCCCTGTGCTGTTCCCCAGGGCTGGAGCAGCTCTGCAGGGGGGTCTCAGCTGAGGGGGCAGAGGGGCAGAATCCCCCTCACCCCCAGGGCCCCAAGCTCAGCCCTCCCTGCCCAGGGGGAGCACGGACTGTCCCACCCCGTGCTCGGCTCCAGCGCCTCCCCCTGCGGGTGACATCGAGCCCTGCTCAGCAACACATCAAATCCCAATTGTTTCCTAATCCTTTTGAAATGTGATAAGAGGGCAGTTAATTAGCACACAGGAAAACATGCAATTCTGATGAGGAGGCCCCGGTTAACATACCAGCTACCAAATGTCAAGATGCATTTTTAGCAATGAATGGAATTAATTTGCCAGTGTTCCCTTGTTAAATGTCAGGTCCTTATGACTTGTATACATTAAACAATTCAGAAATTGGAAAGCACTTGTGTAATCAAGTTAAGCGTGAGGTGGGCAGATTTCTTTCACCTAAACAAACCTGAAACTTTCCTTTTCCAATTAATATTGCATTTTATAACAGCCGCCACATTAATTCTTAATTAAATGCTTTTTTGAGACACTCTACTGATTAGTGTGAACTAATGAGGAACAATATGAATTGTTTATCCAGCTTCTAGTTATTTTCCTTCACAAAAAGGGATGGTGTCTGGATAACTTCTTTCATGTCTTGCTGTGACCTAAAATGACACCCTTGCAGAAAGTCTTCCATTGGAACTGCCCCAACTTCAGCCACAAGAGTGATCAAGGTGATCAAGATTTCGTGACAGTGGCTCTGCTTTCAGAGAGTCTAAAAGGGTCAAAAACCTTAACATTACCTCATGGAAAAGCAGAAAAAAAAATCAACATGACTTACATTTCCAGTGATACGAATTTAATGACAGTGAGGATGGACAGAAATTCCCAAGTCAGGAGTGTGTGTCCAGGGAAGGGAACGGAGCTGGGAAGGGGCTGGAGCAGCAGGAGGGGCTGAGGGAGCTGGGGGGGCTCAGCCTGGAGCAAAGGAGGCTCGGGGGGACCTTCTGGCTCTGCAACTCCCTGACAGGAGGGGGGAGCCGGGGGGGGGTCGGGCTCTGCTCCCAGGGAACAGGGACAGGAGGAGAGGGAACGGCCTCCAGCTGGGCCAGGGGAGGGGCAGGTTGGATATCGGGAAAATTTCTTCACTGAAAGGGTGGTCAAGCATTGGAACTGCTGCCCAGGGAAAAGGAGGAGTCACCATCTCTGGAAGTGTTCTAAAAGCACGGGGGTGTGACACGTGGGGACATGGCTTGGTGGTGAACATGGCATTTCTGGGGGAACAGTTTGTCTCAAAGATCTTAAAAGCCTTTTCCAGCCTGAATCATTCAATGATTGTATGATAATAAATCATAAAATCATAGAGTGGTTTGATTTGGAAGGACCTTAAATATCACCTACATGAATATGCAAGTAGATGACCAGGAGAGGGTTTTATGGTCATGGCTGATCTGCTTTGATCCACACCCCACAGGCCAGAGACTTCCTGACCTGAAGTTACATGTAGGTCTTCCCATCTCATTCCCCCTAAAAAAGCTCCAGCAGGAACTTGTTTAAGTGCTTTTTCATCCCAGAAACAGAGGTGATGATGCAAGTTTGCCCTTGTTAGGTTCTTGTGCAGAGGCTGTGTCGCTCTCACCTCTGCTTGAGCCTCTCCCACCTCTACAGCATTTTCTTGGAGGCAGGGGGAGCACAGTCCCACCACGTGAGCTTTGGATCCACCAGGGAGTCAGATTTTTCCTAATAAACCTGAGAGCATTTTCATGGCACTGTCCCACTGCAGATCTATTTGCTCCACACCCTGGGACTGTGTGTGCATAGTCAGGGCTGGTTTCACCTACATTTGTGACAGCCTTTATTGCCCATGAACTTACTCTGCCATTTTATCACCCAGTCCTTCAGAACTGGGAGATCTTCCCTCAGCTCCTCACAAGCACCTTTAGGTTTGACTGCCTGTTGTTGAAGATTTTGGGAGATTGATAACCAGTCCTTATGAAAACACCGAAAATTCCCTTTGAAAAAGTAAAAGGGCACAAGGTCAAGGCCATATTTTTTGGAAATTTTACCGGCATTTTCCCTTCCTGATGAAAGCTCATCATCTCTCTGAAACACTCACTAATTCACAAGGGGCACCTCACCTTCCTTGGGACAGATTCTTAAGGTTTGTTGGTGAAGGGACTTTACGAAAGATTTCTGGAAAGACAAAAACATCAGCTGGATTTATCGCCCATGAACTCCTTTATTATTAACCTATTAATTCCTTTATTAACTCTTATTTCACACCTATCAAAACTCCTTCAAAGATCACTCATATTTTTGCAGCAGGACTTCTTTTTATTTCTATTTGAACATTCTTTTTGACCAGTTTTCCTGGTCTCTGATCAGGTCTGTATTTCTCCAGATGCTCCTGAATTTCCTTCAAAAGCTGGTCCCTCATTTGTTGTCTTTCATCGCTGTAATATTGGGATTGATTTAAGTGATACTTTGCACAACACATCGAGTAGTTCAGCAATTTCATCTCTGAATTCCTTTAAACCTCTTGGGTTATTGCCATCTGTTCCTGCTCATTTTCTACCTTGCCTTTTATCATTTCTTTAAAAGCCTCCTCCTCAGGATCCGATGCTTGGTCAGGCTCATCCCCTGGAAAAAAAGACTTCCCTGAGCTCTCTGTGGCAAAGCAATAACCTTTCCTCTCTTCTGGGACCCTCATCTTCCTGGAGATCTCCTTTCAAGCCTCCATCGTTGCCCAGTTTTCTACCAGGTCTCCTTATAATGTATTTGAAAAGAAAACCTTTTATTTCAAGCTTTACTTCCTCAGCAGATTTTCAGTCTCTCAGAAGCTCGTTGGACTGACAATTACAGTTTCATATTTAAGTCATGAGAGCTCTTCTCTATTTTTCTCTTTCTGGAAATTACTCTTTTACAATAATTCCTATTTAACTCTAGTAATTCCCTTTACCCTGTGGTTTCACCAGTGGTCCCTATTTTAGGCCTGTTTATGTATTTTTCAGGGGATGATATGCCCTTACAGCTGATCCTGGAACTAAATAGGTTGATGTGACCCCAAAGTATTTTACCCTTTTTGCTGCTCCTTTTACTTTTTCTTCCCGAGATTTCTCATTTTTA
This sequence comes from Oxyruncus cristatus, assembly GCA_013399855.1. Taxonomy (NCBI): domain Eukaryota; kingdom Metazoa; phylum Chordata; class Aves; order Passeriformes; family Cotingidae; genus Oxyruncus; species Oxyruncus cristatus. The sequence goes on along the minus strand of VXAY01003733.1, from coordinate 136,750 downwards.
TGTCATTACTTCTTCATGCCCTTTTAAGGCAGGACTTTATTAAAGGGGATTTCACAGAGTGGCTCTCTCACTCCCACAAAGCTGTACAAATACAAGTGTATAATGATCATCATTACAGAGTCACTCTTTGATGACTGCACCTGGAACACTATTGTTTCAATACTCAGGATTAAATAAAGAATTTCTTCTTTTCTGATGGGATCTCGGAGCATTTGCTCCAGGAAAATCTCATTTGGAGTGGCTAAAAATTAGTTTCTGTCCCTCAGCTCATTGTAATGTCTCACATCTCCATGTGGACGTAATGAAAGGCTCCCATTACATCGTGTTTATTCCTCCCTTGTCTTTCCTCTCCCTGTATTTCAGTGAACTTCAGCCTGTGCAGAAACTTAAAAGCTTTCATTTAGTCGTATGAGGCTGTGACTGGTGATTAAATGGCCTGTGCAGCATTTCTGCCTCCTCTCTGCTCTTACTGCTCCCTGGAGATTCTGTGCCTTATTCAGGCTCCACCTGCTATTTACTTCCTGGACATCAACAAAGGCATTAAACAAGGAGAAATGGCCTCAAGTTGCACCAGGAGAGGTTCAGGTTGGATTTTAGGAGAAATTTCTTCACTGAAAGAGTGGTTAAGCCTGGCACAGGCTGCCCAGTGCAGAGGTGGAGGCACCATCCGTGGAGGAGTTCAGGAAATGAGCAGAGGTGGCACTTTGTGATATGGTTTAGTGGGCCTGGGGGTGTTGGTCAAAGGTTGATGACCTCGGAGATCTTTTCAAACCTTCGTAATTCCATGATTGTCAGGTCAAAATTCACCACCTGCCCGTGTCCATGGGGAATTCCCTCCCTGGAACTGTGCAAACCCATGCACAACAACACCGAGCGATCAAGGCCAGAAGTTATCTCCCCAAAATAGTGTTTATCAACTATTCTTACGTCTCTGTCCCTGCTGTGAAACTGGAGTGGCACTTTCCAGAAAGCTCCACTAGCAAAACCTGCTCCGTGTCTCCTGCTGAGGCCTGAGCTCTGCAGGGAGGATGTGCCCAGGGAAGGTGCCGGTTGTTAATTCAGCAGCACATCCCATTGTACTGCTGAGACATCTTCTAGACTCTGCTTAATATCCTAATCCCACCCATTTCATGTTCAAGTCCCTTTGCACTGCACTGAGGCCCCAATTTCTCCCCCATCTCTGCTGTTCACAGAGTCACAGAATCCTGGAATGTGCTGAGCTGGAAGGGACCCACAAGGATCATCCAGTCCAATGCTCAGCCCTGCACAGGCCCATCCCCAAGAGTCACCCCCTGTCCCTCAGAGCATTGTCCAAACCCTCCTGGAGCTCTGGCAGCCTTGGGGCTGTGCCCACTGCCCTGGGGAGCCTGGTCAGTGCCAACCAGCCTCTGGGGGAAGAACCTTTTGCTGAGATCCACCCTGAGCCTGCCCTGACACAGCTCCAGCCATTCCCTGGGAGCTGTCCCTGGTCCCCCCAGAGCAGAGCTCAGTCCTTATCTTGCTGTTACATGTGGGCAAGCCTGGCTGTGCTCCTGCATCCACAGTGTGCCTATGGAGGAATGTTTGGAGCTTGTCAGCCTTGTTGGATTATTATTTTTCCATCTTTCCTCAGATTTCTCAACTCTTCTGCCTGTGGATGGTGTCTCTTGCCACCCACTCCCGTTCTATAATCAGGGGAGAGGCAGCAGTTAGTGAAGAATGCTCAAATTGGGTAGATCTTCTCTGAGAGCTTAAGCAGCAGCTGTAGCTCTGTCCCAATTACCAGTTTTGGGTAGTTAGCTCTGTTTTGGGGGTTCAGCTTCAGGCAAGAGCGCACAAAGATATGAAAAAATGCCCCTTCTTCCTGGTGTAGGCAGAGGGTTCAGGGAGAAGGTCCTGGAGAACAACAGGGAGAGTCAACATAGGAGCATCCTACAGGAGCTGAACAGTGACATCAATGAACAGCCCAAGCTGTGCTTGTGCACCACGAAATATCTTGGTTTAACAGCAGAGAACAACAAATATGAGAGAGAACAACAAATGCCAAGAGTGTGTGTGAGAAAACTCTGAAAAATCGGGGTTTTTTTGCCAACTGCTTTTGCCTGTCCTGCCCAGCAGCATGAGAGCCCTCCAGGTCCTCCTGCAAGGCCAAATAATTACAGAGGACATGATCCTTGCAGGGAGGGCTCAGGGGTCAGCAACCAGCTCCTCCTCAAATGGAAATCTTCGTGCTCTCTGACCCTCTGGAAGCTCCTGCAGATCCACCCCCAGAGAACAAACTTAGCAGCTGAGGCAAAAATTTTCCTTCAAGGCAGATACTCAACTAAGACTTTCACAGAAAGAAATTTGTCCCTCAAAGCCTCCAATTTCAGTGACCTTTTTCTCAGGATTTCTTTTTAAATCCCAGGATGTTCAATTTGGCATTTTTAGGGATTTGAATTTTTTTAAGACAGTCCCAGAGACTTTGGAAAAATATTTAGTAAATCTAAATTTAGTAGCTTTTATTGTTTCTGTCAGAAATTTTCATGGGAGGAAGAAGCAGCTCCCAAGCATCTCTTTGCAGACACAGTAAAAATCCTGTACAGGTACATGTCAGAGAAAGATCACATTGTCCTTTGCAGCTGATCCTGATCCCCTCTGGAGGTCCAGAGTCTCCCTCCAGCCTAGTCAGCCTCAGAACATTATTGTGATAATGCCAACAGTGAGAGCAAGACACAGCTTTAGTCCACTTCCACGGGAACCAGGCAACTTGTTTCTCAAAATCCCCGAAACAGCTTCCTCAGTCTTTCCTCCTGGGTTGAGAAGGGAGCAGGCACAATTATATGTCTTGCAGAATTTCTGCCCGTCCAAAATCACAATGAATATGTTTTGGGAACCTGTGCATCAGCAGTTCTGTACGAGGTCCCTGCGTGGCAGCAGAACCAACACTGGGTTGCTGTGAGGTGTGAGATGCACTTGCTTCCTGCTGTGTTGCACCAGACCCTTTCCCAAGGACAGGAAAAGCCTTTTGCCACTCATGAAATCCAACACTCATGTCAGCAAAGAAGTGCCCTGGCTACAGGGAAAGGGAGATATAGATATTATGTCAGCTCTCAGCTGGTGTTTCACTCTCCTAAAGAGATTTTTCATGGCTATGAGTTAGCAATTCCTATATTCCCTTTAGGTTCTGCTCAACTTAAACAAATATTAAATAAGAAATGGGATTTAGGTGAGGTGGATCGATTCCCACTGCTCCTGCAGTGAGGCAGGGTTTTGACAGGCAGCTCCATCCCTCCTGCACGGCCAGGCCTGTGCAGATGGGGGCACTCCGGCCAAATCCATCCCAGTCCTGCCAGGGGGGTTGGAGGTACCTCTGCAGTGAGCTTGTTTTACCTGTCCTGCGCCAGAATGAGAGGCACAGACAGTTTTAGCAGTGGAGCAGTGGAAAAACAGCTCCCCAGCCAGTCCAGGGTTTTGATTTGTTCCTAATCAAGCCCAGGATGTGTTGGATGGTGCTTTCTGTGCAAGGTGTGGGGTCCTGTGAGCTGCAGCTGGTAATAGCCCACTGAAGCATCTGATCCACATCCTGAGGGAGTCAGGGCAGCCTGGAAGGGAGACTTCCTTGGCAGGAGAGGGGTTTGCACTGGTGCCTGACCCCCAGGAAAGGCTTGGCTATTCCCAGGAGGATGTACAAATACCAAGGCAGAGCATTTTATCCAGGCTGGTTTGTACCTCAGTTACCCTGTCCTTCCATATCCTCATCCTGATGTCCATGAGCACCACCCAAGGGACATCTAGAGTGGATGTCTCCAGAATGTCATGGGGACTCCTGAGTTCAGGGGGCAGAGCTGCCTCACACTGCAGGGCAGAGCTGGTCCTGGTGCCTCCATCCATTTCTGCCACAGGAACACAAGCCCAGGCTCCAAGCAGCAGGAGATGTTGCAGGAGAACAGCTCTGTCGTGTTCTCCCAGACTTCCAACTGAATTTGGGCCTGAAGGAACCCATTTTGTCCTTCTCCTCCTCCAGGCCATATATCTTTCATCCTTATTCTTTTCCAGTGGCTGCCCAAGATGCCACTGGTGCATTTCCCAATCCTGCTTGCACGAAGCTGGAGGGGTCAATCAGGGCTCCCCTGTGCAGACCCTGAGCATCCACTGCTGTCCACACCAGGGCCTTGGTGAGCTGGGCTTTGTCCTCATCACCAGGAGATCACCAGGATATCCTGGTGATGCTTCCCTGGCCTCTTCACATCTTCATACCAAGGGGAACTCATCCCAGTGCCAAAATACAGGGCCAACCCTCTCAGTTCAGGAACCAGCCTGGAAAAATCAGGTTCCTGACGGGTGCTAATTTTCTGTTATTAATTTAGACAGTAGATTTCTCCTAACCATGGGTTCTATGTTATTACAGCTATAATCCCACTAACAAGATGAGCTGCCCAGCTGGTACTTAATGTGTCTGAAGCTCTGAATTATACTGCTGGGAAAACAAGCCATGTGGAACAGGAGCAGGGCCTGGTTAACGGAGTTTAAACCTCAAGCATGGACCTCTGAGGAGAAACTGTGACACTGCTGGACCTACAGAGAGAGGGGGGATCTGGGTTCAGGGGGTCATATCTAAGTGTAGTGAAGGGAAAGTTTTATTCCACTCTGTAAAGACAAGAGGGATTTTAAAGCTTCCTAACTTCTTCCAGATTAACAGGGAGAAAAAACTCAGTAAGAAATACTCAGAGGGAAGCTCAGCCCTGGAAAGGTCAGCATGTAAAACTGCAAGAGCATCGCTCTTCCTCTCTTGTGCCTTCTTGGTCTGCCAAGCCATGTTTAGACTATCCCCAAGTACAGTGTGTCCTTGCATGTTTCCTGCACAGGACTGACTCCCTTTTTCCTTCCTTATGATGGCCAAGTAAAGCTTCCTCCTGGACACTGTTCTCCTTGGGGAGCCTTCCTGACCACAGATGATCTTTTCTTCCCTAACCTTCAGTGTCCCAAATTTCTCAGACTATCTGAGAATCAGATCCGAGCCCAAACCCACATTTAACTCACACACAGAGGCACAGACCCAGAATTAATGTTCCCAGAACCAGTGGGGTGTTCAGAGTGTCTCCCTCCCTTCTCCCTCCTTGTCTCGTGCTTTACCTGGTTAATATTTGAACCTAAAAAATCAAACACCAGAAAAGTAGAACTCTGCAAGGGCAAAGGGCAGAACAAGAACAAGATGAAGGGAAAAAAGTCATGGCTGTGACCTCCCCATCAACCACTGACTCATAGGAGAGGGCTGGAGCTCTGGAGCCAGGCTGGGAGAGCTAGGGGAGTTCCCCTGGAGGAGAGAAGGCTCCAGGGAGAGCTGAGAGCCCCTTGCAGGGCCTAAAGGGGCTCCAGGAGAGCTGGAGAGGGACTGGGGACAAGGGAGGGAGGGACAGGACACAGGGAATGGCTTCCCACTGCCAGAGGGCAGGGATAGATGGGATACTGGGAAGAATATCCCTGTGAGGGTGGGGAGGCCCTGACCCAGGGTGCCCAAAGCCTCTGCGGCTGCTGCACAACTGAATTGACATTTTCGTTCCTGTTCATCCCCTGTACTCTGAGGCACTTTTAAAGGTGCGGGTGAGGGCTGGACCTGCCAGTTCTAAAAAACCAAGCTGGTGTTACTCAGAAAGAATCCCTTTCAGAACAGAGCAAACAAATGTGACCCTCATTGTCTCCAGCCTCAGCTGAGCCAGCTGCCCTATTTCATTTTTGCCTTTCTCCCTCTCAGCTCAATCACTGAACAGAGTGCAGGACTCATCCATCCTGCTGGATCAGTCTGTGCTCCCCAGGCAAAGGCGAGTGACCAACATCACATGTGGCACCAGCACAGTTCCCTGATCAGTCCCTAAAGACAGGGACAACTTGTAGGAAAAAATGCCGAAGGCTACAAAACACAGAATCATGGAATGCTTTGGTTTGGGAGGGACCTTAAAACTCATCTCGTTCCACCCCCTGCCATGGGCAGGGACACCTTCCACCAGCCCAGGTTGCTCCAAGCCCCGTCCAACCTGGCCTTGGACACTTCCAGGGATCCAGGGGCAGCCACAGCTTCTCTGGGTACCCTGTGCCAGGGCCTCCCCACCCTCACAGGGAAGGATTTCTCCCCAACATTTAATCTAAATCCCTCATTTTCTGGTTTGAAACCATTCCCCCTTGTCGTATCACTATTTGCCCCTGTAAAAAGTCACCCTCCCCATTTTTTATGAACACCCTTTAAGTACTGGAAGGAATTAATTCCAACAGGAATGCTCCTTCTCTTCCATGTCCACTTGTTCAGGAGGGAATATGTCCTTCTAGAGTTACTTGTCTTCATCCAACAAATCCCAACACATCCTGCTGTTTAGTCGGGAAATTTCCGAGTTCATCAGTGGCCATAATTCCAGCTCAGGCCAGGCCCAAGGACTCTCCCCGTCAGAGAGCTCTCCCAGTCTGAGGACTGTCTGAGGACTGGGAGAGCAGGAAACTGGGAAAGCTCCAGAATGTTTCCTGGGACAGGAGGAAACATTTCTGAAGCTCTGCACCAGTCTCAGTCACCAGATTTGCAAGGAAGAAAATGAAGTGAAAAGAGGTGATAAACCTTCAATCCAGGCCAGGCTGGGGACAAACCAGAGCAGTTTGGGGCAGGCACATCTCAACTGCTTCACCTGGATGATCCAGCTGCCAAACCACTGCTGGGGGATGCTTGTTAAAGGTTATTTCGAGTCGTTTAGGCCTATGCAAGGACTGACACATCTGGGGAAAGAGCAGAAAAGGAAGGATTTCAAGGCACAAAAACAAATCACCAGACCAAAGCACCAAAGAAATCCACAGATAACCTGCAGGAGATGTCCTGGTGGCAGAAACCTCAAGGGACCACAGTGATCATGGAGGATGAATTTGGTTCAGTGACCAGAATTTCACCCAGTGTGGTTGAGTGACCACGTTTCACAAAGACTGACTCATCCTTCAAGGGCTCCAGGCAATCAAGGAATGATTTCTCACTTTTTTTCCTGATGTCCCTCAGAGCTCCCAGGCAGCACCTTATTTCTGTTCTGATTTTGTCTGCTTCCCACCTTTGGTGACTGAATCTGGCACTGCCTTCATTAGGCAGGCGGAAAGCCCCAGCTCCCAGACATCTTTTCCCTCTGTAGGGATTCACAGCCTATGCTCAGTTTTCCTTTCAGGTTTTCCTATGGAAGTCCTTCTTCAGCTTTTCCTGAGTGCATATTTCCAGAACAGTTCTTTTCCTGCCCTGGAGACGAGGGTGGGAGATGTCCCCTGGTTATTGCAGGTGATCAGCAGGCACAGGTCATTGGTTTCATCTGTGGAGAACCACAGCTCACCAGCAGCAAACACAGAGTCATAGAATGATGGAATCATTAAGGTTGGGAAAGACCTCCAAGATCATCAAACATTAAATACCCCCAGGCCCACTAAACCACATCCCCGGGTGCTCAGTCTGCTTGGGTTTTTTGAACACTTCCAGGGATAGTGATTCTACCTCTGCCCTGGGCAGCCCCTTCCAATGTTTAACCACTTTTTCAGTGAAGAATTTCTCCCAAATATCCAACCAAACCCCCCCCATTCCTGACTGGCTGTCCCCTCTCCTCCTTGTTCCCTGGGAGCAGATCTCGACCCCCCCCCCCGGCTCCCCACTCCTGTCAGGGAGTTGCAGAGCCAGAAGGTCCCCCCTGAGCCTCCTTTTCTCCAGGCTGAGCCCCCCCAGCTCCCTCAGCCCCTCCTGCTGCTCCAGCCCCTTCCCCAGCACACAGGTTGTGAGCATTTGTGAGATCCAGGCAAGGCTATTTAAAATAAATCAATAAATGACCCCCCACCCCAAGGTTCCTATTTTTCCTCCATCAACACTCCATAATGCAAACTGAGGAACTGGTTCTGAATATTCATGACAAAGCACAGATTAACTACTCCTTCTGCTCTCAACTAAACCTCTCTTTTCCTTACTTTTATAAGGTCTTTGTTTGCTGTTCTTCTTGTTGGAGTGAAATTCCCTCATTGCAAAGATGCTGAAAGCTCAGCTCAGGCATCTGAGGATGGAGGTGGGGCCAAGAGGTGCAGGCACCCAGGATAAACTGCTGACCTGGCTCCCTACAAGCTGCCAGCTCCTGCTTTCATTCACACCCAGCTAAACGTGATGTGCACAAGTGGCTGCAGATTCACAGTACCTGTTAAAGAACCATGAAATACTTATAAGCTGAGAGGGCTTAAAATCTCCCTTGAAAGCCTGTTCTTCGTGAAAAGTGACACTGGCACTGTCGTGAAGGGCTTCTCAACTCATACAGGAGGAGGAAACTACCTGGGGCTGTCCAGCAGCAAACTGTATTCCTGGGGCATCTCTGTAAACCAAGGCTTCTTTACTTTAAACCAAGCCTTTTACTTTCAACCAGCCTTTAAACCAAGGCTGATAAATCATTTCAATTAAGTACAGAGATGGGTATCTCTGAGAAATCTGAAGGGAAATGTGTGTGCTCTCTGTGGGTACCTGAGAGCACAGCTGGAACATGCTGAGCTCTGCCCCGGTAAAGGTGCCTAATGGGGGAGACAATTCCCAGGGAAAATGGTGAGTCTGAAGAGTCAGGGCCCAACATCCCTCAGGCTGGGAAAACTGTCTGACCTCCTGGATAGAACAGAAAATACACCAATTAAAATACAATATCCTTGTCAAGTAGGAGAAAGTCAATGGCTTCAAACTGACAATGAAGAAGTTTAGATCAGATACTGGGAAAGAATTGTTCCCTGTGAGGGTGGGCAGGCCCTGGCCCAGGTTGCCCAGAGAAGCTGTGGCTGCCCCTGGATCCCTGGAAGTGTCCAAGGCCAGGTTGGAGGGGGCTTGGAGCAACCTGGGCCAGTGGAAGGTGTCCCTGCCCATGGCAGGGGATGGGATGAGATGACCTTTAAGGTCCCTTCAACCCAAACCATCCTGTCACTCCATGATTTGATGGTTCTAAGCAGTGACTGAGGTGTTTTGGTGTGTTTAGTGCCTGACACCTCTCTCCAAATCCAGAAATTTCCTTCCTGTCTGCACCTCGTGTTGGAATCAACTTTCTATTTCCTCAGTAGTCTCTGACATGAAGAGTGGTTTCAAATGTTTTGGCAGAGAGCAATCACCCCATGTCCCAGGCAAGGACAGACCTGCTCCAGGAGCTGGGAGCACTTCAGGGACATCCACGAGTCCGGGACACCCCTGAAACCAGCACCAGCACCTGGGTGCAGGCAGCAATGCTGGGTGCTCAGGTGGTGCAGAAAGCAGCCCTTGGAGGGGTTTCCAGGTGGTAAGGAGGTGTGACAAGGTTGTCTGGATGTTTCCAGAGCATTCTTCTGTTCAAAAAGCAAACGGAGAGCAAAGACCAAGACTGGCAACCCTGACATTAGCAAAAAAAACCCAAAACCACCAACAAACCCACCTTGTTTTTCTGTTACAAAGGGGGGTGAAATCCTACGTGTTTTATTAGAGTTTTTACAACAAATCAAAATGTTCTCTTAGAATGACTGTTTTCCTTAGGCTCGGGAACGCTCTTCATTCATAGGAAAGGGATTCAAAGAGGTGGGAGAGGTAAGAAGAGAACTGATGTACAGAGGGAAGGATGCATCTGGAGCAAAGAAGATTACACTGTGGATAAAGTCCTGTCCAAACTCCTAAACACATCTAAATATTCAATTTGCTGCCCTTAGTCAGGGCCATGTGCTATGGGGAAGGCCATCCTGTGGGGGCTGGTGCCCCAGCTTCTCAGAATCAAAGAATCACAGATTATATTGAGTTGGAAGGGACCCACAAGGATCATCCAGTCCAATGCTCAGCCCTGCACAGGCCCATCCCCAAGAGTCACCCCCTGTGCCCCAGAGGATCAGCCAAACCCTCCTGGAGCTCTGGCAGCCTTGGGGCTGTGCCCACTGCCCTGGGGAGCCTGGTCAGTGCCAACCAGCCTCTGGGGGAAGAACCTTTTGCTGAGATCCAACCTGAGCCTGCCCTGACACAGCTCCAGCCATTCCCTGGGTGCTGTCCCTGGTCCCCCCAGAGCAGAGCTCAGTCCCTGCCCCTCCTCTGCCCCTGCCCAGGCAGTTGGAACTGCACTGAGGTCTCCCCTCAGTCTCCTCTGCTCCAGCTGAACACACCAAGTGCCCTCAGTGTCCTCACACGCCTTCAAATCCAGGCCCTTCCCCATCTCTGTGTCCCTCCTTTGGACACTCTCCAATGGCTCCATCTCTCCCTTCCACTGTGTCCCCCCAAACTGCCCCAATATTGAGGTGAGGCCACCCCAGGGCAGAGCAGAGCAGGACAATCCCCTCCCTGCTGCCCCAGGACAGGGATGTCCCTCCTGGCTGCCCGGGCACTGCTGGCTCAGGGACAAGGGGCACCCACCAGCACCCCCAGGGCCCTTTCCCAGCACTGCTCTCCAGCCTCTCATTCCCAGTGTGTCTGTCCCCCCAGGGTTTTCTCCATCCCAGGAGCAGAATCCGGCCCTTCCCCTTGTTGAACTTCCCATGGTTGGTCATTCCCAGCCCTCAGACCTGTCCAGGTCTCTCTGCAGGCCCTCCCTGCCTTCGGGGGATTCAACAGCTCCTCCCATTCTGTGCCATCTGCAAACTTGCTCAGAGTCCCTTCCAGGGCTGTGTCCAAGTCATTGATGGGGATGTTGGAGAGCACAGGGCCTGAAATGGAGCCCCGTGGACCCCCAGCAGTGGCATCACCCCAGTGATCCTCTGTGCTCGACCCATGAGCCAGTTGCTCACCCACCACATGATGAGTTTATCCAGCTGTGGGATGGACAGTTTGTCCAGCAGGATCCTGGGAGAGACAGGATGCAGGTGCCAAGCTGAGAGATTCTCCGCTGAACATTAAGAAAATGTCCAGAAAGCCAAGAAAGACCAATTAAACATTGAATAGTTCTCTTGCATGCATGAGAAGAGCTCTCAAACTCTCCAGGAGACAGGAGCCTGTCTGTCACCAGCAAACTTTTCTTAGGCAGCAGCAGAAGTAATGTTTGAGGCTGTGCAGCACCAAGCAGGCTGAGCAGGCATCAATTAGTTTGAAGCTGAATGGGTAGTCTTGGGAACATCAGAGGCAGGATTCAATATGTTTAAGGTGGGTGGCAGCTTATATGCCTGGCTGAGACAGTGTTTTATAGAGGAAGTATAAAAATAATAATTAAAAAAAAAGTCAGCAGCATTTAATGTGCAGGGGCTGAGTAGTATTTTCAACTTGTCTCCACCTCCTTGGAGCCATCAATGCCTTCCCAGGTTCTAGAAATGTACCTGCACTGAGCACTGCAGGTCCAAAGCCCGGGTCCTGCAGGACACTCAGGTCCAGCTTGTACTGAAGGGTCAATCTGAGTGATGTGGCTTTGCAGGAGATGCTGCTCATGGGGTTCTGCCCAGGCTGGGATGGTGAATCTGTGAGTCAGGGCTTGAGAGACACTTGGTAAAAACCTTCCACTAGACCAGCAACCCGGTCTACTGGAAGGTGTCCCTGCCCACGGCAGGGGATGGAACGAGATGGGCTTTAAGGCCTCTTCAAACCCAAACCATTCTGGGATTCTGTCATTCTGCTTGGTCCCTAATGAGTGTCTGGACCTTCTCTGCAGGGCTGGGTGCTCAAGCTCAGTCTTTTTCTGAGCTTGCCCCAGATAATCAAGCTCTGGAGATGGCAGAGGTTTCCCTGTGCTCTCAGCAGTGCTCCAGAAAGGCCCTGGGGCATCTGCAGAGCAGCAGATCCTCCTTTATGACAAGACAACCTCCAGTACAGGGACCAGCCCATGGACCTCCTGGTGGGGTCTCATCCAGGGTCCCAGCAGATGGAACAATTACTGATTCAGCACCTGCAGGACAACTTTTAATGCATCAGTTGGAGGGCACAGAAATCCACACCCAGTATAACATCCCTAACCTCTGTGGGATCACCACAGCAGAGAATTTACCCTTCTTTTCACAAGTTAAGCATTCTGCAGAGCCTACACCTCCATGGATGTGCTGGAGATTCATGAAGCCAAGAGGGAAGCAGGCAAGAAGAGTTGAGTTCTGCAGTTTACTGTGCAGGAGCTCGACCCAGAGGGATGTGCCTGTGGCTCAGTGTCTTGCACTTATTTCTGGGGTTTTTTGTTCATACCTCGACCATTTAATACAAATTGTGTGTGATAAGAATGTGTTTGAGCCGTGCAGGCCACTCCAGGCTCACAGCAGCTCCTGGAAACATTCACACTGACTGTGTAGGACCTTATCTAAGAGCTGATATTAGTGTGACATAATTAATGAATGTATGTGCCAAACAATGAGGCTCTGCCACCCCCAGTGCTGACTGTGAGCTCCTGGAGTTCCTTCCTGCCATTAGGAACTGGCTGGGGCTGTCTCAGAGAAATATCTACCAGTAAGAAGTGGGGGGAGCTTTTCATCCCAGTTATCAGTAATGAAGCCCAAAAAGGCCGATAAAGACTGCTTAGAGACAGAGTTTTTATGCCTTTAAGCAGAAGGTATTTATTGCGACATTGGGGAAGCCCCCAGCTTGTGCTGTACAAAGAGCTCCCGAGTGGTCAGGGTAAAGACAGGTAATTTATACAGCTCTTGAGAGTGATTACAGCATCTCCACATACATATTCATTTTGTGACATTATTAGATTACAATATTCATAGCAGGTGGAATTAAGGCGGAGTTTGGGGCGTGGTCTTCATTTTGAGGAATAATTTGGTGGTACATCCTGTTATTTCATCTTGGGGGGTCTTGGAATTTCTCCTCTTCCTCAGGTGTACTCTTGAACTCTCCATTGTCTTTGTCCCAGTCACTGAAGCTTGGAGAAAGCCTTGGCTTCAGGCCTACTTTACCTATTCAAATGTCCACCCTAGCTTACTTTGCCTTAATTTATTACCCCAAGCCCTTTGTGTAATGCTCCTGGTGTTCTTCTGTGGGTCTGGGTCTGCTGAACTGAACAGAACAACATTTCCTTTGAGCAGGGTAGATATGAAGGGGGGTTAGCTTTCTTAGAGCAAGATACTTTGGTTAACCCTTTTAAAGCCTTGCTTTGCTTCAATACAAGGAGTTATTACCAGCTGACTGTCAATGTGTCTGGAATGGAAATGACACTTTGTCCATATCAGTCCAAAATCAATAACAGGAAGAATTCAATGCACTGAAATAAAGTCTGGGCTCTGAAGGAATGTGGGAGCTGACGGGTCCCATCAAGGAAATGAGGAGTGAGGAGGAGGTTTGGAGTCCCCATCCCTGGAGGTGCCCAAGGAATGACTGGAGGTGGCACTCTGGGCTGGGGGACAAGGTGGGGATTGGGCACAGGTTGGACTCGATGATCCTGAAGGTGTTTTCCAACCTCAATGATTCTGTGATTCTGAGGGTCACAGGGGTCCTGCCTCTCCGGTCTGGGGAAGAGGAATAGCACAGAACCTTGTGCACAGAACCAGACTGCACAGGCCGGGCCTGTGCCAAAGGTAATAAGGTTTCCTGGTCCTTGCAGAGTTTCTTTGCCCAAATCAAGTGTGCTGGGGAAGAAGGCATTAATTTTCAGTTGAAGTCCTGATGAGCAATTTATTAGATGGTGCTCAAAATTGCAAAGCACCACTCCATAAAATGCCAAAAAAGAGCTTTTATAAAAAGAGGGGATTTGGGATGGGTTGAAATGCAGGAGGGATCTCAGCACTGCCAGCATTAGGAATTGCACTGAGAAAAGAGTTTAAAAATTAAAAATTGGACTAATTTAATTTTGTGATTGAAATATTTTCTCTGGATCAATACTTTCTTCTAGAATTCTTTTTATTTTTTTATCTCAATAAAGCCATATTTCTCGTAATAAAAAAAAAAAATAAAAAATGTAGCTCTGTGTTGGAAGATTTTCATCCAGCTCCACCTACTGCTGCTCACAGTGCTGATCCCTCCTCCCCAACGCTTCCTGACTCACTGCTGCTTCCTTTCCTTCCCTTCCTCCCGGCTGGAATGTGGAGCTGCTTCACAGCAGAAGTGGGAGCAGGCACCCTCAAACCAGGTCTGTGAGACTGATCAGGAGAAAGCTCAGGACTAGGCTTGTCTTTGCTTTGTGGAGAGGATCACAGGACTGGACTGACTGCTGGGAGAAGTCCAGAGCTGTCCTGTTTGGGAATGGCAGGACTGCTCCAGTGTCTTTCCCTGCAGGGAGGGTCCTCAGGTCCAGTGTGCTCTGGGGTGAACTCCTGCTGTATAGTCCTTGTTCAGGGGCTTAGACCTTATTTCACGTTTCTGGCTGAGGTTGTGTTGAGTCTCTGCAGGTGTCCTGTGTCTCCTGCAGGCAACAAGTCTGGGCTTTATCTTCCTTTGCATTTCCATTTCACTGCAGGCTCTGCACTGGTAACGCAGGACAGGCCCACACTGGCCCTTGCCCTTCTCCATTCTCCTCTGCCTCCACATAACTCTCCCTAACTGGTATTATCCCACCCTGCAGAGCAGTCTATTCCAAGCTCTCTCTGATCCAACAGAGTGCTTTGGGACCTGGAAGCTTTTTTTCCAAGGCCCAGATTCATGCAGCAGACTTGAGGAGGGTACCCCTGGGAGGCTTACCCTGCACAGACTCCCTGGCTGAGGGACCCTCAGTCCCCAAGAGGTCATTCCTGACAGGCATCCCCAGTATCAGACACCCCTGGGTGACACGAGATGTCCTCCATCCCACTCACCTACCCCAGGACATGGATCCCCTCTTGCCAAGTGCTCCAGAGGACAAGGACCCCGTTCATTCTGCCCTGTTCCTGGTAGGTGCAGAGAGAGGAGCCCTTGCTCCACTGAATATTAATTCATTCTGCTCCAACACCTCCAGTGGCTCAGTTTATTTGTCCTGCCACCCACAGAAACCCCTTTGAGGCAGCCTTTGCTCCACAACCATGAGCAGGACATCAGAACACAGTAAGCACATGAGAATTGTTCATTCCCATATGAAGTTGTTCATTCTCCACATCTTCTTAAGGCAATTCAGGCTTTTCTGTTCCTCACCATAATAATTCTTCTTTCTTTGTCAACCTGTTTAATCTCCTGTCATACAGATACCTCTCCCTGCCATCATTGTCCAGGTATCCCTCTTGGGTTTTTGCAGAGATCCTCTTGTTTAGGAACTGGCAGCCCAAGTGCAAGGCTGTGATGGCTGTAACTGAGAACAACCATCTTCAGACAGGAATTAATTCATGGGCATCCAGCTGCACAGGTGCTTCCTTCCACTCCACAAGTTAAAGGGCCAAAGTGCTGGATCCAGGTCCTGGCAAAACACGAAAAGCTCTCAGAGTCATTGATCTGCTCCTTGAGGTCATGGGAAAAAGGGATTCCTCCTGCCACCTTGGGTAACCTGCTCCTGTGCAAAGTCACCCTGGTAGCTGGATGTGCTTCTGATTTCTAACGCAAATCTCCTCTGCTGCACAGGGGGGCAATTGTGAAGAAACTGTGCCCTATGAGGGTGGGGAGGCCCTGGCCCAGGTTGCCCAGAGAAGCTGTGGCTGCCCCTGGATCCCTGGAAATGTCCAAGGCCAGGTTGGACAAGCCCCAGAAACCCGGGGCTTGGAGCAGCCTGGGCTAGTGGAAGGTGTCCTTGTCCATGGCAGGGGGTGGAATGGGATAAGCTGTAAGTCCCTTCCAGCCCAGATCATTCTGTGATTCCAATTACTCAAAAATGAGATGTTGCTTCAGAACAACCTGGAACATATTTCACACCATCCTCACATGGTAAACTTTGCTCTTCTCTAGATAAAACAGCCCCTTCCAGTCTCTCCAGTCTTCTCTCCTATGACCTATTTCCAGCCTCTCATCACTCTCTTTTCATTTCAGCTCTCTATTTTTCTCTGTCTTTCTCACAGTGCACTTCCCATGTGGGGATCCCTTGAAGATCCAGAGCTCTTGTTGCTAAGTGAGGGTCTGGGGCAAAGTTTGTCCATCCCATTTGTAGGACCCACTGTCATGCCCAGATCAGTCTCTGCAATGGTGCTGCCACCTGCCTCACCAGTTTGGGCATTTGATTTCTCCTCGTGCTGACTTCACACTTGCCTTTATTGTGTTTCATTATTCTTGGGTTTGATTTTTTCATCACCCCTCATCCAAGTTCGACCACAAAGCTGATTTTTTTGTTGCCTCAACGCAGTTGTGTGGTGCTGCTTCAGCGCTTTGGGTTCTCAAGAGGAGCTGGAGGCTCCGACAGTCACGATGTGGGGCTCACAGGAGAGCAGCCCCCTGCCAACCCGGCAGCTGGAGGCCAGATGGGATACCCTGGGCAATCGAAAATGGAACAGATGTCCACATTTAGGCATTTAGCTGTGTCTGATCAGTTCCATCATCTAAGCTGTTGATAAAAAGATTGAAACAAATAGCTGGCTCTTCAATCCCCATGAAATTGTGGCACTATAAACTGTGCTAAATCGTCCAGCTGGAATCATTTGCTGTGAGGTCAGAGAGCTAGAAAAGAACTGAAAGATTGAGTAGCACCAGGAAATCTGTTCTTTACCTATAAAATAAATTTGTATCCCCATTCTTGCAATGTCAATGAGTAATTTTATTATTCATTAAAACTAAAATGGTGTCATATATATAGATCTGTTTGTATGAGTCAAAGTACATGTGATTGTTGATACGGGTTTTGCATCGTTTACATTTGTAAAACAGCATTAACATGAATTCCACAAAGTTCCTGTCTATTGTCTGTGTGGGTGTTGCTCTGACTTTGCTGAATTATAAGTTCAAAAATGTTTCAGTGAACCGGGCCCAGAACAGACACCTGAGAGACTTAAATCTCTTTCTTGAGCAGATTTCTGACACTAAATTCAAAGTCTAGTGTTTTTTAAATGGTGCCATGCTGTATGATTTGCTTTCAATCCAATTTCCCTACTTGGAGGACACTCTCATGTCAGATTGTGTCCAAAGCCTTATGAAAGTCGAGATACATCATATCTATCACTTTCCGCTGTCCATAGGCCACTGACCCCATTAAAGAAAGAGATTAGATTACTTTGACATGATTTGTTCTTGACAAGTCCATGTTGGCTGTTTCCCACTGCCTTTTATCCTGTGAGTGCTTATAAAGTGATTGTTTAATAATTTGCTCCAGTATTTTTGAGTCTCTGAGTCAAACTGATGGTCTGTAATTTCCCAGCTCTTCCTGTTGCCACATTTCTCCAATGTGACCTGTAGGTTATGGGAAACTCCCCTGTTCTTTGGGGGAAATACTGCCAATGGCTCTTAGGATGTAGGAAAGCCACAAGTGCTGGAACACCCTTTTGTAGCATGAGCCCATTTCGTGTTTCCTGCATGAGTCCTTTTGGGAGTGGGGAGAACTGGGGGTCAGGGATATTTCCATGGTATTGGACCCACAGGAATGCTGTGCTACTCTGGGAGCCCCTGGGAGGCTGAGTAACAGCTGAAGGAGCTGTAAAGCCTCCCAGTCAATTGGCCTTTCCCATTCCCACTGTGGGTTGAAAGCACGTCGGCGATGCCGAAATCTCCGGCATTTTGGAAGCGGGCGGGCGGTGTGAAGCAAAACAGCATCTGCTGCAGCACCCAGGGCTCGCTGACGTCGGGCCAAAGGAATTGTTGCTTCCCATCTTTGATTCAATCCCCCGCCCCAACCATTTCATAACAGGAATGCCACCCCAGCTGAACCGCCCTGCCCAGGGCAGGGTCTCCACTGAGGAGCAGCGAGGAACTGGGATAAACTGGTGCTGTCCTGGCACTGGTCAGGTGAGGGAGGGGATTGTCCCGCTCTGCTCTGCCCTGGGGTGGCCTCACCTCAATATTGGGGCAGTTTGGGGGGACACAATGGAAGGGAGAGATGGAGCCATTGGAGAGTGTCCAAAGGAGGGACACAGAGATGGGGAAGGGCCTTGATTTGAAGGCGTGTGAGGACACTGAGGGCACTTGGTGTGTTCAGCTGGAGCAGAGGAGACTGAGGGGAGACCTCAGTGCAGTTCCAACTGCCTGGGCAGGGGCAGAGGAGGGGCAGGGACTGAGCTCTGCTCTGGGGGGACCAGGGACAGCACCCAGGGAATGGCTGGAGCTGTGTCAGGGCAGGCTCAGGTTGGATCTCAGCAAAAGGTTCTTCCCCCAGAGGCTGGTTGGCACTGACCAGGCTCCCCAGGGCAGTGGGCACAGCCCCAAGGCTGCCAGAGCTCCAGAGGGTTTGGCTGATCCTCTGGGGCACAGGGGGTGACTCTTGGGGATGGGCCTGTGCAGGGCCAGGGGTTGGACTGGATGATCCTTGTGGGTCCCTTCCAGCTCAGCGTGTCCTGTGTTTCTGTGTTTCTGTGACCTTGTCAAGCCACTTGCTCTGGCACAAGACAATACTCTGCACTCCTAAATGTGAAATATCCCTGAGAAATCCTCCAGGCAGAGATGCTGTCAGTCAGGGCAGGGGCAAGCCCTGCTCCAGGGCTCACCAGCCACTGCAGGGGAGCAAACCTGTATCCAGGGAATCTCTCATTCAAGGGAATTATCCAGTGAAGGTAAGTTTTCTCTATTCCTCTGTATTGTTTTCAAGTTACAGGAAGAAATGTGGCAGTTGGCACAGCCCCCAGGAAGGACTCAGGCTTGGGTGAATCACAGGATCTCACCCCACCAGTCCCCAACCCCGCACTGGTTCTCAGTGCCAGCCAGAGCCCTGCCAGCACCCAGACTTACAGGAAGACACACAGACCTCCTGCAATCACAGGGTGATCCAAATGTGGGTTTGATTGTGTTTGTGGGGGTCTTGGCCCTTCTGTAGTTGTGTGAGTAAGTTAAAGGGGGGCACAGCAATCCCAGGAATTGCTGCTGGGGCTCTGCTGGCATCCAGGCCGCATCCCAGCCTGGGGGGCCAAATGGGGCTCTGCACAGGTACAGGTTTGCCATGGGGTCACAGGGACTGGTATTTCTCTCCATGGGCATCCAGAAACCCACAGAGATGGTGAGACCCTGCAAGAACCTCCATGTCCTTCACCTGAGGGGACAGTGAGTGGCATTTCAGGAAGGTGTTCAACGTGTCATCACTCCAGTGTTCCCCCCTACACCAACACATTCACACACACAGAGATTCAGGAATGTTTTATGGCCAG
The DNA here is from genome assembly GCA_013399855.1 of Oxyruncus cristatus. Classification (NCBI taxonomy): domain Eukaryota; kingdom Metazoa; phylum Chordata; class Aves; order Passeriformes; family Cotingidae; genus Oxyruncus; species Oxyruncus cristatus. The sequence continues at coordinate 117,742 of VXAY01003733.1, read as the reverse complement.
ATTTTCACTTAGCTCTTCTTAATAGAGAAAAATAGCAGGTAGAGAACTTCTGCAGTGCCTGGCAGAGATGGCAAGTGATGGAGAGATAATGAAGGCTTTATTCTCCATTTGTTTAGCTGTTTAGGAGGAGAAAAAATGAGCAAGAGCTTGTGGAGAACCAGTGACGTGCTTTTGGATGTCTGATAAAATAGATGCTATCGAATTCCTCCTCAGAAGTTAATTTGCTGCAGCAGCCAATTGAAACAACAAAGCTTGGAGCACCCTTTGGTGAGTTATTTGGTCTCCAGGAAGCACCTTGTGAGCCATAAACAAACCAAACCCTTTTAATTGGAGCTCAGGGTAAGCCTATGAGCTACAAAGACATTTGACTGGTTCCTGCTGTAATCAAGTTTAGTCATCATTATGCAAAACTAATTAGCAAGTCAGAATCCTTTTTTTTGTCATCACTAAACCATTGCTGCATTTAGAAGTGAGATCCCCAAGATCTTTCCTTTCCCTGCCCTTTCCTGCTGCTATTCTGGAATTAAAGCTTCTCTTTCCATCACGACAAAGGATGTGGTGGATATAAAAAAATGTCGTCTTCGACTCTTTCCTAAAATGTCAAAAGCTGGAAATACTTGGGTTTCCTTCCCAATTATTCTGTTCTGGGAAATTCATTATTGCAGCAAAAATCTGAGAAGTTTTGAGCAGTTTATATGATTTCTGAAAATGCGTTTTTGCCCCTGCAATCTTTGGCAAGCAGGGTTTCCAATTTGTTAGAACTGTTTGCTTAATATTTCTGTTTCCGGAGTGGACTTTGGACAAATGTTGTTTGTTTGTTTGCTTGTTTGTTTGTTTTCCAATTCCCGGCAGTCAGAAGCATTGTGAAAACATTTTACAAAGATGAAAAAAAAAATCTGTTCCAAAATAAGAAACACCCTCAGTTCCTGCTCAGTGCATTTATCCTGCCGAGCACAGCAGTGGCTCCCCGGGTCTGTGGTGGCTCCAGCACCAGGAATCCCAGGAGCCCATCCCAGCCTGCAGGTTTCTGGAACCTCAGTAGCACTGATCCCGCTGCTGTCCTGGTGGAGCTGAGGACTTCCCACGGCTGGCGCTGGAGACTGTTGGGTCAGTGTGTCATTCCACAGGAGCAGGGTCCATTGGTCTTACCCAACCTCCTCACCTCCTATTTTCCAAACTCCAGGATTTGCAATTATTCCTCCTGGTAGAGATCTGCTCCTGGTAGCAGAGACCTTGTTCCTGTGTCGCTTGAGAGTAACTCTGGTGAGGAGCTGAGGGAGCTGGGGGGGCTCAGCCTGGAGGAAAAGAGGGTCTGCAACTCCCTGCCAGGAGGGGGGAGCCAGAGGTGGGGTCGGGCTCTGCTCCCAGGGAACAACAACACAAGAGGGAGCGGCCTCAAGCTGGGCCAGGGGAGGGTCAGGCTGGACATGAGGAGGAATTTCTCCCTGGAAAGGGCGGTCAGGCCTTGGCAGGGGCTGCCCAGGGAGGTTTGGAGTGCCCATCCCTGGAGGTGCCCAAGGAAGGCCTGGCCATGGCACTCAGTGCGCTGGGCTGGGGGACAAGGTGGGCATCGGGCACAGGGGGGATCCATGGGCTGGGAGGGCTTTTCCAACATCAGTGATTCAGTGGTTCTGTGTGACCCCAGGTACTGGAATCAATCCCAGTGCCCGTGGCAGAGTGACCCAGGACAGTGGGGGATTTCTCCACTGATCAGTTCCTGTCTCCTGGCCTCACTCCAGGGGTGTAGCACGAGCATCTTTCTAATCAAAATTTTCTCTTTTGGGGGGGATGGAGTGGAATAAAGGGATGATAAAGGCTCACAGAATCATTCAAGGGAATTATTGGAAGGGAATAACTAGAAGGGATCATTGGAAGTCACCCTCACCAAACACTGATCTGTTCAAAGCAAGACCAGCTCTGAGGTCAGACCTCAAACCTGAAGTTTCTCTGGAAGTTATCCTGCCTGGGCATGAAAACCTCCAAGGATGGAGACCCACAGCCTCTCTGGGCACTCTGCTGCCCTGCTTGGCTGTCAGTGCGAGAAAGTTTCTCCTTGGCTGCCTCGAGGTGGGCTGGGATACAACCAGAGACCGCCACAGACCTTGGGGGTACCAGCTCTGCTCTTGCCTCGTGTGAGGAAGGACCTACAGCATTTTGGAGGGCAGGGCTGGGATTCTGGAGGATCTTGAGAAATCCAAAATGATCTGGAAAATACATCACAGAATCCAAGAAAGGCAAATGGAGTTCAAGGATGAATGAAAAAGCTGAGCAGGGAGAGTGAGAATGATTGGAGGTAACCTGCAAAGAAAGGCTGGAATAATTGGAGGCATTTAGTCAAGAGAAGACTTAGGGGAAACATAACAGCCTGCAGTTACATAAAAGGTTTCTGTGAAGAGGAAGAGAATAATTTGTTCTGCATGTTCATTCTGCTTAGGAGATGGGGTAATTAAATCACAGTTAGGGAAATTCAGATTAGTTATTAAGAAATGCCTTTCTAATGTAAGGATAGTTAAACACTGCCATCAATTTTTCCAGGGTTTGCTGTGGAGTTTCTTGCTGGAGGGTTGGAGGAGCAGCATCATTTCTACAGACACCTTCGCTGGAGGGCACAGGGCTTTCCTCAGGTCAGGGGGGTGGAACAGGGAATGTCTTCAGGTCTGTTCAGCCCTCTTTTCTGTGGGTCTGTCGTGCAGGGAGGGTGGGTTGGGGTTTTTTCAGAAGTGTTTATGCACCAACTGCAGCTCTAGAGCTCTCAGGACCTTTAACAATTGGGTAATAACTCCCTTCTGAAAACAAGCTGGATGGTCCCACAGTATCTGGGTACTTTAGAGCTCTGCATTGTTTTCACCAGTTTCCTCTCTGAGCTCCTAAACCTCTCATGCCATTTGAGGAAAGATTAAGGCACTAATTAAACTTTAGGCAAGTAGGGACTCACGGATTAGGAAATCCTGCCCCTCTTTAGGAGCTGCACTGTCCCTGCACCTTTGCTGCTCTAAACACTCCAGTCCCCCCCTGCCTTCCCTGGGATGCAGCCTCGAGTAGAGTCAGGATTTGGATGAGTTGACCTGACATGGGGTCAAACCCTGCTGTGTTGACTTCCACATAATTCCAACCAGCATTATTCAGCAGTCTAACAAGGATCTATATTCTCCACAGAAGAAATCTGTTGGGAAATGTTGTGTCCACTATAAAAAAATATATTTAATCTTCTTTTATTTGCTGAGCTCCTTCATGCTCATTTCTGCATTTATCTTGGCACTGGTTGGGCACCTGAGCACCGTTTTCCTACCATGGATGAGTTATTCCAGCACCACCCACATCAGTGATTCAAGATGGAATATATCTATAATTGTGGAAGAGATGGAAAGTAACCATTGATACAGCTCTGCAAAGCAAAGAGGCCTTTCAGTCCCCATTGTCTGTGGGTGGCAGTGGCAATAACCCTGTCCTGGATCTGCTTTGGAGTCACACAAGATTTGATTCAACTAGTTCCTCATTTTCAAAGAGCACCTCTCAAAAAACAGATGTGGACTGCACCAAACCCTCCACTCCCAGGCTGGATCCAGACCCAAACCTTTTACATCTTCAGTTGTCTAGAAACAGACCTGAAAATGGAGCAGTAAATACGTTTCAAGTATTTTCCTTTGACTGTGAAATAATTTCCCCCGGCCAGGGCTCCCGGCTCTTTTCTACAGCTGTGCCCAGGGAACACAACTTTATTCCCAGGGTGACTCATGGGGTGGCCAGGCCAGGATTTCACTGGAGATGGGGGAAATTTGATGTGTTTGGAGAGAGATATGGAGTCTGACACATGGGAAAAAAAAAAAAAAAAAGAGGATGACTGGCCAGGTGTGTCAGCAAAGGTCCTTTACAGTAAATCATGGCTGGGCTGAAGACAAGAAGCCAAGTTCCACCACCAGCTCTGAGGGAGGTGCACAGTCAGTGTCTGCTGTCTTGGTTATAAAAAGGAATCTCATGATTCAGTGTGAAAAGACTCTGAATACAGATTTATCTCCAAATCTGCCCTTATTGCAGCAGGATCCACCAACCCACAAACCCCATGAGAGCTGCAGCTTGGTCACTTATTTTAAACCCTGGCTTTCACGGGTTGCCTGTTCCCAGCATGCCCAGCATGTCAAACTTTTGATGGGAAATATCTCGGGGGGAGGAGAATGGCATGTGTGAGGTTTGCTTATGGTGCATTTTTCAGACTGCCATTAAACTGATCTATTGCTGGAACAAACAATAAAAAACTGATTAAAACTCAGCCCTTCATAAATTAAACATTGTTGTCTCTGGCTGGCAAGCCTGCACTTGGCAGAGAGCTGGAACAATAGAACTTGGGGCAGTGTGTATCTACAGAGTGACAGGCTGGGGGGATTTATTCCCCCTCCTCCCCACATTATCAAATAAAAGGTACATTGGCAAAATTAGAAAACTCCTGAACCCTGCTGGGCCAACGGCTTTTGCAAAATACCTCTCCCAGGTGAGCTGCTTGTCAAGCAGAAAGGCCACAAAACCACCTGCTCCAAGGTTTGGAGGGTTTATGAATATAGATATTTGAGTTCAGGTGATTTGTATTAACTGCAAACATTCTGCTGGGAGGGAACACAATGACAAACTCCTGTGCCTGGTGCGTGGTGTCCTCAGGGTCATCCCAGCAGGAGCCTCTGGCTCCACCAGGATTAAATCAGAGCTCCTTCTCAGCATCATTTCATTGGAAGGAAAGGAAGAAAAGAGGTAGGAAAGAGCTGGGAGGAGGTCTAGTGGTTTCCTTCCTGTCCTGATGGGAATAGCAAGCTGCATTCCCACTGGGAACTTCACAGCTCTGTATTTGCATGTAGATTGAACCTCAGGAAGCACTGAAGGACTGGTGTCAGCACAGCCCTGTCTCTCCTTTTGCTGTTCTCTTACTCTCACTCCAGCTCCTACGCTGGGGAGCACCAAGAAGAGGGTGAAGCATTTTTCAGAGCTGCTCTCTGTGCATTTTGAGCCACCCAACGGCAGCCCAGCCCAGGCTCTGCAAGCCCCACACCACTGCAGTCAGCTTTGATGCTTCTTCCAAAGTCAGTGCACAAGGGGAAGGATCCTCTGAGCTCCAGCATTGCCCTGTGATTGCCCAGGGATTCACTTCCAGCTCAGCCCATGTGCCTGAGCTTACTCACTCTTCTTCCTGTAAGTCCTGCCATGGAGATTGGCTGTTAACCCTCGTCTCCCACAGGCTCCTGCCTGTTCCATCCTGAGGACTCCTGTGTGTTCATCCAGAATTCCCATCCCCACTTTTTCCAGGTGCTTTTTGAGCACATAAGAAGATCAAGGTGCTGGAGCTGCTGGCAGGTGCTGCCGATGTGCTCAGTCGTGAGGAACTTCAGCACTTCACTTGTGTCTGTCCTTTGGACTCAAATATTCACACAGGTGGAACGTGATTTCAGAAGCTCCTTCCCTGAACTATCCAGAGCACGGATTATCCACATCTGCCTTTTGTGCATTTGAGGGAGGACAGCAAACCTGGTGTGCACCAGCTCAGTCCAGGGAGGTTTAGGTTGGATACTGGGAAAAATGTCTTCACTGACAGGGTGGTCAGGCACTGGCACAGCTGCCCAGGGCAGAGTGGGGTCACCATCCCTGGAGGTGTCCAAGAAACGAGCAGATGTGGCACTTTGTGATATAGTTCAGTGGGTGTGTGGTACTTAGGCAAAGATCTCGGAGGTCTTTTCCAACTTTAATGATTCCATGATTCTATGATTCCATCACTGTCTTTATTTCTTTGTTGGGTGGACTGGATCGATTCCCAGTGTCACAGCTCCACATTCACACACATGGGTTCAACATGGGCTTCTCTCCATTTTCAAGGTACAGAACCCTCAGCTTGCACTGTGAGTATGGTGAGAAGAACAGAGGTTGCTCCTCATTAGGGTGGCATCCACGGACATTCCAAAATCCTCTGCTTCTGAACTGCTGTGATCCTTCCTGACCAACAGACTCACCTGTCTGGAGGGATCTGAAGGGTGGGGCCACAGGCCAGACACATGACAGAGAAAGAGGTACTCAGAGGTGTCTGGAACCAAGTTTCTCTGTGACACCCTGTGAAAAACAGATGTGTAACCCAGTGGGAATAACCCTGGCATCAGTGGGGAGTGGATCTGGGTATGTTGTGCTTGCTGTCTCTGTGGTAAACAGGCATTAAACCCGGAAATGTCCATTATCAGCATCTCCACCTGTTTATCCAAGTTAAAGCACCTTAAGCAGCAATCCCTGGGCATTTCTCAGCCTCCAGTGTGGCACCTTGAGGCACAGAGGCTGCGTTCAGCCAATAACCTGCAGCCCAGGGCCACCCTGTCCCCACGTCATTTCTTCAAAAGGTCCAACAGCTGGAAACTAGAGCCAGTTATAAGCTGGATGTGCTTTTAGTGGAAACTATGGTAGCTACCAGAACCACCTTTTCAAACCAAATGGCACTTTCCAAGACAGTGATAAACACTGCATTTAAATTTTAAAACTTATTTGTGTTTTTAATTAGTTTTGTGTCATTTTCCAGCCACAGGATCTGATGGGGCCTTTTCCTGCTAAAGAGGCTCTTCAGCATGGAGATAAAGACTTTTCTTTCCCCTACCTGTGGTCAGTTTATGGGTAAATGACCAACTTCTAACCTGCCAGGCAGTCAGGACAAAGTGTTTTGTGTCTAATCCACCTGCCTCTGTGCTCATCAACATTGCACAGGGGAGGACCCACTGAGAAACACCTTCCTCGAGCACCATCCTGCACAACACAAACCCTCGAGTCAGCACTGGGGCATCACCAGACCTTCCCTCTCCTAAGCTGTGACCTCCTGCCTGCTGCTTCTCCAAACAGAACAGCTGTGGAGTAGGGAGCCAGATGACCCTGACAGAAGTACATTTTCTATTGCATCCAGAAAACATGGGAAAGCACAGAATGCCAGACCCAGCTCAGTGGAGCCACTCTGACTGGAACAGTGGGAGAAGCCAGAAAGTAAGTAAGGTACCATCGGGGCAGTACTTGCTCTCCAGCCAATACTCAAGGGGAAAAATTCTGCCTGGTTTAAATATTTACTCCTGTCAGGACATCCAGTACAGGGAACAATGAGGGCTGGAGGAGATCTCAGCACTGCTGGATCTGTCCCTGGGCTCCTCTGCTCCACTGAAACTGGATTGTAAACGTGTCACAGAATCCCAGCACATGCTGAGCTGGAAGGGACCCACAAGGATCATCCAGTTCAACCCCTGGCCCTGCACAGGCCCATCCCCAAGAGTCACCCCCTGTGCCCCAGAGGATCAGCCAAACCCTCCTGGAGCTCTGGCAGCCTTGGGGCTGTGCCCACTGCCCTGGGGAGCCTGGTCAGTGCCACCCAGCCTCTGGGGGAAGAACCTTTTGCTGAGATCCAACCTGAGCCTGCCCTGACACAGCTCCAGCCATTCCCTGGGTGCTGTCCCTGGTCCCCCCAGAGCAGAGCTCAGTCCCTGCCCCTCCTCTGCCCCTGCCCAGGCAGTTGGAAGTGCACTGAGGTCTCCCCTCAGTCTCCTCTGCTCCAGCTGAACACACCAAGTGCCCTCAGTGTCCTCACCTGCCTTCAAATCAAGGCCCTTCCCCACCAGCTTGAAATTAAAGCAGAGGATTTCCAGGCTGGGCTTGGTGAAGGACTCAGTGAGATGATCCTGCGTGGTGGGACTGAGGGGCCTGAGAAGGAAGTGTGGGATGTGCTGTGGGTTGTGGTGATTTTTCCAATCCATGGACACCACTGATTCTGCCCACATGGACACAGTGACTCTGTCTCCTCTCAGTGGCACCCACAGGCTGTTGTGTAACTCTGCCACATGGAGAATGTCTTGTAACCTGTGCAGAGCTGCTCAGGACACATGGACGGGAAAGGGGAGCCCTCTCTTGGCTTCCTGCTGGCACAGGAACAAGGTGCATGCAGAGGGTCAGGCTCTCCGTGTGGGGCTGCTGGCAGGGCCCTTTCCTCCTCTCGGCTGCAGTGCCCCTCCTGGGGCAGAAACAACCCCATGACATTGCTCATGCAGTGCCCAGGCAGAGCTGGGGGCCATTCCATCAGCCACCGTCCAGCCAGAGAATAAAGTTACATCTGTGCCAATAAAGACACCTTAAAATTAATGTCCTTGTGTATTTTCCTTGCTTCAGTGCAGTTTCTTTTGCAACCTTGATGTTATCTGGCTGCAGTTAACCAGCTCCAGTGCAAGGGACACCTCCACGTATTGATTCCGACTGTTTAAACTTTGTTATTTCATTCAATCCTTTGCTCACTGTACCTCACATGCACACCCCAGGCTGGGTGTTTAGTCCTCAGCTATTACTGGTTTGGTATTAAATGGTCTGTTTCAACATAAAACACACACAATATTCATCTTAATTTTCTAAAGCTAAACAAGTGTATAAATAGATAACATTTCGATCAATTAGGCTGGCTCCTCTTTCTTCCCCAAATTAGCTTCCTACAAAGGGCTTCTGCAGCAAAGCAATGATGTGTTTTGGAAGAGAACTTGGAGGAACTACTTGGAATCGAATCTGTGTCACTGAAGGGCAGGAAGCACCTGGCTGGGCTGGGATATCAAGAAGTGGCTGGTTCCCAGAGCAGGACAGACCTCAGCTTGGTCCTGGACACACAGACTCTCCCATGCAGGAGCATCCTGTCTCTGAGGCTCCAGGGAGGCACAACTTGGTCCTGATTGTGATATAGAGAATTGGGAAGGATTTCTAGAGCTTTGTTTGCTGAGTCACCAGTGCTTTTTTAGCAGCTGGTGATAAAGCAATGCTGAAAGTGGCAGCAGTGATGCAGAGATGAGACTGTCACCACTTTGGTCCTTTCTCTGGGCCCTGCAGCAGAGAAACTCTGGTGAGAGGACACATCTCTTAATGCCCAGGCCTCAGGGTGCCTGGGAGGGCTGTGCTGTGGTGCCAGGCTCCTCCTGGGGTTGTTACCCAAACTGGGTGGGAGTGGCACCACCCCACATGTTCCAGCTGCTGCTGTGCCCTCCTCCAAGGGTGGCCCTGACCCCAAACACCAGCTCAGTGGCACCACAGCCACTCATGTAGAGCAACCCAGAGCAGCTGAATGGGCTGGGAGAGGGATCCTGGAGCCAAGGACATATTGCATAGGAACATCTCATTTTGTTTGGAAGCATCAGGGCCTTGCCCAAGGTAAAACATGGAAGTCATAAACACATGGAAGTCAGGAAAACAACAAAACCTATAAATTTTCTTCCTTCCATTAGAGAATCAAAGCTCTTACCAAAGGCACGTTTTGAAATGACTGGTTTTATCAAGTTCTACTTTTCTTTGCCTCTGCTCCAGTCCAAGGGCAGGACAGAACTTGAGCCAGGACTGAACTGCTCCATCCAAAGTGAGGTTGTCCCTCCTCTCTTGCAGCTGGTCTCTTGTATCTCTGCTCTTCATTAACAGCCCTGCCCTGGTCTGAGACAGGAGCACATGTTAATCATCCCCTTCATGAGCTGGTGCCTTCCCATGGGGTAAGGATAAAGTGCAAGGCTGTATCTCAGCCTCCCCGAGCTGACAGCTCCCTCCCCCCCAGCCAGGCAGCTGCTGCAGGTTTGAAATGTCATAACTCTGCTCTGAATCACAACCGTGCCCCCCACACCCCCCTCCAGCCCCTGGGCAAGCAGGAAGAAAAGGAAATGCTCAGTGTAACCCACTCACCCTGAAAAGCCTTTCTGCACTTCTGCAGGTCCTGGGAACGCTCTGCTCCTGTCTCAGCTCATGCAGGGGATGGACACACCCCAACCTCGGCCACGCTGAAACCCCCAGCGCAGGAGGATGTGAGAGGCACCAGCACCATGGACAGGGCTTCAGGAACCTTCTGCTCCTGCAGATGCTCCACAAGTCACACCCAATGACTGGAACACGCCCCTCCCAGAGGGTCTTTCACCCCACTCCAAGGCTGTTGGGATCTCCTCTCACCAGCTAAAGACCGTGACTGTGCTCAGCATCACAGAATCCCCGGGTATGCTGAGCTGGAAGGGACCCACAAGGATCATCCAGTCCAAGCCCTGGCCCTGCACAGGCCCATCCCCAAGAGTCACCCCCTGTGCCCCAGAGGATCAGCCAAACCCTCCTGGAGCTCTGGCAGCCTTGGGGCTGTGCCCACTGCCCGGGGGAGCCTGGTCAGTGCCACCCAGCCTCTGGGGGAAGAACCTTTTGCTGAGATCCACCCTGAGCCTGCCCTGACACAGCTCCAGCCATTCCCTGGGTGCTGTCCCTGGTCCCCCCAGAGCAGAGCTCAGTCCCTGCCCCTCCTCTGCCCCTGCCCAGGCAGTTGGAACTGCACTGAGGTCTCCCCTCAGTCTCCTCTGCTCCAGCTGAACACACCAAGTTCCCTCAGTGTCCTCACACGCTTTCAAATCAAGGCCCTTCCCCACCTCCATTGCACACCCCGTGACTGCTGTATGTCTGCTTGCAGCAGAGCTTATAAAAATGCTTTGTTCATTGAAAAACACAATCCAGGACCTTGTTAGTCTTAATAAGGAAACTCTTATTTAATCAATTTACATTTTTGCCTCCAGTGTTTGGGTAAAGAGATTTCAGGTTCAGAATAACTTGCCATGGCTCAGTTTGAAAGCACATTCCTTGTCAGTTGATTAACACAAGTGTTTGGGAAGGGAAAGGGGTTCATGTATCTGTAGCAGAGAAGAGATTGTAGAGAAGACAGCACAGAACTGTATGTAATGAGACATTATGATGAACTTTTGTGCCAATAGAGAATTGTACTAAACTGTGAAATTTTGGATGTAACAAATATCTTCATTCAAACTCAATAAACCAGATTCAATAATTATCCAGGAAATCTCTTGTTGATTCAAGTTACTGAAATAATTTTTGGGCAATTCTGCAGGGCTTCATCTCTGAAGGCAGCTTGAATGCAGAGAGGGGGCAGGACTTGATATTACGGGGAAGAAGAGCTGAGCATTTGTCTTGCTGTCTGAAAACCTTGTTGTCAGCTGGAGAAAGTCAAGGAACTTGGTTGGAAGGGGCTGCTTCAGCCTCATCCTGAGCACTGAACTCACAAGGAATGTGGAGGGGGGAGCAGCTGGAAATGTTGGTGACGGCAGGAACAACCACATGAGGCCAAACTCCTGATGGTACACATCATGGATTCTCTGAATCCAGGAGTCTCCATGGGAAAGGGGAACAGGAATTTTTACTCTAATAGTAAAGGAAACAACCAGACACAAGGCTTGGAAAAGCTGTCACCTACTGCCATGAACACTCAGGCACTGCTGTGACAAGAGGGCACTGAATCCTGAAGTTTTGATATCAAACTTATATGCAAAGAAAAAAGAGGGAATTCTGAACTGGGGTTTCAGACCAAGCTGTCATTTGCTATTGATAGTGACAAGAAAAATTTTAAGTGAAATCCTAAATGTGCAGAGCTGGCAATTTCAGAGCTGAAATTTTAATCAATGTCTTAATTCTGTAATTTCTGTGTAGAGTCTTTTGTAACATAAGCTCAAAATGTCAGGCATCAGGACAGACCATGTGCAAACCTACATTTCATGGATCTAAGCTTTAACCAAACTGACTGAAGCAATATGTCATCTGCACATGTCCTGTGTCTCAGGATGAGGCCACCGAGACTCATCTCTTAATGCTGAAGCCTCCACTGGTCCAGAAGAGATCCAGAAAACTCTTGGAAGAAAAGGAATAATAGGAAGGAATTCCCCACACCACAAAGGCTTTTTCCTTGGGGAGTTATCATTATATGCCTGTCCTGCTCATGTGCTGGACACCAGAGCTGGTGGCTCTGGCTGGTGAAAATGAGCCAGTGCCTGCCTAGGTACAGCCCTGGTTTGAGCTGAGCTTATCAGAAACGACTGTGTGAGAAACAGTGCACTTCTGAGTGTGCTGTGATCTCAGAGAATAATCACAGAATCACAGAACACGCTGAGTTGGAAGGGACCCACAAGGATCATCCAGTCCAACCCCTGGCCCTGCACAGGCCCATCCCCAAGAGTCACCCCCTGTGCCCCAGAGGATCAGCCAAACCCTCCTGGAGCTCTGGCAGCCTTGGGGCTGTGCCCACTGCCCTGGGGAGCCTGGTCAGTGCCAACCAGCCTCTGGGGGAAGAACCTTTTGCTGAGATCCAACCTGAGCCTGCCCTGACACAGCTCCAGCCATTCCCTGGGTGCTGTCCCTGGTCCCCCCAGAGCAGAGCTCAGTCCTGCCCCTCCTCTGCCCCTGCCCAGGCAGTTGGAACTGCACTGAGGTCTCCCCTCAGTCTCCTCTGCTCCAGCTGAACACACCAAGTGCCCTCAGTGTCCTCACACGCCTTCAAATCAAGGCCCTTCCCCATCTCTGTGTCCCTCCTTTGGACACTCTCCAATGGCTCCATCTCTCCCTTCCATTGTGTCCCCCCAAACTGCCCCAATACTGAGGTGAGGCCGCCCCAGGGCAGAGCAGAGCGGGACAATCCCCTCCCTGCTGCCCCAGGACAGGGATGTCCCTCCTGGCTGCCAGGGCACTGCTGGCTCAGGGACAAGGGGCACCCACCAGCACCCCCAGGGCCCTTTCCCAGCACTGCTCTCCAGCCTCTCATTCCCAGTCTGCGGGAACATCCCGTAAGGAGCAATTTCAGTGCTGTGTCTGGAGCTGTGCCTGCTGCTGGAATAAAAGCCCTGATATAAATCAGAGTTAACTCCCCTGGCTACAGGAGCTCCCCTGGATTTACACTAAAATCAGGTGTTAAGGTGAGAGACTGTTCTCGCCTACTTAAGCCAGGATCGGTTGTTGAAGTGGGTATGAGCAGAGAGTAAGGGCTGTTTAAGAGCCGTGAGACACCCTGACTGCTTATCCTGCATATTTATTTTGCCTGCATGAATTCATTACACTGAAATTAAACATCTTTTCTAAATTATTAATAATCCTAAATGTTTATGAAAATACAGAACAAATAAACATGACAAACACTGTGATTCAGATGAAAGAAAAGATAATTATAATCCTTCCATATTTGCATATGGAAAATGAAGAATTTTGAGTTAATGAGATTTATCCTTCTTTCTGGCCATTTTAGTGGAGTACTTTTTTTAAAATCTATTAAACTCAAGATTTTCACATAAAACAATACAAAATACTACGAGAAAAAGACATTAGAGTCAATCTATTCTTCATGCTAGTCACAAAATCAATTGCATTTATTGTTCAGAAAAATTAAAAACCTTTCTACATTTTATTAAAGTGCACATCTCAACCATATAGTGAGATAAATAATTGATACATCACAAATACATCACCTACAAAATACTTATTGGAAAGAAATAACTGGTTTATTAGCCATTTCTTTCAATAGCAGTGCTGTGCTGTTTTGATGTTCACAACTTTAATGGTTGGGGTTTTTTTGACAAGAAAACATGCCAGCTGCTTATTATTTCATTGTGCTTAACATTATTTTATAACAAACCGTCAAATTTGCTGGAGATAAAAGCTATTATGTGAGGAAAGCTGTTGTGCTCCAGGTACAGCAATTTGGCTCTGTTAGTGTGAGAATACTTCAGCATCTTCACACCCAGAAATGGGTTTGTGCAGAGCTCTGGAGTCTGTTGGTCCTTAAATCAGGCCTGGATTTGCTTAAATCCTGCCTAAGGGAGAGCTGGGGTTTGGTGAGTTCCTTGGAAGGCAGAGATGGCAGAGCTGTTCCTGGTGGGAAGCTGGTGGAGGATGCCCTGGGAGCACATGTGGCTCAGCAGCTGAGAGCAGCAAACCTCCTCAGCACTCGACTGTGAGGGTGGGGAGGCCCTGGCACAGGTTGCCCAGAGCAGCTGTGGCTGCCCCTGGATCCCTGGAAGTGTCCAAGGCCAGGTTGGACGGGGCTTGGAGCAACCTGGGCTAGTGGAAGGTGTCCCATGGCAGGGGTGGCACTGGATGAGCTTTAAGGTCCCTTCCCAGCCAGACCAGGTTCCATGATCTCTGCTGTCAGGGGAGGCACTTACACCTCTGCCTTCTCCCCCCACTATGACCCAACAATTCACAGCCATTTTGGCACGAGGAGCAGGACGGGGTTTTCAAGCAGGAGCAGAGCAAGGTGGGTCAGTACATGGACGTCCCTCTGATGCTCCAGAGGCACCACGAGCTCCAGAGCTGCTGGATCTGAGCCGTGCTCTGAGCTGACACAACTGTCTCCAATATAGAAGTTACCATGGACTTCCCAACCCAAACCATTCTGTGGTTCTGTGACTTCTCTGCCACCACTGCAGCCCATCTGCAAATAAGGCAGAAGGATCCTCCTGCTCCCCAGATGTTCTCACGTCTCCTGTGCCTGATTCCTCTCACAGCAGCAGCAGATGTGGCTCCCTGGCTTCCCCAAACACACACATCAGACCTCGAGCAGGGTGGAGGGATGAGGTGACAGCCACACATTGTACAGGATCACAGTTCCTGAGCTGGAAGGGACCCCCAAGGATCATCCAGTCCAACCCCTGGCCCTGCACAGGCCCATCCCCAAGAGTCACCCCCTGTGCCCCAGAGGATCAGCCAAACCCTCCCGGAGCTCTGGCAGCCTTGGGGCTGTGCCCACTGCCCTGGGGAGCCTGGTCAGTGCCAACCAGCCTCTGGCCAAGGGAATCACAGTAATTACTGAGAGGAGCCCAAGCAACTGATCTCAGGGCTTCCTGAGGTGCTGTCTCAGAGCTCTCTGTCTGCAGTCCTACATCACTCACATCCTCCCACAGCCAGCCCAATCTTATTTCCCTTTATCTTTCTCCACTAAGTACCCTGTAACTCCTCTGCTCTCCTGGAACTGGGACAAAGCTGCCTGGATTTTCCAGCTCTCCCTGCACAGAGTGGGGTTTGTTGGTACACGATCTTCACGCCGGCTCCTTTCTTCCTCCTGCTCTTTCTCTGTGCTGGTGAGGGGAAGCTGATGTGACAGACTTAACAACTTTTGGAGTTCACATGCTTTTCGTAGCACATCTAGAGCACCACACTGCACTATCTTAACGCCATTTACCCTTCCAGTCTCTTGGCCCAGGGCGTTGCTGTTGCCCTGAACATGGGAAAGCAAACCACAGAGAAACCATGATCTGAATGATTTAGCCAGGTCACCCCTTGGTCTAAGGTCTCCCCAGTTGCCCGTGAATGTGAATATTTCCTTGGTGAAGTTCTTCACATCATCCTACTAGGATTGAGTTTCTTAAAAGATAGAGGGATTGGAAGGGATTCCCAGTCCCTCAGCCCAGTCCCTGGCTTTTGGAAAGCTGCCATTACTCTTCCAGTTAGGAACTTTTTGTTTGTTAAATTACCCATATTCATGACCAATTTGTTCACAATTGCTTTTATGTGTGTTTTTCCCCTCTGTTTAAAATTTCCAGCATTAAGAATATGTTTGAGAAAGAAAGCTTGAAGTTATAATTTGCTCTCTCTCCGCAGGGTTTAATAACAGCAGAGTTTAAACTCCTGGATGTGCTTATTAAAGAGCTAAATCTTAGATCGTGAGACACTCTGGCATGTTTATTGTTTGCAACATCCAATTAATAAGTAATTAATAGTTCAGCAATAGTTTAGTACATTGAAGTGGGTTTTTAGGAACAGGGAACCATTTCCTGCCATCAGGAAAGGCAGGAATACAATGAAAATCATCGGGTGTCAGGGTTGGACTTTACAAAGGGTACTGAGGGCAAAGAGGTAGAGCTTCTCCTGCCATTCAGATGAAATGAGAGCAGGGAAAGATCTGTGGCTGTGATAATGGAGAGGTAGAGAGGAGATTAAGGGAGGCTCAGGCAGCATGAGAAATGAAACAAGGCCTTGGTGCTCACATGGTGCAGTAATTGCTCACTGTGGGTTGGCCAAAGCAAACAAAGCCACGGGTGTGAGGAGAGATCACAATTACAGTGGGAGCAGATCTCAGAGTAGCTGAGGTGAGAAACTCAGGAGAAGAGGACTCTGTAACCTCCATCCAGGATTTGGAATGATTTAGCATTCCAAGTCACACTTCTTGTAGCAAATACATTCAGGAGATTTATCAGGTTTGGGGTGACTGGGTATGACTGCAGAGGAACAAGTGTAGTACCTGGATTGAAACCGAAAAAATAGTGCCTCTGGCTTGTTCCTGTGACCTGAGTGTTAACAAAAGCTGTACAATAAAGGTTGAATGAGAAATATCAGGACCAGTTGAGTAAATGGCAAATGAAATTACACATATCGTGGACTAGCACCAGTAAATTGTGCCAGAATAATTTGATGTAGTTCTGTGATAAGAAAACTGCTTCCACAGGTGAAAGAATTAAGGAATAATTAAGGAATAATATCTCTCCAGAGATATTTCTGAGAGTGGGAGTGAACCGTCTTCTGCAGCAACAAGATGGGGCACATCCAACTTTCTAATTCAAAGCAGAGAGATTCTATTTCCCGTGCTCACAGGTCCAAATAAAGGCAGAGTGAGGGCCTGTTTGGAGCTTTGTAGATTAAACACCTTTGGGTTCAGAGGAGTCACGTTGGTTCGTTGCCTTACAGCAAGAATGTTTGCTTGGCACTCCCAGAAAAATAAGCACATAATTAAAAGGGGTCTTTCTATTCAGATAATTGCTTGGTACACAAAAGGCCCTTGACTTCCTAAGTCATACAAACCTTTACCAGCAGCGGGCACCTCCCTCTGGGCTCTGCTGGGATCCTGAGTCCATTTACCAAGAACACAGGGGGAAAAAGACTATTTATTCTGTCTTTAGTCACATTGATTTATTATTTGTGCCCCTTACTGTTTGGCTGGTCCAGAACAAGGTGCTCCACATATCCAGTTCTCCGTGTCCCAGGGCAATGGGGAATCAGGACACTTTGGAAAACTAAATACAAGGATGACCATCACATGGAGGATTTGGTGCAGCAGTTCCCAGACACATGGGACCTCCCTGCAGAGTCAAACGAGTGACTTTGCATGTTCCCCACAACCTGTGGCTCCCAGAGCACTGACTGCCTTAATCCATAGGTTTATGGTGCACCACAGCTGGCCCAGTCACCTCTCCCAGAGTCAAGGAACATACTTCAGAAATACCTTGGTCCTGGAGAAGCTCCTCTCTGGTGTTCCCCTGGGCTAGCCTTCTTTAATGTTTCATCAGCGATATAGATGGGGGGACCAAGTGCAGCCTCAGCAAATTTGAAGATCACACCAAGCTGGGTGGGAATGTGGATCTGCTGGAGGGCAGGAAGGCTCTGCAGAGGGCTCTGGACAGGCTGGATCCATGGGCTGAGACCTGTTGTCTGAGGGTCAACAAAGCCAAGTGCTGGGTCCTGCCCTTGGGTCACAATAACCCCATGGAACACTCCAGACTGGGGACAGAGAGGCTGGAAAGCTGGAAAAGGCCCTGGGGGTGCTGGTGACAGTGGCTGGACACGAGCCCGGCTGTGCCCAGGGGGGCAGGAGGCCAATGGCCCTGGGCTGTGCCAGCCCTGCTGTGTCCCAGCCCCAGGGCAGGGCCCGTCCCTGTGCTGGCACTGCTGGGGCACCTCCAGCCCTGGGGGCAGTTCTGGGCCCTCAGACAAGAGACACGGAGGGGCTGGAGCGTGTGCAGGGAAGGGAACGGAGCTGGGAAGGGGCTGGAGCAGCAGGAGCAGCTGAGGGAGCTGGGGGGGCTCAGCCTGGAGCAAAGGAGGCTCAGGGGGGACCTTCTGGCTCTGCAACTCCCTGACAGGAGGGGGGAGCCGGGGGGGGTCGGGCTCTGCTCCCAGGGAACAAGGGACAGGAGGAGAGGGAACGGCCTCCGGCTGTGCCAGGGGAGGTTTAGACTGGACATTGGGAACAATTTTTTCACTGAAAGGGTTGTAATGCACTGGCACAGCTGCCCGGGGCAGGGGTGGAGTCCCCATCCCTGCAAGTGTTCAAAAAACATGTGGATGTGGCCCTTGAGAACATGGTGGTGATGTTTGATGGTTAGACTTGATGATCTTAAAGGTCTTTTCCAACCTTAACAATCCTGTGCTTTTATGATCCTTCCTGGGCTCTTCTGGCTCTGCCTGAGCTGCAGTGCTGGGATAGACACACAGCTCTGTGCAGGGGACCAGGAGGGAAGTGCCTGGAAGCACCGTGGCCAAACCAGGGCTAAGAGCACAGGTAATATATTGCATGGATAATCTGCTTATGGGTAAGAGAGTTGATACATGTAAAGCAAGTTTTAAAAATGCAGCCAAACCGAAATATTTAGGTAGTGTCAAATCAAAATATTTAGGGGATTTTTCTAACCTGCTTTGTAAATTCAATATGAGGTAAAATATAATTTTGGAATCTTGAAATTTCCTGAAAGATGGCAATTTCAGTTTTATATGAGCTCTTAGTACAGTTTGCACCCCGTGTTTTGTATCTCAACGTGGGGCTGATTTGAAGCGGACCTTTAGAAAGGAGACACACAACTGAAGTTTAAAGGCTCCCATTGATCCACCACATGGTTCACTGAGTTCCTTTTGAAAATGTATATCTTATCTCTAATCATTTCCCCCGTTCTGGATTAAAGGGCAATCCATGTTCAGACAGACCGAGAAGGTCTGGGTATGTCAAAGGAAATGATTTTGCTATGAAATAATATGATTTGGGAAAACAATTCTTGCTTCAAATGATTTTTGGTACACTTTTAACTTCAAAAATTCCTTTTGGCTGAATCATCATTGACAATGCCATTAATCCTGATTATTGTTAGTTATTGAATGTTATTTCTAATGAAAATTTTCATTGCCTTTGAAGCTGAGGTTTGCTCCTTCCTAGCACAAAATAATCACACGAGGGCTGAGAGTTCAGAGCAATGGTCTGTCATATTATATAGCTCTTGGATATCATTAACCAGTTATTTGATAATTACTTCCTAATACATTTTGAGCCCTTTGTTAAAATCATTCATTTAAAGTTCATAAAACTGTCATACAAACGGTGTTCTTTAATGTCTTGAAGTTCCATTTTCATGAATAAAACATATACACATTAAGAGTTCTCAAGCCTATACTTTCAGCTCTTAGAAATTCAAGAAGTTCATTAAAAGTACAATCTGGGGAACTGTTCAACTGAAGTGACTTTGCTGCTACTGATTCTCCTGGATTTCGTCTTGATGTTGTCACGGATTGCAACTCTCAGATCCCACGAGCAGGAAGATCAGGAGGTCCCTCAGCTCTGAATGGTGATAGATGAACATCACAATAGGTGGGCTCTGAGCAAAGCCCCTCTTGAGATACCGGTGGCTGAAGCCAAAGCCACATGAATTCCAACACGGGACAGCATTTACTGGGCGGGGCTGACCTGAAGAACTTCATCACTGAGATGTTCTTCTGAAACATGCAGTGAAGGCACCTCAGGGTTTGTGCACAGAGTGCCACGGAAATGACACAATTATTTACACACCTAAGAAGTCAGGACATCTATTCCAGAGCTCCTCGTTCCTGAGCCTCCTCCCCAGTGTGGGAGAGTTTCTACACCCGTGATAGAAAAAGAGCAGGTGCCTTATCCCTTCCTGTGCACTGTCCCCTTGTGGGGACGTTGTCTCCAGTGTCCTTCCTGCCTTTCTCAGCAACCCAGAGGGCATCTCTCTGTATCATGGAAAGGAGGATATCAGGGCTTTTTGCTAAGGTTTGGAGACTGAGATGTTCGTAGTCCATCATGTGGGATTGGCTCAGTGGGTGCAGTGGGTGAGTATGTGTGGCACCACGGTCAGCTGTGAGATTTGTAGTGAGTCTGTTCATTCATTCTTCTCTCTAAGTGGTCTGGCTGCTGAATTCACTGCTCCTCAGTCTCAAAAACAGGGAATGTGGACTGCATATGAAAAATAAACAGTGCCTTGGTAGAAAGGTTTAATCATTATCATGACCCATGGTCCATCTAAAAAGCTGATCCAGTTTGGAGCTGGCTGTAACCATGGGAAAAAACCCACATCGTCCTCAAAGTCACAGAGTCACAGAATCACAGAACACACTGAGCTGGAAGGGACCCACAAGGATCATCCAGTCCAACTCCTGGCCCTGCACAGCCCCATCCCCAAGAGTCACCCCCTGTGCCCCAGAGGATCAGCCAACCCCTCCTGCAGCTCTGGCAGCCTTGGGGCTGTGCCCACTGCCCTGGGGAGCCTGCTCAGTGCCACCCAGCCTCTGGGGGAAGAACCTTTTGCTGAGATCCACCCTGACCCTGCCCTGGCACAGCTCCAGCCATTCCCTGGGTGCTGTCCCTGGTCCCCCAGAGCAGAGCTCAGTTCCTGCCCCTCCTCTGCCCCTGCCCAGGCAGTTGGAACTGCACTGAGGTCTCCCCTCAGTCTCCTCTGCTCCAGCTGAACACACCAAGTGCCCTCAGTGTCCTCACACGCCTTCAAATCAAGGCCTTTGCCCATCTCTGTGTCCCTCCTTTGGACACTCTCTAATGGCTCAATCTCTTCCTTACATTGTGGTGACCAAAGTCCTTCATAGCCTGGGATGATGCTTGTCCTCTTTGGCCTTTCCTGGGAATTAGATCTCCCCAGTTTATGTGGATTAGTCTCGTCTCCACTGCAGCACAGCTTGAGCAGAGCTGCCCCGTGTGTGCCTGGTGCAGTGGCTGCAGGTGTCAGTCCCAGCCTGCAGGGCCTGCCTTGAAAAACTCCCCACACGTGACTGCTGAGCATTGTCACAAGCAACTGTGAGGGAGATGGAGGCATTTGGAGAGCACAAGCCACAACAGATAAACACCTTTGTGCCTGGAAGGTGTGTTTGTCTGAGGGCTCCTCTGGATGGAGGCTGATGATGTTTTCCTTGGCTGCCAGCTCGAGCAGCTCTCCGTGCTCAATGCATCCCACGCTCTGTGTTATTACACTTCAAACCCACTTTGTTTGCAAAGTAGGAAAAGCTGTCAGAGGCCATTAATCCAAACAGAATTTAATCTCTCAAACAGCATTTACTCAAGCAGAGCTGCTAAATGTATATATTAAAAAACTGTTGACAATTAATTAAAATGCTTCTCTGCTGAAGTGTGAATGGGGCTGCTCTGCAGGGCACTGCCAGGTGTGTCAGCATCCCCTCCCTGGGACACACACCTGTGCAGGATGAGAGGCAGAGCCACTGCTCTGCAGGCATTTCTGTGCTGGCAGCGCTGCTGCTTCCTGGCAACAGCAGGACTGGAGGGACAGTCATGGGAATGCTAAACTGGGGATCATGCAGATGATGAAGAGCATCACGAGCTGTACAGTGCAAGGGTGTTGCTTGGAATAGGTGAGACAGGAGCCCAGAAACTCCTGAACAAATCTTAGAGGTATCACCCAGTGGGAGATGAGAAGACATAGTTTTTGTGTTGGATCTCAGGGAAAGGTTCTTCCCCCAGAGGCTGGTTGGCACTGACCAGGCTCCCCAGGGCAGTGGGCACAGCCCCAAGGCTGCCAGAGCTCCAGGAGAGTTTGGACAACACTCTGAGGGACAGGGCGGGATTGCTGGGGTGTCTGTGCAGGGCCAGGGCTTGGACTGATGATCCTTGGGGGTCCCTTGCAGCTCAGGATATTCTGTGCTTCTGGTGTAGTTCTTAATAAGGCAAGATAATTAATTGGAAGATGGGTTTAGGGAAGTCATCAAGACAGGGAGACACAGTCTGCACAGCACGTGCCAGACAGCCCTGAGTGTCTGTGAGAACAGGAAGGAGAGGGGAGATGACCTTTCCAACTGGCAAAAGTACATCTCCATGACTGTTCAATTGTCAGCACAAGGATCAATTTTCCCCCATTGGCCTGAGGTATGTGACATTTCTTTTAAGTCCAGGTCAGAATTATTTCAGTTTTCTCTAAGACAGAAACAGCTATGGAATGATTATTGCCTTCACTGCTGATGACAAAATGCTGCTGTCTAAAAGACCAAAGTTACAGAGATCAGAAACATCCAAAAATTGGGGATGCAATGGCCAAAGCAGTAAATGAGTCAGAGTGGAGGCAGAGTGCACAAAATCATAGAATGACACAATAGTTTGGGTTGGAAGGAAGATTTAAAGGCCATTTAGTCCCAACCCTCTGCAATGAAGGGGTTGCTCAGAGCCCTGTCCAAGCTGGCCCCAAATGTTTCTCTTCTGTACTCTGTGAACAAAAGCACGACCCTTTTTTGCCCACAGTGTGTTCTGGTGGCATCAGGTACCAGAGAGGATGGGGCTGGAAGACACACTGTGCCATCTGTCAGACAGACCCAGAAAGGAACGGTTACCAAGACACAGTGACCTGTCTCTCCTGGTCTATCCTGGTTGCATGGCTGGGCACAGATTCCTGCCAGCACAAGTCCTGCCTTTCCTGGTGTAATCTCCTCTCTGAGGAGACCAAAGGCTCAGGGTCAAGACCTGCTCCCATTGCTTATTTTTCTGTTCTTATGCAAGTTACTCAGATGGTTCAAATCACACTAGAAATGATGGGACAACAACTGTGCAGAATTGGCTACAGATCTTCTCTATTTCCAGTGTCAGGAAGAAAAACATCTAGTCAGGAGGCTCTCCCTGGACTTAAAATGTTGTCCAAACTTGCTCTGTGCCACTGAGGTTTCTGCTCCAGCCACGAGCCATGTTCTTCACTTTGAATTGTATTGGTTGCTGTGGTTTTCTTCCAAATTACTGCTCACTGCACTTCCTCTTGGAAATATGTTCAGTGCTATTTCATTACCTAGTCCTTTGTTTTCCTTTTTATGTATCAGCATGCACAAATGTGACCTTAACTGGCAGTAAAACCTAATCCCAGGAGACTCCTGCCTTGCTACCAACCCCTGGAACAGTGAAGCATTAACCAAGGTCTGAGTCAGGCATCTGCACACCTTGTGAAGGGACACAGCCCTGAGCCCCCTGTGCTGCTGGCACTGGTGGCTCTGTCAGACACTGACCTGTGTCAATACCCACCACAGTCCACCGTGAATCCCCTCCAGGTATCTCCAAACCATCACGTTGTGTTCCACCCAGCACAAAGAACCACCAAATCTCACCTCACACAGCACATTCTACTGATCTTCACTGTGGAATTGAAACCCTTAAACTTACTGCAAAGCTTGGAAATATCCTTCTTCCACCTGCTTCACTGCACACAGCATTGGAAGGGCAGGAAGCCCCAGTGGAGAAAAGCTGGGTGGAGACAAGGCAAGACACAGAGCTGAGAAACAGAAAATGCTGAAGGCTGATGGGTGAAGTGTTTTTCCTGGGGGTTGGCTACCCCCTGGCTGGTGCTGTGGAGTGCAGCCCAGCAGGGCTGAGATACAGAAGGGAGCCAGCTGCTCTCTCCATCTCTCCAAGAGTCCTCTTCAGGTCAGGGAATTAAAAGCTGCTGCTTTTCCAGTTGGTAGAACCACCAGCAATGCTTCAAATACTGCTCCTTGACTCTCTCTTTGATAGCAGAGAGACCTGGAATGGGAGCGGAAGACAAAGGACAAGCACTGATCCCTTCTCCCCCTTATAGGACCTGGAAATGAGTTTGTTTTCCTTTCTGTAAGTTTTCCCTTCAGCTGGCAAACAGGGATTGATTTTTTCCTGAGGGCTGTAGAAACTTGAAATGAAAACAGATAATTTTAATATTAGCAACAATTTCACTTCATTACCACCTTTTCCTGGTAAAACATCTGTGCTGCTCTTTGCCAGAACTGCTCCGTGGGTTGCAAGAGCAGCCAGAGGAAATAACATTTGGACTTTTATCACAGTGGAGATGAGAATCTTTCTTGTTGGATCTGTGCAAATACCAGTGGCAGAGAATTGTGATTTTTGGAAACAGAATAACTGCTCCTAAAATCTCCCCAAACTTGATCTTTAGAGGCTTAAATATTTTCCTCATCACATTATGCTTCTTCCAACTGTCTTTTTATAGCCTAAGACAAATAACTTAACCATCATAGTAATATAAAAATGATTATTTTCAGGTTGGGAATCTGTTTGATTTCTGTGCACACACCCAGGGCTGTACCCAACGTGTCAGGCAGGACTATTTCATTTGGAGGGATTTGGTTTTAAATGGGTGAGCACTTGATTGTTATTGAATAACATGACACAGCAAGCGATGTGTAGCTGGGCACTGCTCTATCCTGCTGACATTCCATCTAAACCATGCATGGGAAAAAAAGAAAAGAGAAATCAGAGAAAGCCTCAAAACCTCATTATAAAACCCAGCTCAAGCTTTTTATGAGGTTGGGTGACTCTCAGGAGTCTTCCTGCAGAAGACTCCCTTTCCTTCCTTTCCCCTTCCACTTCCCTTTCCTCTTCCCTTTCTCCTTCCTTTCCCCCTTCCCAAATCTTCCCAAACTTTCCCTTCCCTCTCTAAGTGGTTATCACTCTCAGAGTGATTATCAATCACTCTGTTGCTTCAGGGCAACAATTAAGCTCATTAATTGTCTTTTTTCTTAAAAAGACCAAGAAGTTCCCTCTGCATTCAGGACACACTCAGAGCCAAGTCCTTGTTTCTTGAACTGGCCAAACCTGAGCAACATGAGCCCTGCACCATGTAACTCCTGTCCAGCTTGTTCCTTGGCCAGGGCTCTCACCAGATGTCCCATTGACATTAGCACAGCCCAGGACTGCCAAACACAAAAATTCCATCAGCAGCGAGGCCCCTTGTCCCCATCACACAGACTTGGACACCCCTTTGCCATCACAAGTGACCTCTGGTGCTTAACTGTGCAATTGCTCTTGGTCAGGGTCTCCTGAGAGCTTCTCAAGCAACACAGACAACTCTGGGATTGCCAGATCCTGGGTGTTGATAACCTCTCAAGCGTGAGCACGTGAGGGGCTTTTGGGAGCTTGTGGAACATCTCTGGTCACTTCCTTGCTCTGCCCTATCCCACTTTGAGCAGTGGGTTCTCCCACTACTACAGGTCATTAAGTATTTTTCAATCTGCCTCGTCAATCCCTCTGGGCATCTCCAGGTCCTCCCTGGTGGAGCTGATACCAGATTGCAAGCCCAAGCCATGCTGACCCCTCGTGAGGCACCAGTTCACACTCCTGGAGGGGTGTGGGAAAGCACCAGTACTGTGACAGAGTTCTTCAGGGGATTCCAGTAATGACTGACCATATTTCTCATTTATTTCCCTTTTCCCACTGAAGGGAAGTACTGGAAATCCCAAGGTAAGATTTGCTATCTTTCTTAAAGGGAGTTGTACTGAAACACTTTGATGGAGAGAAAATTCCTGCACGTGTAAGGACTGATGGTGTATCTTGGTACCCGGCTGTGAGTGCAAACAGCAGCTCCTCACAGAATTTTGGGCACTGATAGCAGGAAACCTCGGAAGGGATTCATCTGTAGAACAAGGCAAACAGGGTGGGGGAGCTGGTCCCTTTTTTTTTTCCTTCTGCTTTGTAAAGAAGTGACAAACTGCCCTGGACAGCACAGCTGCAGCCGGGAGCACTCGTGTAACCAGCTGAAATGGGTCTTGTGGGAAGCCAAGTCCTCTGCTGGACATCATACATTCAAAGATCATTGGATAAGATGCAGAGAGACAGGAGAACAGCTCAGGAGCTCCCACTTCCCAGAGGCTTCCCATCATCCAGACCTATTTCTTTATTGTTTCCCCAACACAGTGACTGTTATACTTTTCTGGAGTGAGGCTGGACTTTGGTCTGGTGGGACTGAAGTGTAGCCCCATCTCCACCTCCATTAGGTCAGACTAAACCCAGTGTGCACTTGAGTAGCCTGAGGTTCTTTGGCAGAGTTGGCCCTTTCCCTGCCTTCCTTCCCTCATCAACCAGCAAATGCAGCTCTCAAAGTAGTTTCAGAGCACATCTGCCAAGGGAGCCACCACAGAGTTACCTAATTTGCAGTCCTAAGTGGTTGGGAAGGGGAGACAGATGTTGAGCACTCCTTGAAGCTGCTGTGGTGCTTTTCTTTACCATCAGATGTCAGGTGCCTGTGTGATGTGTCCATTCCAACAGCACTAGAAAAGCCTGTTGAATAGTTTTCCTTGGATTGACCTCACTTGTATTAGCTGAACACAGAATTATCCCTTCTCACTGCAAGGCTGCTGCTGCAAAATCCTTCCCAGGGCTTTTCCAAAGCTTCAGTAACAGCAAAGGTGTCTTTTCAAGGACCACTAACTCCTGGAAGCACTGGCACAACCTCTGTTCCCAGCTGTGCGAAAGCAATGAACCTCCTAAACTTTAACTGCTGCTCTGGAGTGCCTGGAAAGGTCTCATTAATTAGGAACTGTGCTGACTTGTTCTTTCAAGGCCACAAGCAGACCTGAGAAAAGAATTGAAAACTAGTCATCCAATGAATTAAATAATTTCAGCAGAGTTTGTGCTGTCCAGTGAAATGATCAGACTGAACCCATGTCCAAAATTGTGCCATTATGGTTTTAAGTGGTCTTGTCCTACTGTAACTTTATTATGGCAGAGAGAATTCCATCCCTTGTGCTCTGCTGGAACTGGTTACATGGCTGTGACCTCATCCCAGAATCGCTGAGGTTGGAAAAGGCTCTCAAGACCATCAAGTCAATGGAGATGGGGAAGGGCCTTGATTTGAAGGCGTGTGAGGACACTGAGGGCACTTGGTGTGTTCAGCTGGAGCAGAGGAGACTGAGGGGAGACCTCAGTGCAGTTCCAACTGCCTGGGCAGGGGCAGAGGAGGGGCAGGGACTGAGCTCTGCTCTGGGGGGACCAGGGACAGCACCCAGGGAATGGCTGGAGCTGTGTCAGGGCAGGGTCCGGTTGGGTCTCAGCAAAAGGTTCTTCCCCCAGAGGCTGGTTGGCACTGACCAGGCTCCCCAGGGCAGTGGGCACAGCCCCAAGGCTGCCAGAGCTCCAGGAGGGGTTGGATGATCCTCTGGGGCACAGGGGGGGACTGTTGGGGATGGGCCTGTGCAGGGCCAGGGGTTGGACTGGATGATCCTTGTGGGTCCCTTCCAGCTCAGCATATCTGGGGATTCTGGGATTCTGTGCAATCCTTGAGCTAGTAGCCCCCTGACCACTAAACCATATCACGAAGTGCCACATCCACATGTTTTTTTAACCCCTCCAGGGATGGTGACTCCACCACCACCCTGGGCAGCTGTGCCAGTGCCTGACCACCATTTCCATGAAGAAAAATTTCCCAGTATCCAATCTAAACCTCCCCTGGCACAGCTTGAGGCCGTTGCCTCTCATCCTGTTCCCTGGGAGCAGAGCCCAAACCCCCTCCCAGCTCCCCTGTCCTGTCTCAAGAAAATCCAGAGCAGTTTATTCCGTAAAATTCAGCCCTAAGTGTTTCCACAAGGAAACGGGTTTCAGTCTGCTTAAAACCCCAGGCCACAGCCTGTGTATTGCTTCAAGTAACCAAATTAAAGATGAAAATGGTGGGCTGAAAATACAGGAAAATAACAGGAATCCAGGAGAATTTCAGATGGAAGAGGTGGGATGATGTGGGTCACAAAGCTAAATGTAAGCAGATGATAAATTATTCCAAACTGGAATGGTGGAAATAAAGCCCCCCACAATCATAATTAATTTTCTAAGTATATTTCTGTTTCAATTTGGATCCCAAAAATCCAAGAAATAAATGTTTTAATTTGGAGACTGAAACAAGAAAAAAAAAAAAAAAATCCCGGGAGATACAAAGCCAAACCACAGATTTAATAAAACTCTATTTTTGAGAAATTTGTTTTGCAGGAGATGTAAAGTGCAAGACTCTCTTACACTGCAACATGTACACACAGGCCCAGACAGGGTACTTACATTAGCATGTTCTGGAAGATTCCGTGAAAAAACAAGTTTCGGGAATTTTCACTGTCCTGTTAAACTTCTCACACTATAAACTTCCCAATGATTGAGTTCACTGCCAGCATGTTTACCAGGAAAATCATTTTTTTCACAAGAAAATCCTAAACACAGCTGAAAACATAATTAAATTGTGTCAGTCTATTTTATTGCTGTTCTAAGACTAAAATTTATGTGTGCAAGCTCAGGGCAACAGAGCTGGGGAAGGGTCTGGAGCACCAGGAGTGGCTGAGGGAGCTGGGGGGGTTCCCCTGGAGAAGAGAAGGCTCCAGGGAGAGCTGAGAGCCCCTTGCAGGGCCTAAAGGGGCTCCAGGAGAGCTGGAGAGGGACTGGGGACAAGGGATGGAGGGACAGGACACAGGGAATGGCTTCCCACTGCCAGAGGGCAGGGAGAGATGGGATATTGGGAAGGAATCCTTCCCTGTGAGGGGGGTAAAGCCCTGGCTCAGGTTGCCCAGAGCAGCTGTGGCTGCCCCTGGATCCCTGGAAGTGCCCAAGGCCAGGTTGGACGGGGCTTGGAGCAACCTGGGCTGGTGGAAGGTGTCCCTGCCCGTGGCAGGGGGGGGAACTGGATGGGCTTTAATGTCCCTTCCAACCCAAACCATTCCATGGTTCTGGGAAAGACCCTGGTCAGCAGCATCTCAGCCTTCGAGGGTGGAGGAATTGAGCTAAAATAGGGTGATAAAAGTAGTAGAAGAACCAGGTTTTCTTCCTCCACACTCTGTAAGAGGAAAGGAGCAGGACCAGCGATGGCTCATTCCGGATCGGTGCTTTTCCTGGGAACTCACTGGCAGCACCCACCTCGTTGGGAAGCACTATGACACATTTTGCTGTACTTTGGGGTTAGGAGCCTCTTATTTCCCCAGAACAGCTGAATTTAGGAGCTGCTGGTTTGACAGTGGGAAGAATGGACTGGCTGAGCTCTGCCCTGTTCGTGACCCAGGGGGCTGAGTGTCAGGAGAGCAGCGTTGCTCCGGCTCGTGTGGAGCTCCTGAATTTAGTTGTCCTGAGTGAATGAAATCACGGATAAAATACTTCTGAGAGCCCTTTTCCTTCCAGTATCTGGCACAGGGGGGGTGTGGCTTTGTGTCACTGCCACAGCTTGTCCCCAGAATAGACCTGAAGAGCCCAGATGGGGTGTGGGTGAGCTCTGGGTGCTCCTCTCCAGCACGCGCTGGTCTGTTAATAATATCCTTGGTGGGACTTCTAGTCTTCCAAAGCCTTGAAATGGAATTTCCCTCTAGTCTCCTTAAAGACAGAAGACCCAAAGTACCAAAAAAGCTTCCAGTCTCTAATGCCCCTTTTTATTCAAACACAAACTCCAAGGTAACTTTTGAAATGGAGAACATTCAGATCCGCTGTGAGAGGCAGAATTTTAATTGAGAGGCTTGAAAACAAATCTGTTCCTGTGTCATGCTGATAACCTGGGAAATGGGATCCCACCCCTGACTGGGAGGTAGAGACCCCTCCAAGCTCCTCATTGATGGCTTGTGACAGGAAGAAGTTGCTCAAACTTCAGAGGTCCCTCTGAGGACTGGTGTACTCTTCTTTGCATGGCTGCAGATGCCAGGGACGAAGGAGGGGAGTATCACAGGGAGCTATAAATAAAAAGAAAAGCATAAAACTGAAGAGTTTAAAAAATGCTGGAGCAGTGGGACAGGCACTTGGCAGGGCCTGTGGACAGGAATGCTGATGGCACTGTGTGACTGCACCAGGCCCAGGGGATAAGAAATATATTCTTGTGATCAGTTTTCCAAATAATATTAAATTCCTTGATATATTTCCCCACGGGGGTGGAACAGAGGCACAGGAGCCACAGAGCTCTCCAAGGGGAGTCCAGAGCTATTACATCCTTACACCATTAGCACACACACTCTGCTGGGACCAGCACTCCAACATTTAGGAAAAGTAGGAAGAACAAGGAGCTGGTTTAAGGCAAATCTCAGGATTCAACCTGTGGCTGAACCTTGAAAGCTTCATTTTTTTAGCCTGACTCTGTTCAGACACAACTGCTTGAAAGCAGGGGAGTGTCCTGTTCCTGCTGAGGATGTTTTCTGATCAGTCCCAGAGTCAACTCCTTCTTCCTGACATAAGGACTCCCTGTGGATCCCAGCCAGCCCAGCACACATTGCTTTGGGAGCTCAGCGTGCCCAAAGGGCTCTCCAGAGTGTCTCTGGGCCTTCCTCTGTAATATCACATTGATAAAGGGTTGGGGCAAACCTTCACAGGTGCCCACCTCAAAATACCCGTGTTACTGAAATCCAGGGCCTCTGACAGAGTCCACATGGACCAAGATCTCTCATGTGTTCAAAATCACAGAATCACAGAATCCCAGGATATGCTGAGCTGGAAGGGACCCACAAGGATCATCCAGTCCAACCCCTGGCCCTGCACAGGCCCATCCCCAAGAGTCACCCCCTGTGCCCCAGAGGATCAGCCAAACCCTCCTGGAGCTCTGGCAGCCTTGGGGCTGTGCCCACTGCCCTGGGGAGCCTGGTCAGTGCCAACCAGCCTCTGGGGGAAGAACCTTTTGCTGAGATCCAACCTGAGCCTGCCCTGACACAACTCCAGCCCTTCCCTGGGTGCTGTCCCTGGTCCCCCCAGAGCAGAGCTCAGTCCCTGCCCCTCCGTGCATGTTACCAGATCGTGCCAAAACAACCCTTTCCCCTCGGTCTTGGGGCTCTGAACTTTGTTTTTGCCCAGCTCAGCTCTGCTCACGTTCCTCCCTGTGATGTCCTGGGTGTTCAGGAGGACCGTGGGAAGGTGGAGGTGCCAAGGAAATCAGCCAGTGCCAGACCCGGCCATAGAGCACAGGGTGTTTCCAAGAAAAAGGGAGGCAAAGAAAACCTTCCCAGGCTGCTTCTACAGTAACTTTGATTTTAAGCCCCAGGGAATCAGGGCTGGCTGCCTTGGTCCCACAGTGCCTCTTGCTGACACCTTCAGTCAAAAATCTGAGAAGATTAAGAGGTAGCCAGCGCCAAACACTCAAAGTTCTTCCCACAAATCTTCTTGGGTACAAGTGAATATGGACACCAAGCCAAAGCAAGTTACTTCCCTAAGAGTTCAGCAAAGCAGCTGCAAATTTCCTGGGATTATAAGTAGGGGGAAAAAATAAAATTATTCGAATGGGGTAAAACTAAAGAATCTTTCAAAATTCACATGAAAAACCAAGATGTCTGGGCAGGATTTAAGCAAGTCTTGGTTCTACAAAATCAAATCTATTGAGAAGAAACTCCAGATTGGGCACCTTCCAGGACCACTTCTCCAATCACACAAAAGACCTATTGGAGAGCAAAGTGTCCAGAAGATTTATAACAATTCTATTTCCCAGTTCTTAACTCTCAGTGCTCAGAAATTTGGGAGGAAAGTTGTGCAGTGGAAGCTGCTGAAGCATTTCCTTTTAGAAGAACCAGCATTGTTTCCCAGGATGACCTCCTTGTCCCTTTGTCCCACTGCAATAGAATAATTTCAGTTTTATCTTTGGGAGTGTGGTTTAGTTCATCTGCAATTTAAGGCTGGGTAGTAATTTTTGTCCTCCTTTTTTTTTTTTCCCCGGGATACACCATCAAATCATGCAAAATCAGTATATCAAAAAGATGATGATACATAAACCAGCAGCCCATTCCACAAACAATAAAACCAGGTAAAATTCAATATACAGCACTAGCAAGTAATTTCAGCAGCAATTCCAAATTTATTGTCCTGTTTATTTATTTGATTGATGTCAATAAACATCACCATTCTCTTTTGCTGACGAATGCATCTCTCAAACAACATTTTGTTTCTCTTCACTGGAGATTTGCAGGGGCTCTGGAGGCCTCATGGCTCTAAACCAACCCCAGCACTTTGCAGGGCAGGAGCTGCCACACATTTATCTCCTCACCAGATCCAAGGATATGCTGGATCTGGATCAATATGCGAAGTAGAGCACAATGTCAGGGCTCACCCCAGCGATGCTCCGACAGATGGGCAGGGCCTGTGCTAAAGCTTTTGGTGGGATTCAGTCCAAATACCTGCAGTCATAAAACAAACTATCCTTCCTTCAAATGGGAGAAGACGCCAGGAAAGGGTTGTTCTGGGAAGATGAGTTACTTTTTTGTGAGTGCTGGGCTTGGTTGTTGTGGCTGTTGGGATGTTGAGATGTTTGTCTGAACAACCCCCTGTGCTGGCACTGCTGGGGCACCTCCAGCCCTGGGGGCAGTTCTGGGCCCTCAGACAAGAGACACGGAGGGGCTGGAGCGTGTGCAGGGAAGGGAACGGAGCTGGGAAGGGGCTGGAGCAGCAGGAGGGGCTGAGGGAGCTGGGGGGGCTCAGCCTGGAGCAAAGGAGGCTCAGGGGGGACCTTCTGGCTCTGCAACTCCCTGACAGGAGGGGGGAGCCGGGGGGGGTCGGGCTCTGCTCCCAGGGAACAAGGGGCAGGAGGAGAGGGAACGGCCTCAAGTTGCACCACCAGAGGCTGAAATTCTATGTTAGGAACAATTTCTTCATGGAAAGGGTTGTAATGCACTGGCACAGCTGCCCAGGGAGGTGGTGGAGTCACCATCTCTGGAAGGGTTCAAAAAACATGCGGCACTAGAGGACATGGGTTAGTGGTGAACACGGTGGTGGTGCTGGGTTGACAGTTGGAGTTGGTGATCTTAAAGGTCTTTTCCAAACTCAGTGATTCCATGGCTCCGTGGTGGGCAGGTCTCTCAGCTTCTCTGGGGTTTCCTGAGCATTTTTAGGAATCCCAGCAGACTTCAATGAGCCAACTAAGGACTAGAACTGAGGGGTACTTGGCGGCATTAAGGTTTATGAATAGGCACCACCAGCTCCAATCTCATCCCATGAAGAACCATCTGGACACAGTCTTTGGTGGACTTTATCCCATATTCCCTGGCGCTCATCCAAAAAAGATGAAATTCCGAAAAAGTTTGCACCAGGAGGTGCCTGAAGGAGGGCAGATTGAGATTGGCCATTAGGAAGGAATTCTTTGCTCGAAGGGTGGTGCAGCACAGGAACAGAATGTCCATAGGGATTTGTGGAGCCTACATTCCCAGAAGTGTCCAAGGCCATGCTGGATGGGGCTTGGAGCAACCTGGGCTAGTGGAAGGCGTCCCTGCCCATGGCAGGGGGCTGGAATTAGATGGTCTTTAAAGTCTCCTCCAACCCAAAGCAATCTGTGACTCTATGAGTGACGTAGGGAATACTAGGAAAAGCTCAGCAGAACGTGGAAGTTTCATGGGTTCTGAATTGTGTATTTGTCCTCCGTCTCTCGGCTTCTTGGAAGGGTCCATGGTAATCCCAGGGACCAGGACCTCCTGCTGCAAGACCTCACCTAATTAACATAGGCCCTGAAAGAGCAAATTCACAGAGAGCTTTAAGAAAGGGAAATACCTTTTTTTTGTTTTTAGAGAGAGAGAAAGCCAAAGGGATCAATGCAGAGCATTCCAAGAAGGTCGGGTTGCAGGGCAGCAGCACCTGCTCTTGCATTCTCTGTAGGACAAATTAATAAACTGCCTGTTTCTCCCCACAGCACTGAGCCTTCAGACAGTAATTGTGGGTACCCCAGAGCCTGCACAGTTACAGACCAGAATCACTTACATTTGCATCCTTTGGATAGAAACATGGCAACTCAGCAGCTGACTCAGCTATAAAGTCTTCCTCAATAAGTTATGAAAAGAGGACTGGGAACCTGTATTTTTCATTCCTATCCTTTCTGTGTGGGTTTTTTGGTGTTTTTTT